>CM034148.1:449719515-450319515 GCA_019776745.2 Taxus chinensis | reverse complement strand
AACTCAAGAGTGCATTGAGAGAAAAAAGGAGATATCCAAATTATTCCATTCCCCCTCATTCTCAAATTTCATCAATTTCCCCACTATGTATAACTTTGGTTTGAGCAATCAATACAAGAAGAAGGAGTTTCTATCTTTCTATGACTAAGGGATTTCTTGATAATTTGTGATCGTCAAATTCCATTTGGTCTTGTTACTATTTACAGAGTTTTTTCTTATCATAAATGCATGTATTGAAATTTCTAAATAGTGTGTGTGTAGGAATCTGATTTTCTACCTTCAACATTAGTTCTCCTATCTCATTTTTCACTCCCCTTTCCCGCTTTATAGACAAAGTCCTCTCTAGCAAGAAATTGTTAGCTTTTCGATAGGGTTAGTGGAATGCCCCTATTGGATCCTTGACTACAAGGCCACTAGGAAAATCCACCTTTTTAACTTGTGCATGCATATACGGTAGGTGTACCAGTTAAGTAGATGGACTTAGACTCCCAGAGCATTGGCCATAAATCCACCAATTTTTCCCTGGAAACTTTTCTCACCAACGCAACCTCAAAACAACACGTACTACTTGTTAGTGGTATGGTCATCAAAATATGCATCCTATGGGTTACATTTTGATGCCCATCACTATTCCTTCTTGGTTGACATTTGGCCTACTACATGCATGCGCTCACCTCTTATGCATATCAATGTATAAAGTTTCCACATCACAGGGCTATCTATAAAATTTAAGGTGACCCTAATCCTTGGAATTAAGACACTCTAAAAAAGGGGGGGTGTATAAAACCCAAACACTTTGAGAACTATCTCGCATCCCACTCTATGAATATAAATGCTTCAACTATGTTGTTGAGTCTTAACTTGCAACTTCAAAACAAGGAGTCCTCCATTCTTATTACTATTTCATGTATACCTCAACCTCCACCAGAAAAAATGGTTCAATTAAAAATAACAGTTAAATCTTGTGTGGTATACATCACTACTCCTAACTATGATGAAAATTATGTTTTGGATGATCCCCATTTAGCTATTTATGCCCAAATTTAGGATAGAGAATTATGGAATTACCAAAGCACCTTCCAAAGCATGCTCTCTTGTGATTTGAATTTCATTCTTGTACAAGAAGACTCTTCACATTGGGTTAAACCTCCTCCTACTAGACTGGTTATTGAGCCTCAGACAGCTTTTCCAACCTCGCCCTCCCCTCGCAACTCCTTTACTATATCACATGGTATACCTCTTCATATAGATGAAGGGGAACACATACTTGCATTTGACAATGAAGTTTATGACCTTATGGATGATGAAGTACAAGATGCACCGACATTATCCATACCAACCGATATAAATCATTAAAATCCTTCCCTACCTCTCTCCCTTATGTATCCATGGCCCTATGGGGTAGAGCCATATTATACATGGCATGAGGATTCAAGACACAATGTATCTTACTATAGAGGTTATAGAAATCATATGAAAAATATTGAATAATAAGTTAGAAGATATCAAAATCAAAAGGATAAATAGTATTCTTCCTTAAATCTACTTTATTTTTAAGGTCATGCGTAGTAGGGACGTGGTTCTCAAGTCCTCTTTCCATAGAAAAAAACAAAAAACCAAATCCTTTCAAAGCTTCCCAACTTCCCCTAGACCATATAGACCACATCCTATGTATGGTCCTCCACCTCTCCCTGATCCTTTCCCCGCTCTTGATGATATTCAACACAACAACCTTACTCGATTGGAGGACCAAATAGATGAAACTTTTTTTCCATGTGGTGTGAAGTCCATTGAAAGGTATCAGTTGTCCTAAATAGCTCTCCTAGTTATTTTGACAACTTACATCTCCATTAAGGCTCCAAAGGTCAAATAGTGTAGGTTTTACACACTCTGATTGTCCCCTTGGCACAATTTCCTTGATTACAGTTCCTCAACCACTCTTATGTACTATCCTCCTCTCATACGCCTTCCAATTTCATCTCCATTCCTCTAACCTATTCCATTTCCCTTACCCACACATTCCTCATACAACCACGTTCTTCCCATCATTTTACGCATCCTTCGTGTGTACCCCTGAATTACCTTTCAATTTGGCTAAGTCCCTTGTGTATTTTCTCGTGCCCATTCCTCTCATGCTTTTGCACATTCATAAACTAAATGCTCATGGCCCACTTGCATAATTTTTCTTTACGGATATGCATTCCATTCTACTACACATTTTTCTAAGGCACACCTATCTTCCATTATCATTTCTTGCACCTGTTTCTTTCATGCATGCCTCGCACCTTCTTCTATGTCAATCATTGTGTTATGTGGAAACCTATCAAACTTGAGTGTGATACATGGAACCCATCAAAGCGTGTCAGCAAGGAACCAAATCCTTATGAAAATATAATGAATGACATGTGGTAGAAAATGACAAAACAGATGAACAGTTGGTCAATCCTTTAACAAATCAGCACATGCGACATGTCATTGCATGTCCAAATTTCCCTATTCACTTAAAAATGTCATAACTTTCGCTACAGAGCTTTAATTAATACATGGTTGGTCTTGTTGGAAATCTACTAACATGGTATACAATATATATATCATTAAAATTCAAATTTTGGCTGGATTTGGTATGTGAGAAATAGAAATATGTGTTTTCATCCATTAATGCATAGGTCTAGTCAACCAACCACCCATATTTCATTCAAATATTGTCTCCTTCCTTCTTCTACAAGCCAAATAGATATGGAGAGGTAAATCTGTCAGCATTATAGGAAGATTTACATGAATTTATTGCTTTCTATTGGTGGTTTTATTTAAAATTTGAGTTTCCTTCCTCTTCATCTTCTTCTTCTCTCCTTCTTCTATAAATAATAGAGCTATGCTGATTGTAAAGTTTATTGTTGAACCATTTGGTTTGCTAAGAACTTCAGTTCTTTGTGTATTAAGTTATAGGCCTTCAGATCTAGATTTTTCATGTGAATATCATCCTCATACACCATTATAATTGACTGTCCATTTTTAGAAGTAATAAAAGCTTGGTTTTGTGGCTATTCTATGTCTTAACTTGTCTTCATTATTTCTCCTTACCTCTCTTTTACATTGTGTGCTTGTTGTGTTTCCTCACGTCCATTGCATGTTCCTTTTCTTATTGTGCCCCATGGAAATGAGTGTATAGATGTGTTTCAGACTGTGATACACATGTTTATCCTCCCTATGTGCACTTTTCTTCATTTTCTCTTAATGCTAATTGTGTTCATGAACCTTCTTTCCGGTGTTATCATCTCCCTTAGATTAGTTTTCCATTTCTCCACATCTTTATAACTCTCATCCCTTGGCATGATTAGATATGATTTAATTTTTAACATTAGGAGTAGTTATAGTAGTAGAAATATGTAGAGGAACCAACCTTATCTAGATGTTTGTCTCATGCGCATAAGGTCCCACAACCTAGAGACAATCCCATGTTACCTCGGCAACCAAGTTTAACTTGATCTAGGATAGGTAAAAAATTTAGCTCCAACTATTTTTGGCATGCCCAATAGGAAAAAGCATTGAAAGTTTAAATTTCATCATTGCTAAGTTCTAGTGTGTGACTTAGTTATTTCCAACCTTTGGAGGCTTATTTCAACACATCTAGTGACTTGATAACTCTCAAATCTATTGTTTTCAGTAGTCTGTGTGACTTTCATGAGAAGAATACATACCAAAATAAGAACAACACCCAAAGAATCCTTTAAGTACCTACAAATTTCTTTAAGGATAACATGTAAAAAATATCACTCACACACATCTCCATCTCCAGCGTTCCATGCACTTTCCACTTCATCTCTCGATAGACCTCTTGCATAACCTATCATGGCATCTTCGCCACCTCCAAGAAACTTTGCCAAATTCACTAGCGGAAGTCCTCTCCTTCTGAATGTGCAACATGATATGTCGGTAACCACCCTTAAAATTGTTCCAAACTTTACTAGTGACAATCAAGTCACCGATGTTGATCATATCCAGGATGTGAAAAACGTGTGTCTGTATACTAGGCAATACATGATGATGTAGCAATTAGGATGCTTGCATATTCACTTAAAGGTAAAGTGCTTCAGTGGTATATAATCCTAAAACCTACATCTATTATTAGATGGGATGAGCTTAGAACAACTCTTTGCAACTACTTCGAATATAAGTAAAATCACCTGTCTTCGGTGCAGCAACTGAAAAAAACAAAAAGAGGCCCCAATGAGTAGATGACTGATTTTAATATCATGTTTTAGAAGACTTGGGATAGAATCCCTCAAGTGGTAAGGCCTACATGCCAAAATTATTTCTTATATTATCTAAAGGCTTTGAATAGTGACATCTTAGTCATCATTCAATCCATGGGGGGTAGAACCTTACACGTTGCTTACAATATTTTAATAAGGGTAGAAAATAGTCTCACTCAAGTAGGAAAGTTAGCTCCTAGGATGCATATGCCCTTACTCCCATAAATGTCTCAAGTTCCCCAACCATATGTTTCTCCTATTCCTAAGTAGAATGCACACCCCATTACTTGAACATCCTAATCTCCTACACATTAAAAGGAAGATGAAGAAATGAAGGCCCTAATTAGTAAATTATCTAATAAAGTTATATTACTATAAAAGTGGTAGGTGCAATCCTTTATAAATAGTTCTAATCAAGGGTATAACCAGAGCCATCAACCCTTCAGAAATCAATATGTAAATAAAACATATGGAAAGAATAAGAAAAATGATAGATGGCATGTTATTTTGCACTTTCCATTATAAGTAATTCCCCCTGTGTAACCCCTTCTAGTGCCCAACACAAGCCAATCACTAGTCCTTGTATAGAACAATATGGCTCAAGAGTCAGAATGGTGTTTTCCTTGTAATATGCCTCATAGTGAAAATCACTATGCCAATGACTTACATGTGTAAGCTTCTATGATTCAGAATGATTCTAACTATGAATCTTCCATGAGTACGCATGATCATAAAAATCAAGAGGCACCATAATTCATTCATGAGGCTAACCTTTTGTTCTTTGGTGTCAAATAATTCTATGTAATGAACCAATCTATGGATAATACAAATAGGACAATAGGCCAGGTTACTGATAATATAAGATATAAGAAGAGAATGTTGGATTTCGGCACACAACCTTCAACTCCTGTCACATAGGAAAATTCCCAAAACCAAGGAGATGCAGCTAATACATCTAATAGTCATGGGGTGTAAGTTTCCATGTGTGAGGTTCAAAACAGCGCGTGACTCCTTTTGTTTTTCAAGCCTCTATGTAGCTAAAAGCTTATGTCTTTGTGCTTGAAAAATAAATAAAATATGTTGTTGTGTCATAAATGCACAAATCCATGGGCCTTCCATTCAACAATATGGACCAAATGAAGAAGATAAATATAAATTTCATGATTTGGGACACCCTTTCCATTCCATCTCAGTGCAACCTATACATGAAGCTCTTTTATAACTCCCAAACATTGATCTAGTGACCCCAAAGAACTCATGTTGTTGTCAATATCTGTCACAAAGATGAGAAATAAGTAAGTAAGGTTGTTAAAACCATGCCCTTCAATATGTCCTTGATAATAGGAAAACACCTTGTCCACAATCGTATGATTGACTCAGGCACTAGCACTTCTGTTATGCCAAGAAAAATTACGGATTTCCTAGGCCTTAACCATATCCTTATGTCCAAAGGTGTATTACTACTTGATGGATCAACTTTCACTACTCTACAAGTCATAAAGGATCTTGAGTTGACCCTCCATGCATGTCTAAGTATAACATTAACTCAAGATGTGTCAATCATTGACCTACCCTTTTTTTTCCTTTTTTCTATCAATAGATTTCACCACCAAAGTGGGTGGCTACCTATCTTCTGATTGGTCTCATATGTTACTAAGGAATTGGTATGGTACCTAGATTACCACACAAGATGATCCCATATTTTCATATCATGTTGAGTCATATGACCCATCCCCTATCCAATATAATTTCCTAATCCAAGAAGGCCAAAAAAAAGTGTAAGTTTTAGAAGAACAACCTACTCCTCCTCTACCTAATCTGTTATTAGATGAATGGGCTGAGAGGCATAAAAAATTTAATCTATATGCTGAAAATATTAAATCCTTTGAAACTATGCTTGGTAATTACTATATCCTTGAAGAATATATAGTTTACTCACACATGCTCAAGAAAAATGGAGAAAAATTTATGTTATCCAAATAACTCTCCCAGTTATTTGGGTAACTTGTATACACCTTCTGGCTCTAAGCTATTCATTGCAAAGTTATGCTTGCTCAATTTCACTTGACACATTCCTTTGGTTTCATTTACTCATGCGCCTCCCTTATTTTCCTCACGTGCCCTTATGTGCTTCCCCTTCTTCCCTTCCTTTTCATTTTCCTCTTTGTTCCATCTTCCCATTGCATGCATTCCTTAAACTTCCACTTTCCTCTCAAACATTGTATCCATCCTGTGTGTGTGCACCTAGCACTTGCTCAAAATTAGTTTTCCTTTATATCCCCATGCACTACTTCCTCGTGCCATCGCGCACTACCTCGTAATAATTACCCATTGAATATGTGTTCTCATCTCACCAGTTTTCCTCATTCCCCCATGCACGTTGTATGTGCCTTCCTTCTTCCCCCTACCCATGCCTCATTCTTCCACACACATATTTTCACATCCTCCTTTGCACCATTTCATGCCACGTCATTGTGTCATATTTGAGTGTCCTACATGTAACCTATCAAAGCATGCCAATAGGGCGCTAAATCTTAACAACCATCAAATGAATGACACATGGTAGAAACAAAAAATAAGATGAATAGTTATCTTATTTCTTTAGTCAATCTATGCATGTCATGTGTCTTGTGTGCCCAAATGGCTCTAACATCTTCTGACAGCCATATATTTTGCTACAAAGCTCTGACTGGCGCGCACCTAGTCTCAACCAATAGCTTCTTACATAGGCTACATTCAAATTCAAATTCTTTACAAATTTGGTAGGTAAGAAATGGAAAAATGTCTTTCTAGGAATTAATGAGTAGATCTGATTGTTCCAACCACCTAATTTAATATGATCTTCCCTTCTTCCTTCTCCAACATGCCAAACAAACTTGGGGAAACATATTTTATAGTTTTTAGGTGGATTTACAAGCATTAAATGCTTCTTATTGGTGGTTGTATTTCAAATCCAGGTTTTCCAACCTTCTTCTCTTCTTCTTCCATGGATTCATCTATAAATGTAAGAGTGGGGCTCATTATTAATGTTGGAAATTTTAGATCCTTGCGTTTTGGCAAAGGATTTCATATTTTTTGTATTTTGAGTTGCACACCTCTAGATCTAGCTCATGCATGTGGATATTGGCATCTTTCACTATTGTAAGAGCTCTGTGCATTTTTTGAAGTAATAGAAACATTGTTTTGTGACTATTTTATATCCTAATGTGTTTGTATTCCTTCTTATTTCCTTTTCTTTTACATTACATCCTTGTTGTACCATTATATGTCCCTTGTAGTTCCTTATTTAGTTGGGTTCCATGAAACTGATCTGGTAAATAGGTTTTAGTTGTGCTACATGTGCCTAGACTTATTTCATGCATTTCCTTTCATTTTCACTCAGAGAAGATAGTTTTCATACCTCTTTTCTGGTGCTATCTCCTTTTAGTGTAGTTTCCTTGCATGTTATCCTTCTATCCCTGGTCCCTTGGCATTGTTAGCTTAGTCTTCCCTTTTAACACTAGGAGTAATAGTAGTAGTAGAATTAGATAGAGGAACCAACCTTCTCTAGAGATTTTTCCGAAGTGTGCAAGGTTCCACAACTTGGGGACAGTTCCATTGTTGTAGAAAATGACTTGGTTCATCTAGATCCAAGATACGGGTGCAAGTTTGACGACCAACACTTTGGTCTATGGAAGTTATAATTTGATGAATCTAGAAGTAAGAATGGCACAAGTGTGGGTGTTATACTCATTTATCCTACGGATGAGAAATTATTCTTCACACACATGTTACAATTTGGTTTCTCTAAAAATGTAGCAGAATACAAAGTGCTAGTGCATGGTATTATTATTACTGAAAAGAAAAATGTCAAGGTGCTACAGATATTTGGGGACACTAAACTGGTCATCCACTAGGTTACAAATAAGTGTTTGGTAAAGAATAAGCTTCTAAAATATTATACACATATATTTTGGGACCTCCTTGAGGGTTTTGATGCTCTGAATCTACAAATGTACCAAGGAAGATTAACAAAGAAGTAGATCAGATGGTCATGCTCGGTTCACAATTTTCACCTGTTGAGGATTTTGTCAAAGGAAATGCACAAAATGTTAAGGTGGCGATCAATAAATTTATTCTAGATAATGACACCATCTGGTAACTGTTTGATAGTGACATATAAATTATCTAGTTCACAAAAAATGAATTTGATTTCTCTTCAAGCATGCATGGGTACTTACATGATAGCTATGGTGAACAAGAAATTCAGCTAAAGATAAAAAAGTTTCCTAAAGGGATGGTCACCCTAGAGAAAATATTCAACCCTGATGATGAGTTCGAGGGAAAATAAAATTATATGTGTGTTGCTCAAGAATACTATACTCCATTCACTATAGTTGTTTCTCATTAAAAATTATGTGCATGGTTAAAAAGATACCTTCATATCCCTGTATCAGAAATAAAATGAAATATTTGATATGAGTATGAAGAATTGAAATAATTTGATCCAAGTGTTTCTCAACACTCCATTGACCTTGCTCCTAGTATCAAGACCATCAGACAAAATAAGAGACCAAACAATCCAAGGATAGAGCCCCTCATGAGGAAAGAGTTGTCTAAACTCATTAGGAAAATACTAATGTTCCCCATCAAGTACTTTATGTGGGTCAAGAATCTTGTTCTAGTATGAAATAAGAATGGTTAAATTAGACTCTATGTCGATTTCAGAGATTTAAATAAGGCATATTTGAAGGATCATTACCCTTTGCCTTCCATAGAGAAGATTTTGTAGACAGTGGTTATTGCACATATGTTTTCCATGCTAGATGGGTATTCCAGTTTCAATCATATCATGGTCAAGGAATAAGATCAATTCAAAATGGAATTTACAATCAAATGGGGAATATACACATATCAGAAGATGTCTTTTCATCTTTCAAATGCATGCACAATGTTTTAGAGCACCATGGACATTTCCTTCAAATAATATATCAATGAGTTCATCCTATTTTACTTGGATGACATAATTATCTTCTCAAAGAAGAGATAAGATCACATGTAGCATCTGGAAAAATTCTTTAAGAGATGAAGAGAATTTTTGGTATCTCTTAACCCCAAGAAGTGAAAATTTTATGTGGTGCAAGGTAAGACCTTGGGCCATGTTATCTCCATGGATGATATTACCATTGATCCTAAGCATGTTTCAGCCATCCTTTCTCTCTCCTTTCCAGTGCACAAGAAGTCCTTACGGTCATTCCTAGGAAAAATATTTTTTTTAAGGATATTCATTCCTAACTTTATAGAACCTGTAAGTCTCATTATCCTCATGCTCAAGAAAGATACATTCTTTAGGTGGATAGCAGAAGGAAAAGAGAGCATCAACCAAATTAAGAAAGAAATTTCTTACACACCAACACTTATTAATTTATATTATTCCAAGTATTTCATCCTTTATGCTTATGGAGCTGATCCAAGTGTTGCTACTATCTTGACACAAGAAAATGAACAAGGACTAGAATATCCAGTGGATTTCTTTAGTAATACACTAAAGTATTATGACTTGAAATATAGTCAAATTGATAAATAGGTCTTCACCATTATGCACACACCAAATAATTTCAAAATTATTCTCACCAAAAATCATATCAAGGTGTTAGTTTCACACTCAGGTGTGAAACACTTCATTATGGGAGAATAAATCAATGATAATATAATAATATGGGTGACCAAAATCATGGGGTATGATGTGACTATAAAATCCACAAAGCTTGGTAGAGGCAACACACTCTGTAAGAATATTGTTGAGGATGCATAGTATGAACCTGAGACTTCATTTTTTATTGATGAAGATCTCACATGCTTTGAACCTGAGTAGAATGAAGATCCTAATGTACCCACCTAGATGAGGGACGTGATCACATACCTTTCAAATGGTGTATTCCCTGCTGATTTAATCAAAAAAAAGATAAGGCTTCTGAGGCTGTAGACTATTTTATATGTGCTAATTGATGTCGTTCTCTTTAAAAGAAACATTAATGGTAGGTTTCTAAGATGTATTGATGACACTTAATTTGATAAAGTGTTAGCACAATTTCCTGATGGATTCTCTTATGTACACTTATCTGCCAAAGCAATAGTGATGAAAATCATCAATGCAGGGTAATTTTGGCCTACCTTGTTCGCAGATGTGCACAAGTGGGTCTTGAAATATAAAGAGTGTGCTTTCTTTGCAAGAATCAAGAAATTGGAAATGCTTCCCCTTCAACCAATCCAAGAAGATCAGCCTTTCGTGCAATGGGGTCTTTACTTCATTGGCATGATCAATCCTCCTTTAAGCATAGACTACTTCACTAGATGGATGGAAGTTGTTGCGCTCGAAGAATCAACTGAGTCATAAATCCTTGACTTTATTGAAGTCATTGTAACAAGGTTTGGTATTTCTCATACCATTATCTCTAATAATGAAAAATACTTCATTGGTACTAAAATTTCTTATTGAGCACTAAGCCTTGGAATTTAATTAAATAATTCTTCTAACTATTACCCCCAGGGTAATGGCTTGGCTGATTTTACCAAAAAGAACTTGGTTAGAATCATGAAGAAGATAATGAATATCAACCAAAGGAAGTGGCACACAAAGGTCTCACATGAACTCTGAGAAGAAAAAATAATGGTGAAAAAGGAAATAGGAACTTCACCTTATAAACGTGTTTATGGAAAAGAAGCTAGAAATTATTTATCTCTTTAATTGACTTCATTAGAACTTTCCCAGTAACTAGAGTTTGAGGGCACGGAACAAAGAGAAATCAAAATGGTAGAACTATTGAAACTTGAAGAATTAAGAAACTATGCCATGATCTAGCTAGAACAACATCGAAGATCGACAAAGAAGTGGTTTGACAAAAAGGCTATGCATCAAGCTTTAAAATTTGGTGACTTATTCTTAAAATGGGATGCTGATAGAGACAAACCAGGGTGCCATTCAAAGTTTGATGCACTTTGGAGTGACCCATTTATTATGAGTTCTTACAAGGAATCTAACTCTTTTGGGTTATCTCATCTTAATGAAGGTGTGTTCCTAATCCCAATCAATGGGATTTATTTCAAGCACTTTCATTAAGTCTATTATATCATTGCACATATTAGAGTAGTTTAAATTCTTTCAATTGTGCTACGTGAACATTGTTTATTTGTATATAGTTTTTTTCTCACGTACTCCTTGTGCACATTATTTCATTTCATTCATGATGTCAGTATGGTTCAAGAATATTTCAGTAGTATTCAGTAGTTATACAAAGTTTAGACAACATTTCAGATAAATTTATGGGTAGTTCTTCAAGCTATGGATCTAGATTTCATGCTTCCAAGTGGACTCCATGCCCAATGGATACTCCAAGGTTACTGATATCCTTCATCTAGCAAGAAGATGGCCTTGAAAGTCACCAAATTATTGTCCAAAATAACTCTACAAGTTATTTTGACAAATTACATCCCCATTTTGGCTCGAGAGTTCAAATAGTGTAGATTGCACACACACTAACTTTCCCCTTGGCACAATTTCCCTGATTGCAGTTCCTCACGTGCCCTTGTGATCTCTCCTCCTCTAATGTGCCTTCAACTTTCATCTCCATTCCTCTACCCTCTTCCATTTCCCTCACGTGTACATTCGTCATGAACCCTTCTCTTCCTTTGTGCGTGTTTTCAAGTCTTATCTATCTTCCACTATCATTTCCCATGCTTGCTACTTATGCACATGCCTCGTTTCTTCTTTTGCACCAATCACTATGCCATGTAGAAACCATTCATAATTGAGTGTGATACACACAACCCATCAAAGTGCACCAACAAGGCACTGAATCCTTGTGACAAGTCAATGAGTGACACGTGTCATAAAATGACAAAATAGATGAATAGTTGGTCAATCTTTCAACCAATCAGTGCACACCATGTGTTATTATGAGTCCAAATTTCCCTGTAGACTTCAAAATGTCATAACATTTTTGTAGATCTCTAATTAATGTGTGGTTAGTATTTTTGGAAATATGTTGATGTGGGCTACACTCCACATCATTCAAATTAAAATTTGGGTAGGATTTAGTAGGTGAAAAGTAGGGAAATGAGTTTTTTAGCCATTAATGCATAAGTCTAGTCAACCCAACCACCCAGATTTAATTTAGATCTTGTCTCCTTCCTTCTTCTAAAAGCTAAATAGACATGTGGAGGCGCATCTTTTAGCATTACAGGTGTATTTGTAGGAATTTATTACTTTTTTTGGTGGTTGAATTTAAAATTTGAGTTTCCCTCCTCTTTCTCTTCTTCTTCTCTCCTATAAATATAAGACCTATGCTCATTCTAAAGTTTGTTGTTGAACCATTGGGTTTGCTAAAAACTTTAGTTCTTTGTGTATTAATTTGTAGGCCTTAAGATCTGGATTTTGTATGTGAATATCAGCCTCATACACCATTGTAATCGACTGTGTATTTTTGGAAGTAATAAAAGCTTGGTTTTATGGATATTCTATGCCTTAAGTTGTCTTTATTATTTCTCATTACCTCTATTTTACATTGTGTGCTTGTTGTTCTCCATCACATCCCTTGCAGGTTCCTTTTCTTATTATGACCCATGAAAATGAGTGTGTGGATGTGTTTTAGATATGGTACATGTGTTTATCCTCCCTATGTGCATTCTCTTTCATTTTCACTTAAAGCTAACTATGTTCATGCCCCTTCTTTCTGGTGCTATCACCTCCCTTAGATTATTTTTCCATTTCTACACATCCTTCTAACTCTGGTCCCTTAACATGATTAGTTATGATTTTATTTTCAGCATTAGGATTAGTCGTAGTAGTAGAAATAGGTAGAGGAACCAACCTTCTTCAAAGGTCTATCTCAAACACGCAAGGTCCCACAACTTCGAGATAGTCCCATGTTACCTCGGAAACCTAGTTCAACTTGATCTGGGACGGGTGTAAGTTTGAGCTCCAACAATATCTATTACGCAACATGCTATTGAGGACCACATGAATCATGCTCAAAGTCATAGTTTAAACCAATTTTACTATATTGTGATTGATACTCTACAATCATTCATCCCTCATGGCTAGATATTTCCTTTATCAATATAATGTCTTTTTATTTGGCCTAGGCTCTCGCCTCCACTTGGGATCTCATGCCCCCTTTGGTTTTACACACATATCCAACAATCTTGTCCTTTCTTGAGCTATCCTCCTTTCTTGGGTTTATCATCACATCTCATTTTACCTGACATCTCCTACCATTAGAGTGTCATGGTATTGATTCCTCTAATCTTGGATTTGATTCACCCTAGCCTTTCTCAATGGATCATCGTGATCTTATGCATACTTCTTTAGGTCCTTGACCTCATTTAGATATATATTCTCTCTAAACGTATTTCTTATTTAAATATCATTATCATTATTCCTAAGTATCATGAGTATTACCAGATACATATATGAGAAAAGAAAGGAAAATGATAAGAAAATTATCATTCACATCAACATCATCATCATCAATATATATATATATATATATATATCTTGAATTAGTTTTATAAATTGACAAAAATACATCATAATCTATATTTATAATATGGCTCAAGCATCCTCACCCCCTGAGGGGGGTCTCTGTATTCTTTATGTCGAAGGTTCTACATTAGATACTCGGGCTATGTGAGCTAGAGAGTCTTCCCTAGATCAGGCTCTAGAGGAATCTCCCTATTCTCTCTCTAGATCTTCCTCTAGCCTCATGATCCTCTCTATAATGCTCTTGGCATGTGAAAGGTGTGTTTTCTACTCTTGAACCAAAGAACCATGTGCCTATAATAATATTTACAACATCATATCTATGTTTTTGATATCCACCAATGCATGTGCATATCTTAATCTCTATAATTCCCTGGAACCATCTCCAACCAACCAAAATGATCCTAGTGACTTGCCAGCTGATAGTGTTATGGGGTCCCCCATGACTGAGGTATCTTGAATGTCTAATATTGGGTCTAGGATCTCGTGGTTCGCATTCTCTATCAATGAGTGCTACTCCTATGTCAAGCACTTTGCAAAACTAAAATTCACTATTCAATACCAATCTTATGTTATACTTAAAAAAATATAATCATCTACATTTCTAAATAAAATCATCACAATCACTCATACTTGGCTTCTCAACTCTTTCGATAATGGTCTCTCCATCTCTTTGGCCAAAAAAATTAAAATATTAAGGTTAAAAATTATATAGAACAATAAAATAAAATAAAATCCCTCCCAAACCCACTTGCATTTTTTCCTACCCTTTCTAATGACATGATTTTGACTTAAAATGGCACCCTAATATCTTCATAATCCTAAATTGACCAAATTACTACTTATTTACCTAATGATATTAAATTCATTGACTTACCTATGATTGTGCTCCACCACGTGCACCTCCTCTTTGGTCTCTGAATCCTCCTCGTACTCATTCCATATCATCATGCTAATCTCCAAATTTGGAATTCTAGAGATCAGTTATCTTAGTTCTCGAAATAGTACTAAAAAAATAAATTAAAAAAATCCTACATAAAACTAATATTTCTATTCAAATCCATCGTGATCAGCCTTAATCTTTAAATACTCATTATTTGATCTCCCAATCTCCAAAAAAACCTCTGTCGATTGCATCAGTGCTATTTCAAAATCCTAGCCCACGCCTTCACCCATGGGTGAAGGTGGTCAGTATAAATGCCAAAAAGAAACCTTCACCACATAATAGATAGCTCAAATTTCACAAGAAATTTCCATTATCTCCTCTCCCTTGCATCAACTTTCATCTACTCACTTAGCTCTTATATTTCTTACATCTTAATTCTTGTCTTGGATATTATTCTTAATCTGAGTGGTTTTCTTACACTTTTGGGTCACCTATGGTGAGATAGGATTAGATTATTTTCCCTCCTCCACCTGAAATATATTCTCTCTTAGTGTATGGTCCTTTACTAAATAGATGCATCAACGACTTCCCCTAATAGGTAAGTGCTCTAACTTGGCTTGTCATTTTGTATAGAGAAGTATCATATCTTTAATTTTTACCTTATGTTATCTTAATATATTATGCACATGCTAGGTTATCATATTGTATTCAGTTATTTATTTCATGTTACATTCTTTACTACAACTAGCATAGACTTTGCATGCTTGTTTTTTTCATCATCACCCCACATAACGTTGATACCTCAATAGGGTTCCTTAATCTTTTGTGACCTTGGGTATTGGAAACCCTAGGTTGTTCTAGTGTAAGGGTTACTTACCTTTGGGTATGAAATCTTATCAGTTCTTGTATCCCCTTAAATTTAATCCATTGTGTTTCAGTATTGGTATGTCTCTTACTCATTTCCTCGATACCATAGTTGAATGGATGATGAGAGTGCATTTTTTCTAGACACATTTTTCTCATTATACAAATTTCATGCCCAATGGATGTTTCAAGGTTATTGGTATTCATTATCTAGTAGGAATATGTCCCCTACAGGTCACCAAATTATTGTCCAAAATTACACCCCATATAGTTTTTAACTCGTCAAAAAGGGAATTAGCCATTTTTTTCTTAGGAAAGCCACAAAATACTAAGTTATCCTTCTGTGAAGTGCAGTCACATAGTGTTCTATGGTTCTCCTAAAGTGCAAAAAAATAGAACATATAGTAGGGACTTGGGAATATTTTTGATGGATATAGTGTTTCACGGATATTCAGAGTCTTTTTTGGCACTAATGAAGTCAATATTCCTGAGACACTAAATTATTATCTCACAAGTCAAAGGAAAGTTAGATCATTGAGGGGTCTCAAGACCACTAAAACATATTAGAAAATTGGCTAAGGATAGGATTTGTAGATAAAGCAATGGAGTGATATGTTTAGTGATTTGTGGTATGTAGAAACACAATGTCACACAAACTCAAAACATGTAGCATTCCATAAAGTCTGTCAATTCCAAAAAACCAAGGTTGAAGTCCACCAAGTTAAAAAATGTGATGCAGAAGAAGATGGTACCATAAGGTACCATGTGAAAAATAAAAATCAAGTTCAAATTTGACTAAGGTTAGAAGTTGCGAGACACTAACTTCATGTACCTTGGATTTCCCAAATCATAGTGTTTTGTGGGCCCTCAAGGTCCACAAAATGAAGGGACACAGTTGTAGATAAATTTTCATGCAATAGAGGAAGGAAAGACCTCAACAAAGTAGAAGTATTTTAAACGGAAAAGGGAAAAAACATTCAAGTGTTACATGACAAAGGAAACTCCGCTCATCAATCAGGGAGTATAGAAAGCCAGTGATAAAAAAGAAACCATAAAATTTTGCAGGAGGTATGAAATCCTCAAGGACCTTCCTTTTTATTCCCCCTTCTCCCTTGCCCCTATATATCTGATCCCATATATATATATATATATAGGTTTTTAACCTTGTGATCAACTACCTTAACAACAAAAATTTAATTTATTATGACATCATCCTAAGTAGTCTGATTACATGTCATTGAATCATGGCACCATGTTGTGGTAGTTACCTCTTTCCATATGGTGCCCATAATTACACTACAAGTAAACACTATGAGAAATCATAGCATTCATGATCATTCAACAAGATTTCATGGATTGGTACTCCATCATGGAGTTTTTTCCTTCCCTCTTGTATTTCTCTCTTTTCCCCATGAGTTATATAAATGTAAGTTATCGCACACATTATAGGGGTTCATCTCCTCTTTTATTTCTTCACATATTTTTGAGTTTCACTCTCATGAATTCAAAATTTCATTCTTTTGACCTCTACAATTTATGAATGTGGATTTTATTTCCTCAACTTTGTGTGTAAATGATTAAACATTGATTAATGTAATTATGGATTCCTTATTTCCTTCAAGTATTATGTGTTTTACATGAATATATCTGACCTATTTTTTACTTTACATTATTTCAAGTTGTTCGCATTATATTTTTGTGCATATTTATGGTTTTCATTCTACACACTTGTATCTGTGTCATTTAGAACTAGAGAAGTTCCAAATTTTATTCTAGTTCTATTGCCACTCATTTTATCTTAGTATTTACTTTTGCATCACTTCCCTCTTTTCTTTCCTTGGTTCCTTGGATTTTTTAGTGTATGATAGTTGTAGGAGTAGTTTTAGAACTAGGTTAATTTTTGTTCTGCATGTTCTCCTAATCAGTAGAATAGAGGAATCTGACCTTATATGGATTTTTTTCTCAAGCCGCAAGTCCCACACTTGGAGACAACCCCATGTTGGCCAAAAATTCTAGATCTCTCATGATCCAAGCTAGGGTTTAATTTTTATCTCCAACAATACCTTTAGGAGTTTGTCTTGGAATCCATATAGGATTGAGTTTGAAATCATCTTGTTCTTTCAAACCAAATATTTGATTATGAAAGACTACAATGCCATTTGCTTAGTCACATCTTGTGTGCCTTCTATCTAATATTTTGATAAAAAATATGAATCAATCCCATGGAAAAAATAGGTTTTCAAATTGGCCAATGGATAGGATATAATCAGGTATAAGCATTAAGATTTTTTATGATTTTTATAAAATTTTACTTTTTAGGATTTTTTGGATCAATATAGGGTGCAAGAAAACAAAATTTTCCCAAAGATGAGGGCTAAAAACTATTAGTGAAATATTTTTTCAACACTCATTGGACTAAGTCCCTCTGCTTCAATATGGGGTGGCTCCCATTTATTGAAATATAGAAAAATTGTACACTAAACTATATCTCAGGGTAGTTGAAGACTAGAGAATTTGTAGAAATAACCTTGTTGTGACTACAAAAATATCTAAAAGAGAGAGGGAAAATATAGATAAGTGAGGAGAGAATTATATCAATGAGATAAAACTATATTTTATTAACTATAATTCAAAGAGTATTTCCAGTTCAATCAAAAGAAACATGTAAACACATGCAATTTACATAAAGAGTATGAAATTAAAAAAGATTCACACAAGGTTCAGATGTTAATTTTCAATCCATTTTCAATAGGCACAAATTCCTTTTATCCTTACAAAATCGCCATACATTCATATGAGTAAAAAGAGGGAGAATGGAGTAAAATTACTATGTATAAAGTAGAAGAATTATAGTATGTTATAGAGAGAGAAAGAGAGAGAAAATTGATCCTTTGGAATGGAGAGATCATTCCAATTTATAGCCAAAACTAATGACTCTTTGCATTCACATGTGACCTTTCAACTTAAAATGTAATTACAATGAATAAATAGAAACTTTAAGTGGCCAAAGTCACTTTTACAAAAAAAAAATCAATAATAAATATAATATTAGAGAGAGAAAAGAAGAGAGGTTTGATCAAAAGAAGATGATTCATGATGAAGTTATGCTCTTCCTTCATTATAGAGATGAATTCTTCAAATGAATAGGATATTTCTTAGTCACTTCTTTGATCAAGGCATGTCATATAAATGATGTTCTACATCTTATAAAAAATGATCATCTTTTTTCATGTCTTGAAATCTCTCTTTCAAATCTTCATCTATGTAAGAAATAGTAGGTTGGGAAAATCAAGTCTTTGAGTAAAACCCCGCCTAATTTCAAATTAATCAATGTTATTATTTTTGGTTTTGATTAATTCATTATTGTTGTTGATGATGTTTTATCCTACCACTTGGTTTAATGTCTATATTTTTATGCTAAATTGGGATATTAATGTTGGAAGTGGAGCATGTGTAATTAAAGATTATTGCTAGCATGCCAACCCAAGTTAAAAGGGATTCAGTCTCCCTAAATATTTGACCAACTAAATTTTTCCTTCCGTGCATCCAGCTAAGCCAAGAAGACATGGGTTTCTATGAATAATGAGGTTATAAAGGAAATCTTGAAACCCATACTTAGTAGGTCGAACATTAATGATTTTTGGGAATCCCAAAAATTCCCTTGGTAGCTAACCATTCACTTTAGGAGTCTTCGTTATCCTATTTTGGTGTTGATTTGGAGTTTCTTTTGTTGAAGAGATCCATTTTGCTTTGAGCTGTGCATGCAAATTTTGAGCTAGATGTTGAAGTTATAGAAATTTTTAATCGCAATGAGAATGAACTGATCCCTATGTTGCTATTATAGTTGCAATGTTATTTCAGGTTGTGGGATTGCTTGATTTGGGGGTTTGGTTATAAAAGCATGGTAAGAAGAGATTTCTAGGTTACTCGACTACTGGAGAATTGGGTAGAAGTAGAACTAAATTTTTGACTCTTAATTATAGGCATGAACCTGTCAACTCTCTCTCCCTTGTTGTTTTTGCTTTATTTTATGCATGATAAATGTTCCTATTGTTAAACATGGCTTTTGGGGAGATCTTGTGGGTAGTCTGGAACTAGGGATATTAGGGTCCAAGTTAATTGGTCTCTCTCTCACACACACATTTGGGGTTGTCTTATCCATCTGAGGAGAATAGGGTTTCTTAGTTTTTTGTCTCTTGTTGAGAGAAAATTATTTTAGGTCACATTCCTTGTGTCTCTAGATTTCCCTTTTGTTAAATTTAGCCTTACACCTTGTAGTATTATTTGGTAAGTCCAGAATAATCTATGCTTGATTGGCTTGTATTGGAGGAAACTATATTTTCTTGGTTTTTGGGAAAACCTTGTGTTAAGTCAACCAATATCATTTTTTCTACTGTCATCCGGTAGCATCTTTGGATGCTACCGACCGGTAGCATTTTTACTACAATCAACCGGTAGAATCTTAGGATGCTACCAACCAGTAGAATTTGTGTTACTGGTGACTGATGGCTTTGGGTAGCATTATGATATGCTCCCAAATAGTAACATCATAGGATAGTAATGGATGGTAGCATCGAAGGGTGATACCAACTGTTAGGATTTTTGTTAATGGTAATTAGTGGCTTCAGGTAGCATTGTGAGATGCTATTGACTGGTAGCATCGAAGGATGCTACCATCTAGTAGTATTGAGGATTTTATCTCCCGGTAGCATCAAATGATCCTAATAATTGGTAACATCAAGGGATTCTACCGAACCGTAGCATTAAAGGGTGCTACCGACTAGTATCATCAAGGGATACTACCAACTGGTAGCATCAAAGGGTGCTATCGACCAGTAACATCAAGGGAGGCTACTAGCTGATAGCATCGAAGGATTATACCGACCGATAGAATCGAGGTATGGGTTGACGGTGGCATTTTGCTAGGTATCGGTTGGTTACATCCCATTTTTGTATCAACAAACAACATATTAATACTTGTAGACTAGATTTCACTAAGAGGGTGTATTTGTATGCATTCATTTTATAATTACAAGATTTGGGAGAAGAAAAAATTATATGAAACAACTCTTGTATTGGAAATCGATCTATCTAGAATTATGATGTTATGAGAATTGGTTCTATGATAGAATGTTGTATAGTTTTTTAAGATAAGTCATTCTTATTTTGGAAAATATGATGTATGATATTTCCCTAGGTTATGAATGGCATAGAGATGAGGATAATTACTCTATTTTACGTACTCATGTTATCTTGACGTTTTGGGAGGTGAAAATCATATGATTACAGGGATATTTTGCATATGTGATATAATGTGATAAAATATAGGGATGATGAGAGTGACAGTTTATGCTAGTTTGTTTTGAAATGACCATGTTTTAACCTCTCTATCTTCTATAGATGATGAATATGATCCATTTCTCGTGGACAAGTAAGGAAATTTACTAGGCTTAGCATTCTTTTGTTGATGCTTAAGCTAAATTCATTTTACTTCAATATCTAAATTTTTATAGAGAAAATTATATTTTGCTATCATATTTAAGATGAAGAAAAAGGGAAGTCAATCCTATTGTAAATGGATTAGTATTGTTGGAAATCCATAGTTTATATGGAATTATCATTATTAATAAACATGGTGTTATATGTATCAATTTAATTGTTATGGATGTCAATCAGGATGTTGGTTATAATAATACGCTATTATTCAGAGTAATTGGAAAATGTTCTTTTGATAATGAATTGTTATAAGATGAGATTTAGGTTCCCTAGTATGAAAGGAGAACAAGATAAATTCATCTACAATACATAAATAATGTGAGGAAATTTAAATAATATATGAAAATATGAACAAAGAAGAAATATACTATAAGTGTCATAGGTGACTAGATAGTAAGTAAATTTAAATGATGATTTAGGTAGTTAGGGACACCTACCAGGTTGTTTGTTATAATTATCATAGACTATTAGGATATTATCTTCTAAGAACTGATTAATTCACAAATTGACTTAAAGGTATACTACTGCAATTAAGTGGTACTAAAGTGACTTTTTATACATGTGGACGGGTCGTGGACCTTATGTGTAAACTAGTAATTTAAATTACAAAACTAACTTATTCCAATCTAGATAAAAAATTAAAATGAAGTGGTGAGAGGACAAGTTTCTATTGATGAGTGTTCTGTCACAAGAATGAGCATGCAATGCATGTTTCAAAATAATTTTTCCAAAGTATTGTAAGCTGTTGATTACACTTTTGAGATTCACCAAGCTCCCAATAGAAGTGTGAAATGCCAACAAAATTCAACTATCAGTATCCTTGGTAGACAATAGGAACTACACTTGATTATCAAATCCTTTTTTAGGTTTAGCCAACAATATACTTTGTATACTCTCTCTTTAAAAAGTATTACAAAGGATCAGGGAGATATAATTGACCCATACAACTCCACATGGTTAATATTGATGTTATCATATGGAATGAATGCTAAATAAATGTCGGATTTAAATATTATTTATTTATATTCATGGAAGGAATAATGTTAGAATGGGAAGGATTTTTTTTTTAAATACCCATTTAAAATCACTGTTGAATGAGTGTGTTACATTTGGTATCAGAGCTAAAGGTTACAGCTCTTAGATTTATTGAGTCCCTATGTTAACTAGAACTCAATTCTTGTTTAGCAAATTAAGATGGTTAGAATAATAGGTGTTACTAAAAATCATTAGCCTAGAGGTGGCGAGGCATCCACAACATAGAAGATGGATGAAATACTCATTTTCCTTTAAGACACGTGTAATCGCATGACTTCTCTAGAATAAGAAGTGATGGGTAATGATAACGACAATGAAGGTGACAATATTGAGAGGCCTCAAAGGTCACCTATTTCTGTGAATCTGAATTTGGATGCCATAAATCCACCTGAGAATAAGAGGGCATGATTGGTGGTAGAGTTTCCCAATGATGTTAAGAGGATCAGTCCACCTAAGTTTGATGAAAAAAAATTGGGTAATGGGGAAGAGAATTGGCTCAATGAGATGGAGAAGTATTTCACCATCAATAAATTTTTTGAAGAGACTAAGGATATTTAGGGAGCTTATCATCTCTCCAATGAGGCTTCCTCATGGTGGGAAAGCTGAAAGGTAGAACTAGGGGTTAATGAGGCTAACATAGATTGTGAACAATTCAAGGCATATTTTAAATAATGCTAGTTTCTATATCTATTCTATGACTAAAAGATGTCATAATTTCATAACCTAGCTCAGGGTAAGATGACGGCAACTAAGTATTTGGAAAATTTTATGAAATTGCTGAAGTACATCCCTCGGTACCAAAATGCTGAGAAATTTTGAATAAGAAAATTTATTATGGGATTGAACCCTATCATAGGCATAGAAGTTGATGTTCATGGACCATCAAACATGGAGGCGATGCTTGAAAATTCTATAATGAAATAGAAGAAGCTACAATATATGTCTTCTCACCATGAAGCGTAAAAAGAGAGAACTTTTAATTCACGCCCCCCCTTTGCACCTAAGAAAGTAAGATGGAAAAAAACTGGTAATAATCCCGGAAATGAAAAGAAAGATGCAACAAAAAGTCTTGTTGAAAATTTTAAAAGGAATGGGAATAACAATGTAGAAATTTTTGGAGAAAAGTCTTAAAGGAAGGGACCTGCAGTGGGATGCTTCATATGTGGTGTAGACCATTATGCAAGCAGTTGTCTAGAAAGGAAGGAAAATAATCAACAACACAAGATACATGATGACGTGGCTGATAGGAAAGTAGAGAAATAGGCTACTCCCATTGAGGTCATGGGTGAGTTATTTGGACTACATGTAACAATTTTATTTGATACCAAAGCAACATAATGTTTTGTTACCACTAAATTAGCTTCTAAATTAAAAAGGAAAGCTAGTCATATTAAGAACTCATGGACTATTCATTACCGGAACAACGTTATTCATACTGTGAACCAATGTCTATTTGGAGTAGCATTAGAACTTCCAAGTTTCACTATTGAACTAGATATTTATGTAGTTCCCTTGGGTTATTATGAGGTGTTCATAAGAATGAACTGGTTGACCCACCACCAAGTAACCATAGATTGCTTTGAAAATTAAATAAAATGTCAAGATGATCTCCTGAGAACAATGGAAATTTAGGGAGTAAGGAGTGGATTTAATGTAAGAAAAATATCAACAATGCAGCTCAAGAAAGTTAAGAAGAAGGGTTGCATGATTTTCACTGTAAAAATTTCATATTTGGAGGAATAAGATGAAACCTTGGGGAAATACCACCCATTTTGACATGAGAACAATGATGTATTTCTAGAAGAGTTTCCATGACATTCACCTAAGAAGGATTTGTATTTCATTATTGACATCAAATTGGGAACTGAACCATTTTCTAAGGCTCCATATAGAATGACCATAATTGAACTATTTGAGCTAAAATATTAGCTTCATGAATTTTTATCCAAGGGGTTAATCATTCCTAGTGTATCCCCTTAGGGAGAACCGATCATCTTTGTTAACAAAAAGGGTGGAACCTTGAGGTTGTGCATACATTATAAAATGCTTAACAAGGCCACTATCAAGAACAAATACCCCTTTCCAAGGATATATGGCCTCCTTGACCAGATGCAAGGTGCATCAATGTACTCCAAGATTGATGTGTGATCTATATACCATTAGTTGAGAATAAGAGAAGAATATATTCATAATTCTTCTTTCAAAAAAAGGTATGAGCATTATGAGTTCATTATGCTACCATTTGGACTTACTAATGCTCCTAAAACATTCATGAACTTGATGAATAACATCTTTCAGGAATACTTGGACAAGTTTGTTTTGGTATTCTTAGGTGATATTCTGATTTATTCCAAAAGTGTGGAGGAACATGAAGAGCATCTCAAAATTGTTTTGAAAGTATTAAGGAAAAGGAAATTGTATGGTAAACTGTCAAAGTTATCATTTTACCAGAATTAGGTACAATACCTTGGGAAAATTATAAACAAATATGGAATTTTAATGGATCCTTCAAAGATAGAAGTAAAAACTGACTGACCTATTCCCAAAAGTGTGTATTGAGTTATAAGCTTCATGGGGCTGACCGGGTACTACCAAAAATTTGTGAAGGAATTTTCTAAAGTTGTTGCTCCAATTAACTTCCTTCAAAAAAAGGATAAGAAATTTATCCAATTGGAAAAATGTGAAATTTACTTTTTTATGCTAAAGGAAAAGTTGAATTTTCCACCCATTTTAAAGATTCCTTATCTGAATGGAGAATTCAATATGGTGACAGATTCCTCCAATGAAGGGTTGAGAGGGATCATGTTATAAAATAATAATGTGATAACATACGAGACTATGAATTTGAAAGTACATGAGTAGAATTATGTTCCATATTATTTGGAGCTTGTTTCCATTGTAAATTCCTTGCAAGTATGGAGGCACTGCCTTTTGGGAAAGCCCTTTGATCTTAAAACACATAATCTTGGGATAAATTACATCTTCGTGCAACCCAACCTCAATGTGAAACAATGAATATGGTTAGAGTTCTTATATCATTATGAATTTGATATTAGTTATATCAAAGGTAAGGAAAATAGGGTGGGAGATGCACTGAGTCATAGAAATCACATCTCTTCTCTAGTAACTGTGAGAACCAAATTCAAGGAAGAGGTTAAGAAAACAATGCTAGCTAATTCCTTTTATCATCATGTTACAAAATTACTTGATTCTTATCCAAATTATAGGAGTTACAAGGGATTCAAGTTTGATAATGAAGGAGTCCTAAGGTTTGATAATTGAGTGTATGTACCATTGGAAAAATAATAAAGGTAAAAACTAATAAAGGAATTTCACAATGCTCCTTATTTTGGACATCCTGTAGTGACTAAAATGCTTTCTGATTTAAAACAATAATATCTTTAGAAAGGTATGAAAAGAGACATTGGAAACTATGTTTCATAATGTATAAAATTTTAGTGAGTCAAGGCTAGACATATGCATCCAATAGGATTGTTGTACCCCTATAACATTCCACAATTTAAGTGGAAGGTAATAAGAATGGAATTTTTGCAAGGGTTTCCAATGTCAAAGAATGAGTATGATTTCATCTTAGTTATATTTGATAAACTAATGAAAGTAGCTCACTTTATATCTGGGAATATAAAGGATGATTCTTTGGTGCTTACAAAATATTTATGCACGAATTTTTTTGTTTACACAGAGTACCTAAATTGATAATTTCTAAATGGGATCCTAGGATGAGTTCTCAATTTTAGAGAACCTTGAATTTAGCCTTAGGAACATAGATCAATTTCAGTTCTTCCTATCAAGAAGACTAAAATATTCAATTAGATTTTGGAGGATATGCTCAGAATGTACTGCATGGATCAACAGTAGAAGTGGGAAGAATATATTCCATTAGTTGAGTTTGCATATAATAACACTTATCATGCATTGTAGAAAATGGCTCCATTTGAGGCGGTGTATGGGACAAGGTGTAGGAATCCTATCATGTGGGATATCATGGAGGATAAAGAAGTAGTAGGGCTTGAGATGTTGAAAAAAATGGAACAACAAGTCAAGGTCATTCATGAGTGGTTAAAGGAAGCTACAAATAGGTAGAAGGGTTATAAAAATCTTAAGAGTGTTGAAAAATTTTGAATAAGGGGCCATGGTATTCCTAATGGTTAAGCCATAAAAAGTTCAATAACATTTGACAAGTCAGCCAAACTATCACCTCTTTTCGTCAGACCATTCAAATTGATTGAAGTGATCAATCACATGGCATACCATTTAGCGTATTCTCCCACATTATCTAATATGCATGACTTTTTTCATATTCCTTTTCTTAAAAAGTATGTGTCTTATATATATCATGTTCTGTACTAGAACTCCTTACAATTTCAGGACCAAGTAATCATTTTGGTTGAGCTAATAAAAGTACTGGAAACTCACTAGTTACATGTAATAAATTGAGATATTTTTTAGTGTAAGGTCTAATGGGACCAATTTTCTAAAGAAATTTCAATGTGGGAAAATTTTGAGGGTATAAAAAATGCTTTTCCTCACTTATTTTAGTGATAAAAACTTTTAATTTTATCTTTGATACGAGATATAATACTTTTTTTGATAATTTAGTTGAAAAAGGATGTAAGATTCAAACTCTACAGAATATGGGTTGTTACAGCTAATGAACTTTGATGTTTATCTTGTGAAAATAATGAATAAATTAATGTTTTATTTAATCTGGTGATTACCTTGATATAAGAGTGGGGATGCTTATATGTTATATCTTTTTTATTAATGAATTTTATATTTTAATCATTAGGACCATCATTTCTTTAAGGGGGAAGTATGTAACACCCCGCCTAATTTTAAGTTAATCAACGTTCTTATTTTGGGTTTTGATTAATTCATTATTGTTGTGGATGATGTTTTATCCTACCATCTAGTTTAATGTCTATGTTGTTATGCTAAATTGGGATATTAATGTTGGCGGTGGGGCATGGGTAATTAAATATTATTGCTAGCATGTCGACCCAAGTTAAAAGGGATTTGGTATCCCTAAATCTATGACCAACTAGATTTTTCATGTCATGCATCTAGTTAAGCCAAGTAGACATGAGTTTGTAGGAAAGAATGAGGTTGTAGAGGAAATCCTAAAACCCGTATTTGGTAGGTCAAACATTAATGACATTAAGATATTTGGGAATCCTAAAAATTTCCTTGGAAGCTAACCATTCACATTAAGAGCATTCATTATTCAGTTTTGGTGTTGATTTGGAGTTTATTTTGCTAAAGAGTTTCATTCTTCTTTGAGCTATGCATGCAAAATTTGAGCTACTTGTTGAATTTGTAGTAGTTTGTTAATGAAAATTATAACGAACTAAGCCCTACATTGCTATTTTAGCCACAGTGTAATTTTAGGTTGTGGGATTTCTCGATTTTGGGTTTCAGTTACAATAATGTGGTAAGAAAGGATTGTTGGGTTGATCGACTACTGAAGAATAGGGTAGAAGAAAGAAAAATGTTTCTGACGCCTTACAGGCATGAAGCCGTTAACTCTCCCTCCTTGACATTTTTTCTTTATTTTATGTATGTTAAATATTCTTGTTGATAAACGTGGATTTTGGTGAGATCTTGTGGATATTCTAGAACTATGGTTGTTAGGGTCTAAGTTAATTGGTCTCTCTCTCATTCCTTTTTAGTTGTCTTATCTTTCTGAGGAGAATAGGGTTTCTTATTTTTTGGTCTCTTGTTGAGAGAAAAATATTCTAGGTCACATTATTTGTTTCTCTGGATTTCCATTTTGTTGAATTTGTCCCTACACATTATATTCTTACTTGGTAGGTCCAAAAGAATCCATGATTAATTGTTTTATATTGGAGGAAACTATATTTTTTGGGTTTTTGGGAGAATCTTGTGTTAATTAAGTCGGTAACATCTTTGGATGCTACTAACCGATAGAATTTTTAATACTATCGACCAATAGCATTTGTGTTACTGGAAACCAGGGGCTTTTGGTAGCATTGTGAGATGCTACTGGTTGGTAGCATCAAGGGATGTTATTGGCTAATAGCATCAAGGGATGTTACCTACCAGTGGCATCAACGGATTCTACCGACCAATAGCATCGAGGGATGCTACCATATAGTATCATAGATGGATGGTTCGATGGGGGCATTTCACTAGGTGTCGGTCGTTTGCATCCCGTTTTTATATCAACAAGCAACATCTTAATACTTTTCGACTAGATTTCACCGAGAGGATATAGTTTTATGAATTGATTTTATAATTACAAGATTTTGGAGTAGAAAACATTGTATGAAATAAATATTCTATTGAAAATTGACCTATCTAGAATTATGTTATGAGAACTAGTTCTATGATAGAATGTTTCATATTTTTTAAGAGAAGTCGTGATTATTTTGAAAAATATGATGTATGATGTTTCCCTAGATTATGAATGACATAAAGATGAGGAAAATGCCTCTATCCTACTTACTCCTATTATCTTGATGTTTTGGAAGGTGAAAATGGTATGATTGCAAGGATATTTTGCATATATGATATGATGCAATAAACTGCAAGGATAATGAGAATGACATTTCATGCCAGTTTTTTTTGAACTCACCATGTTTTACACTCTCTATCTTCTATAGATGATGAATATGATTAATTTCTCATGCACAAGTAAACTATATTTACTAGGCATAACATTATGTTATTGATGCTTAAGCTAAATTCATTTTACTTCAGTATATGAATTTTTCAAAAGAAAATTATTATTTTTTGTCATATTTAAGATGAATAAAAATGGTATTCAAGCCTATTGTAAATGGACTTATACTCTTTGATATCCATAGTGTATATGGAATTCTCATTATTAATAAAGAAGATGTTTTTTTATCAATTTAATAGTTATGGATGTCAATCAAGATGTTGGTTATAATAATATGCTATTATTCAGAGTGATTGGTAAATGTTATTTTGATAATGAATTGTTATAAGATGATATTTAGGTTCCATACAATGAAATGGGAAAAATATAAATGCCTCTACAATACATAAATAACGTGAGGACATTTAATTAGTATATGGAAATGTGAACAAAGAAGCAACATACTATAAGTGTCATAGGCGACCACATAGTAAGTAAATGTAAATGATGATTTAGGTAGTCAACGACACCTACCATGTTGCCTGTTATAATTACCGAAGACTATTAGTAGATTATCTTCTAAGAACATACTGCTACAATTAAGTGGTACTAAAGTGATTATTTATGCATGTGGATTTGTCATGGACATTTTTTATAAAATTGTTATTTAAATTACAAAAATAATTGATTCCAGTCTAGATAAAAAAATTAAATTCAAGTGGTGAGAGGACAAGTTTCCTTTGACAAGTGTGTTGTCAAAAAACTGAGCATGTAATGTATGTCTCGAAATACTTTGGCTAAAGTAAGTTGTTGATTACACTGTAGACATTCACCAAGTTCCCAATATAAGTGTGAGATACCAATGGAATTTGGATGACTTGATCCATGGTAGACACTAGGAACTACACTTGATTATCAAATCTTGTTCCAGGTTTAACCAACAATATACTTTGTATACGCGTTCTTAAAATAGTAATATGGGTGATCGGGGAGATCTAATTGACCCATACAACTGCACATGGTTAATATTGATGTTATCAAATGGAATGAATATTAAATAAATTCTAGATTTAAATATTGTTTACTTAAATTCAAGGAAGGCATAATGTTATAATGGGAAGGATGTTTTTGTTTAAGAAAATAGTCCCATTTAGAAGCACTGTTGAATGAGTATGTTACACTTTATCACGAACATTATCTCTTTTCTCCTTCATGGGAAAACACTTATCCTCCAATCATCATGAAGCATACACTCACACAACACATTCCACATAATCGGTAAGAAAAATCACACCATGATATTTCTTGGATTTGACAATATCAAATATTTATGAGAATCCTTAATGGCAAAATAGAAATCCTCTAAATAGAAACACTTCATCTTTGTTATATGGATAAAACACAAACTGGATAGAAAATGTATTTTTTGAATACAAGTACTTATTATCATGTCTCCTGGATGAAGTATGGTGAGGATATTGAGAGGTTTCCATAACCATAGTTCCCATCATAAAATTCTTTAAATGATTCAATTGTATGTTTCATGCTCAACAATCCTCTTATGCACTTTAGAAAATACTATTTTTCTCCTCTTCGTGTGTTTAAAATATTCCTCGATGATAAATTTGGTTGTTACATGTATGTGGTTACCTTAGGATCAATATTTATCAAAATCATGTGATAATTGATTCATTTGAAAGATATTGTTGGGTGTAAGGGATTCTCCAGTTTTGAGACAATTCTCTCAACAAGATCAATGGGAAAATGCAAAATCTAATGAAGTGGGTAGAATATTGTGAAAAAACTCAGTCATATATATCTCTAAAAATAATCCAAATTATCATTAAAAATATGGATCAAATGAAATGTTATTTTAATAGGAACACTTGCTCCAAATTTCAGGTAATTTGGCTCATTGAGTAACCCGAGAAAGTGTAAAACAATTTTTCAGTTATTATGGGAATAATTTCTAGTTGTTCTGGGAGCAAATGGATATTTTGGCTGAAAAATTAATTCTTGAATAAAAATAAACTATGTTATTATATCACCCAAGGTATAGATCATCTTAAAGGTATTTATATGGAGAGAAAGTGGGTAGAATTTCAAGGATTTTCATCCACCATATCAACATGAGTGAGTAAAATTTGTTTGAGCAAGCTATGGAATCCAAAGTGATTTCATAGACATAGGATGAGGATAAATGAGTGTTAAATTTATTTTCATGTTTCACTTTATCTAATTTTATGTTGTACATTTTTGGGGGGAACAAGGAATTTGAATAGTCACTTAAGTGGGGGAGGAGTTGGGACTTTGCTCCATCAAACAATAAAATACACCATATTTACAACTCCCACCTCCAAAGGGAACTCCAATAAGATAGGGGTGTACTTTTAAAGTGTAAGAAACATTCCAAATTGTGTGAATGTCATGGGGCCTCCTAAAATGTTCCTATGATACGGGGATGACGTCAATGACACTCAAAACAAACAAAATGTTCTAATTTCATGTTACCTTTTGTATTTTGGCATGGACCACTAGGAGGAAGGTGCACTTGTTGATGAGGGGATTCAACATGGATTTTTAAAAAATTGTTTTCCACCTTCAAAAGGATGTTAAGCATGAAAATTGTGCCTAAGTAATTGAAGTTACTCATATGAGCAACTCAACAGAGAATTAGAACATGAGATGCACTTTTTGGGTCCAAGACCAAAAATTAACCTTTCTGGGATGTATAATATATCAATTTGAATGTAAATGGGCCAAAAACCCCAATGGAAAATTCTATAAACATTTATAGTAAATTATATTTGATTTTTTATTCAACTTGTTGGTGCTCAATCCAGGACCCTAAATTAAGCTTGTCTTTTTCCTCGATATTCCATGAAAATACCTATTATGTGTGTTTATTCCCCTTGCTTCAAAGTTCAGTATAAATAAAGGAGACTCGTTAATTTGTAATAAATTTGTGCCTCGTAAAAATAGAAGAAAGGATTCAATATAAATGTTGGAGGACTGAAATGAGATGAAATATTTTAAGGACATCCATGAGACTCAAGAGTCCATAGGATAAAAATTTGAGACTATCAGATGAATTTAGACTCTTTTCAATATCAGATCTTCTACTGTGAATCTTGAGCACGAAATCTACAATATTTTCAAGAATTTTTTCTTCAGTTGACACCATAAGAATTCCCCAAGGACTTCTTAATGGAGTAGTTGATGAAAGTATAAAAGCTTCACACTTGCGGGTGATCGAGATATATTTACATATCTTGCAAAGGTAAAATACATGTAGACAACACCAAATGAAAAATTTAAAATGGACTTAATCATTTTAAAAAATCTTGGGACATTCAAATGGGCATCAAAGATATACATCACCAATAAATTAAAATGTCTACAAAGAAGAGGACACATTGTGAGATTCTAGGTCTCTCAAATTCATTTGATTTTCGTAAACTTTAAGTATGCGAAATTTATCATGTTTCATAAGGCTTTGTATCAGCGACAGTCTAGACAAAGTCAACATGTTCATATTAATGGTTGATTTTGGACATGCACCATTATTTTAGTGTAGGACGAGAAGATGGGCTCCAGTGGACCTCAAGTTCATAGAATGAACCAAGTCTTATATGTCTTCGAGTCTAGATGGTATGGTCAGTCAAGGTACTATATAGTGGAACATTTCTATAAATATAATGAGAAGTTTATATGTGAATTCCTGACCCCGAAACCAATGAAAGGTAAACATGAAAGCAAGAGAACTTGACGTTACAAAACGACAAAGGTGCATAGAGATTTCTCATTGGTTTATGCTTCACACTCTGACAAGGCTGACATTTCCAATAGTGTGGATATTTCTCATTGGTTTATGCTTCACACTCTAACAAATTTTTTTTAAAGGAATTTTAATTATGAAGTAAGCGTGGAGCTTCCTTATTATCATCATATAAATCATTCAACATTATCAAACCATCTAATGTTACAAGAAGCGTGGAGCTTTCTCATTGGCTCATGTTTCACGAGGGCTAGTACAAGTAAAAGAACAGTCTGAGAAAGATAAGGTGAGTGGAATTTTCTTATTTGCTTACATAGATAAGAAAAGGAAAATAAATGCACACGTAGGAAATTCTCGAGGCCAATCAAAAGCTATCATGTGTCACTCTCCTATTCATCCCAACATGAAAAAATTAAAATGGCCATAACTTTCACTCTAGATATCCAAACCAAGAAAAAATAGTCTTGTTGGAAAGGTCTCCTTGATCCCTTCAGTCTAAAATCATTCAATTCAAAAATTTATGGTGTTTGGTGTGAGAAAAAGATAAAAGGGGGAAAATTTACACATGATAGTATCAGCTAACTATTTTACATATGTGGCAGTGAAGGCATAGAATTGATCCCAAAATACTAATAGAAAATCAAATATTTTTAGGTAGACAAAATACATTCCTGCTTTGATTAAATATATTTCTTTTCGAACAAGGAATAAATTCACTTACTATTATGGGGGAAATCAAATTGTAAAAAATCATCAAAATTTTATAAACATGCGGGCATGTCCTCATATTTGAAGGGGGGTTAGTTTTTCTATTTCTGAAAAAGGTCAATAGATACAATTGTAATAATGTATGTTTCTTTTATGAAATGAATGTGCATTTCAGTTTTCCAAACTTCTATGTTAAGTTGGTTACAATGTACAAATAGAAGAGTTGGAAGTGACATGATCCAAGTTAGATTAGATAGAGCACTTATATCAGCCAACTGGATTCTAAATTAGGATTTTCATTTATCCTCTTTGCCTAGAATTTCCTCTAATCATAATCTGATAGTGTTAAATATTTTCAATTGGTTCAAACCCATGCATAGCTCATTCAAATTTCAAAATATGTGGATGGTTCATGAAGACATTTGAGTTTGGATTAAAGAATGGTGGAAATGGGATGGAGGGGGAACTTCTCAATACAGGCTAATTCAGAAATTAAAAAATGTTAAAAAGCAGTTGAGAAACTGGAATAAAGAAGTTTCGTAAATCTTTTTTTAAGGAAAAAGGATTTAAAGAAAAAAATTCAAGAGCTTGAATCTCAAATAACTACAAAGGGTACGACATTAGAGGATCCATTTATAGAAAATAAACTTTTATCTAAGTTGCATATGGTTTGTAGTAGGGAAGAAAATTTTTGGAGACTTAAATCGAGGGCCATTTGGCTAAAAGAGGGAGATAGAAACACTAAATTTTTTCATATGACCACTATGAAACATAGAGCATGCAATAGGATAACGAAAGTTTCAAAAGGAAATGGTATTGTTATGAAAGACCCTAAGGACATAAAGGTTGAAGCTCTCTGATTATATGAAAATTTTCTCAAAGAAAATAGTGTGGATAATGGAGAGGATGCCTCTTTTCTTTTAGAGGCCATTCCTAAAGATAGTATAGATGAAAAAAGATTCAAAAACCTCACCAAATCAGTCACTTTGGAGGAGCTTCAAAAATTCATTTTTACTCTTAAAGGTGATAACGGGCATAGAAATTACCACGCATCTTCTACATTCCTAAATTAGATTAATTTCTAACTTTCAAACTCATAATGCGACTAATAGACTAAAATTAACTAATGCCCAAAAATAGAAAAAAACCAAACTACAACTTAAATCCTAATTTTTGGCCTCAAGATGGCGGATTTAGGGCTTTAAAAAGTTCCAAAACTTTCCCCAAGTCATAGGGAAAGTTTCTTTTGCATTCCTCTCATCAAAACATGTGGTTTTAAAAAAAATGGACTCAAACAGACACCCGGAGCTCAAGTTATGACCTTGTCAAGTTCCTACTAATTTTGGCGCATCATTCTCCCCTACTTGAAAAAAACACAACTCCTGCAAGTTGTCTTCTTCAAATTGCTTCCATTTATCTACATCCAACTTCTTAATATCCCACTTTGTGACCCAAGTATTGTCCTCTTGTTCCAATCCTTTCCAATCTAATACCAAATAATGTAGCCAAATTATGAACAAACCTGAGATACTGCAAATAATATGAACTTAAAAATAAAATAGATCTCCTTATTTGTTATTAAAGAATGAATTACAATGTTTCCTAAATAGGAAAAAAACTCCCAACTATAAATACCTTTCTCCATCTGTGCACATATGATATTTCAGATTTAGTCTTTCGAGATGATGATTTCATATGCTTGGGGGATTTGAACCAGGTTTTCCACTAATTTCTTTCAAAAATTTGGGGAAATATGTTCAAAATATCTACTCACTATAATACATGAGTTCTATAGAACAAGAGACCTCCTCAAGAAGCTGAATAACACCCAGATTGTGCTTGCTCCAAAAAAATGGATACTAAAGACTTTAAGGACTTCCACCCAATAAGTCTTGTAAATATAATTTATAAAATCTTTACAAATATTATTACCACAAGAATCTAAACTATTCTTGTTGATATAATTTCAAAGCAGCAAAGTGGCTTTATAAAAGGGATGATAATTCAGGATGCGGTGATCATGGTGCATAAAATTATTCATTCAATGGATAAAAATAAAAAATTTGGTATGGTAATGAAACTTGAAATGAACAAGGATTTTGATAGAGTTTCTTGGCACTATCTTGATAAGATTTTGGCTAAATTTGACTTTCAAAATAAATTCAGAAGGATTATTCAAGATTGCATTTCTATGGCTAGATTCTTAGTAGTGGTGAATGGTGAGCGAATGGGCTTCTTTTCCAGTAGTAAGGGATTAAGACAGGTAAATCCTATATCCCCTCTCCTTTTCATTCTAATGGTTGATAGCCTTAGTAGATCCATTACCAAATTTGTGAATGATAGGATTTTAAAAGGAATCAAACCTACTTTTACAATTCAAACTGCTTCACATCAGCAATTTGTTGATGATACAGTTTTACTTTTAATGGAATCCATCCTTGAAGCTAAGGCTATTAATTGTATTCTTAAATTATATGAGTTTTCCTCAAGACAAGAGGTTAATTTTGATAAGAGTTCCATCTTCTTTTTTTATACTCCACTGTAAAGGCAAAAATGAATCACTCATATTTTGGGTTGTAAAATTAGTTCTCTACCCACAACCTATCTAGGTCTTCCTCTTGGAACAAATAAAGTTTCCATAACATTTTGGAATGGTTTACTTGACAAGTTTTAGAATAAAATGGCTAGATGGAAATGGGTTATTCTTTCCAGTGCTAGAAAATGTCTCTTAATTAAAAGCACTTCGAAGAATTTACCTATTTACATTATGTCTCTTTACAACATTCCTGTTGCATTTATGGACAAAATTGAAAGGATTCAAAAAATATATATTGTGGCAGGGAACAAAAGAAATATTCAGGTATCACTTGGTGGCTTGGGATCAAGTATGTACACCTACAAGAATAGGTGGGCTAGGCATTAAGGATATCAGAAAAATGAATATGGATTTAATTACAAAAATGGGATGGAGAATGCTAACTAAGGAGCAACCCTCAATTGAATTAAGTAATCCAAATACCTAGCTAAAAATAAATGAATTCTTTCCTTTATGATGATTAACTACCTTAAGGTTTTGTTTTCTGGAATAACTTGTTTCAAACGAGGAATTTTATTAAACAAGGGTGTAAATGGAAAGTGGTAAATGGAAGTGATATTCAGTTTTAGAGCGATACCTGGACTAGTTTTAGTTTAAATGATAAATTTGGCTTTATTAAAGATATTTTATTTCAAAAGTATGGAATTAAAGTCAAAGACAACATTGAAATTGAGGGAAATATAAAAATATGGAAGCAACTAAGTGTGGAGATGAATGAGCCAAGTTCCATTATTTCCTCACTCCAAGATCAGTTAGATATCATCCCACTGAATCAAATTAATGTCAAGGATGAGCTTGTTTGGTATAACTCATTTGATGGAGAATACACTATCAAATTAGGATATAATTTCTTTTTTTAAAATAGTCATTTAGATTTTAAATGGAGTAGAATTTTCTTTCCTGAAATAACTCCCAAGGTCAATTTTTTATTTTGAATTATACTCAGAGGAAGAGTTCTCATAAATGATAATTTAATCAAGAGAGCTTTTATCACTCCAAGCATGTGTTGAATATGTAAAAATGAGGTTGAGGACATCAAACACCTTCTGTTACATTGTGAGTTTTCTTCAAAGATTTGGATTTTTTCTTTTTAAGGTTCAATATCTGTTGGACATTGCCAAAGGAATTTCCAAAAACTTGGGAGCCATGGGACCCCCATACAATTATTGCATAGTTAGGATATTATGGAAATTGACTTTGCCTCATATAATATGGAGAATTTGGAAAGTCAAGAATGATATTATTTTCAGAAACAATAGGAAGATTTGTAAAACAAGCTTCAATAATATTAGTAATGCAGTTAAATATAATATTGAAAGATTTAAACCTCACAAGAACAATCAATATCCTAAAGATGAATAGGTTATCCTTTCATATTGGAAGATTCACATTGAAAATGTTCAGAAACAAAAAGTTCAATCATTGACAGGTCTTCAATACATTGGATCCCCCTCCTAATTCTTGGTATAAACTCAATTTTGATGGAACCTCTAAGGGAAACCCACGTGTAGCTATGGGTGGAGGAATTATACATAATCAAAAAGGTTGTTTAATTGCTTCTTATGCAGGAAGAATGGGGCATTAGACCAATCATTATGTTGAAGCCTTATCATCTTTATGGGGTTTAAAACTTACTAAAGAATGTAACATTCTGAACATTATTGTTGAAGGAGATTCCTTAAATGTAATAAACCATCTAAATCAGATTCATCCTCCAAATTGGAAAATTAAGGATTTCATCCAGAAGTCTATAAATATTTTTCATACCTTTAATAACCTTAAAATTGGCCACACCTATAGAGAGGGTAATAGTGTGGAAGACACTTTGGCTAATTATGGAATTACTAATAACTTCATCACTTGGTATTATGAGGAAAATACCTCTATTGAAGTATAGAAATCTATCACCAAAGATAAATATTATAGATCACATCTCGTGTAGAATCACTAATGGGATTTCATGTGATTTATTGTAAATAAAAGTTAGAACATGTGAGGGGAATACATGCATTTATAATCATCAAAATTTGCATGCTTGATGGATTTGCAGATGGATGGTTAAAAATTGGTTCAAGGAAGACACAAAAAACTTCTTCACGAGTTTCAAGAAGGTTACATGCAGAGGTAGGAAAATGGGGGGAGATACATGCCAAATAGAACCCAACTATGATCCCACATGGAAAGAAAACATTAAGATGTGGAACTACCTACAGATTTTGGGGGTCGCTAATTTAATTGAGAGAATCCAAGACCACAACCATAACATCTTTGTGCATTTTACTGTAGACTATAAAGAGCGGAAATTAAATTGTGGTGGGAAAAATGTGCTGATGATAGAGGAGATTATTATAGGGGTCATGTGCCTTGCTTTGGATGGAATTATATTTTTTAGCAAGAGGGTGGATAAAAATTCTGAAGCTATAATTTTTTTTGAAACAAGGGAGGAGCTTCGATTTATAACGGAGGGTGTAAAGGTTAGTGCCATCCCATAACCCTTTGATGAAATTACTAAGATGATGGTTCACTCTATTTCCCTCAAAGGTAGGTACATCACTGTCCCCAAAAAAATATTATTTTTCTTAACCATTTTAGGAGAAATCATCTTTTTTGCTTCCCGCACTATCTTCTAAATTTAATGGAACAGTCCATTCTTGATTTCCAAAACCACACTAGGAAATTCCCCTCCATCAGGGTCTTATATTCCTCCTTCACATACATTGTCTCACCCAATACCCTTTCATACCTAATACCCTCATCACCCCACCCATTCTCATTCACCCTATTCCTACTGTCACTCTGATCACCATCTCCAATCAAAAAAAAAAATCAAGACTAAAAATCCTTCCTTCTCCAAATTAAACCCCTCTTCCTCCGAAAGAGTCCTCAAGAGAAGTAAGGATGTTGAAATTTCCTATAATTTATTACACATCAACACTGCAGGATAAGACAAAAATACTCAACACAATAAGGAGAACCTTCTCCGTAGGATGGAAATCTTAGAAAAAGAGGTGGAGAATTTCAAAAACGACATGCACCAGCTAACTAAGCAAAGGGGCAAAATAAAATTGAATGAGGATGTTGGTATTGGGGCATATCAGATAAATTAAATTTACAAGAAGTTGAATTCCTTATACAATAGACTTGGGAACTCTAAGGAACGAAATAATCACAACATTGTAATTTTTAAGGATATATGTGATTTTCATGAACAACAGGTCAAAAGCATCACAGTGTTCAATGGCATCTCAACAAACATTTGGGGCACTGGAGATGAAAGGAACCAGATCATATCACAACTAGATGTTAATGACCCTACGCATGTCACTACTCTAGAATTATTTACCTGGATTTAGACTGTTAAATCAATAATCGATAGGGCTTCGAAGAAATAATCTTCTTCAGAACAGTCTAGTTTCGAGCATGATCTTGTTTTGTTGTTGTTAACTTGTTGTTTAACTATTATTTTTTAGCATTTTTATACCTATTTTGCTCCTTCTTAGTAGTTCCTTTTTTGTCTACTATTTTTATTATTGTAATATCTAGATTCTGATCCTTTTTTGCTACTTACTCTTGTATATCTAGTTGTTGAATCTTTCTTTTATCATGGTATAGTCCCTTCAAAACTATTTTCCATTAATAAAAAATGTACATCCATTGAAAAACTTTGAGAGAATTTTCTTTATGCTCTCTTGTTAAGAAATTCAAGATCTAAATGAAATATGTTGGCTTGTGAGATTTGATTTCTATATTCTGGGTTCTTTATGTTAATTTTTTTATTGATGAGTTATATTTTCTGCTAGAATTTTATGTCTATTTCTTCTCTTTATTGTACACTAGATCATTCCTGAATGGTTGTCCTTTGGTCATTAATTCAATATTTGGTTGTGAGCATTTACTCTAAAATATTAAACGCATTTCTAAAATCCTTACTATAGCCATTTTTTTTGAAGTGATTTTTGTTAGCCTTTGAGTGTATCTTAGGTTTATGAGAGTAGAAATAGTAAATAATTTATTAGAATACTTACATGATCATTTTTGTTTAGTATTTTAAATATTGAGTGGGAACTTTGCATTTTTTGGCTATTAATGAATGCAAATATTCCTTTAGAGAAACTTTCACTACTTAATCATGTTTTCTGTACTTTCCAGAACAACATGCTGCTCTATTAAGTGTTAAATTCTTTGTTATAAATAATATACCATCCTATAATTCCCCCTTTTGAAGTTAAATCTCCCTAACTGATCCCATCATAATAAAATGTTATTTTCTACCATGTTTCTCTACTTCTAAGTATCACTGAATGTTCCTTTTATCCTTAATTCTTCATTCAAATGCAAATATAAACCAAAATTTATTGTTTATCGTAACATGTGTCTAGTATAGTAAGCATATATAACTTTTTTGTGAGAACTCATGAGAGTGAGTGTTGTATTCATGGCCATGGTTATCCCAGATTGATCCATCATTAAAACATATTAAGAGGAAAAAATAATTCATCTCCCCCTCTTCATTCAAGTTACGCTGTGGGTTCTCTCACCCTGGTTCAAGGAAGGACCAAAAGTATAAGGAAAAGGCCATTTAATTTGTATGTGCCCCTCAATCACCTTAAATATTTATACCAAGGAAAGTGTTATACCCATCCCTAGGTAAAAAATTACATACCATGTGATCTAACACCATTCAAGGATTCCCCCTTCATAAGAGAATATTTTCAGGCCACCAGGGGGTGTATAATTAAGGAACAACATGCTTCTAGCTTCATTTCTACGGATATAAAATTTATCTCATTGGATCATAATTTGAGTTAGATTTTATCATGTTGTATGAATTTCTAATATTCCTACATATTAAGGTTCTAAATAATTACCTTTGGAGAGATTTTCCAAAATTAGGAAAATATAGACCATTTTGTTAAATATTATTCAAAATTTACAAATAAAAATAATCTTTCCATAAATCTTGAGCCTCTGTGAGTATATTGAGGGGTTGACAACAAGAAAAGTTGGAAAGTTAATAAATATATTCAAATCTTAACCTCTCAGTTTGTGAATCATGTCTTTTCGAGAACATTTTTGAGTTACTCTATACATCTAAGGTGTAAGGACTTAGTGGTGGCCCTATCTTTCAAATAACATCTTGGTATATCAGTGAAAAAATTTTACACCTTGTTGATTAAGTCTCCCATTTTCAAAGTGTTAAGGAATAAGATCCTTTTTCAAATTTGATCTTATTAGAATATTACTCCTAGTGCTGGAGAATACATAGTCAAGAAGAAAGCATACCTGGAAACAAATGGGTGGTCCAAAGTTAGAGGAAAATATTGTTCAACCAGCTGAATTTGATCCACCTTTGGTAGAATATTACTCTAGCACATTTGATAGCTTTGATCTAGGTAGTCCTCAAGCACATTTACATTATTTATTTCAAGAAGGTTCAACATCTGCAAATTAAAAAGGTATTTTCATCTTCCTTATTTTTTGACTCACAAGAAAAAAGTGTTTTGTGAAACTGATTCCCCAAGATATTTCCATTAGGAGGAGAGAAATCCTGAGTGGCATAACACTCAATATATGCTAAGGGTGGCATGAGAGGAGGCGAGTACAGAGAGGGAGACCTTGGTCTTAGAGAGATTGCTTCCTTGAGAAGGAGAGGGAGATGATCAGTCTTTGATGGGACAAGATGTTTCCTCTGACTTTGGGGAGGCCCCACAACCACTAGCAGTAATAGTACTAACCATTGACCCTACTTGGATTCATATAGATCCAAGTACGTTGATACTCTTCTCTTGACCTTGTTAGCTGGAAATGTTAGTTGGTATATTTTTTTGTCTTGTTTTTGTAATTTTCTAACTCACCATTTATTCTTCTTTTCTTGCTTGCAGTGACTACATAGGAGTGGAAGGAGATTATTAAATGGGTGTGTGTGGAAACCTTGTTGATCCCCTTAGGAAAGACCCAAGCTGAGATAACTAAGGATTCAGGATAGTTGATAGCAGCCAACAGACATAATACTGATGTTTTTTCACTTGTCTGGAGAGTAGCGGAGATGATGACATGCCTTCATACTTAGGTGGTTGGGTATGAGGTATTCGAGTGATTGATGAGGTGGAGTCACTCTCACAATGAGACCATGGATAGTGGCCGCCACCACAAGCACTCACACCATTCGGTCCATTTCCATCATTTTCATATCTATAGCAGGTGTTCCAAACGTGGTCATGCACAATCCAAGAGATCCTAGAGGGATTGACAGACCATTGGGTCTTTTATTTATTTATTGTAATTTTGTTGAGAAATATATGATTTTTTGTATATTTCATGCTCATTGAGATCGTTTTGACCATGCCTGATGTGTGATGTCATTGTATACAAAATTGATTCACCATGATATATATATATATATATATATATATATATACTCTTCTTTTTGGTTTGGTGATATATTGTACCCAAGTTGACTTCCTTTTGGCCCATCTCACATGTGTAATTTAGATGTTAAGAATTTTCTCTTTTCTATACTTTTTAGAATATATGAAATGAATGTAAATGATAACAGAATGATTTCTTTTCTGTATTTGATAATGTTGATATATGATAATTTAAACACATTGCAATGTTGAAATTTAGTTTCTTTAAGAAATATTTGATACTTTTTATTGTTTTGGAAAAACGTGGTGATACAGTGATATGATAAGTGAAAGAAATTTCCCCACTACTAACCCCACCCAACCAGTAAGATGTGAGGGCTCAACACTAAAATCTAAAAAGGGCACAACTTATGATTTTTTTTGAATGGTAATGATGAGAGAAAGACAAGGTTTTGAAAAAACCAAATTGGGACACTAAAACCTCACTCTACTCAAGTTTTCTTCATAGTTTAGAAAGTGAATTATTTTCCATTTTATCTAGACTTAGATCTGTAGATGGCCACTTGGTTGACAAAATCTGGTTTTGAGGTTTTAAGCTCTATTGGAATTTTGGACATCTAACTCGCTTTGTTTTGATTTATGATTTCACAATATTTGAATCAACAATTTATAACTTTCAAGTTTGTCAAAGAGAACCCCTACACCTAGCCCCATGATACTAGTAGGAAGTATGGGCTTATCACCTTGGACAAGGCATAAGCGAGTAAGGGAATTTCTCTCCTTTCCCAACCCTACATCATGAGTAACATAGGCTCAACACTGAAGGTTGGTAGGGTAGAGAAATGTGTAAAATTAAATTTTCTATGGATTTTAATTTGACTTATCTATCTAGGAAAAATGGTTAGAATGTTCTTATTTCCAAATATATGTTTATGGGATAGATGTGAAACCATGAAGCTTCTATAACATACTATAGGCAATGAAACCTAACCTAGAAGAAAATATAATCAAAACCAAGTAGGTAGGCCTTGGTATGGTTACTGTCAAATCTTTTTCTTATCTTGTTTGAATTGATGCAATGATGTAGACATAATTGATGAAACTGTGGAGATTTGTAGAGGTATGATTTGAATGTTTTTCTAATGTTTTTAGAAGTCTTTAGGAGTTACTATAAGAATAAGTCCCTTTATCACAAAATTTACAAAATGAACTGGAAGATGAAATTGTAATGTAGGTGTAGTAATGTATATATGAAAATTCTAATGGATAGTTCGTAATACCTCTTGAGGTGAAGAGAGTTCACACATTCACTAAACTCCTCACCCTCTAGTGTACACAGGAAAAATGATCCATTTTTGTAGTCTTCTATTACTCGATTTGGACCAAGTCATCTGGGTATGAATTTCCTTCATTCATTGGTCTTTTTTTCTATTTTGCTATCAAGTCTTAGAACCAAATCTCCCTCATATATTTCATGCTCATAGAATTTCTTGTTGTATTGTCGATCCATCCTGTCAACATAAATGTTATGTTGTTGTTTAACATTTAGTCTAGCTTCATCAATACTTTCTAGCTGAGAGAGTCATGCTTCTTGATAGCCTTCTTCTCCCATAATTCCTTGCAATGATATATAGGGACTAGGTATCTCAACCTCGAGTGGTAAAAATGCTTCTGCACCAAATACCAAATAAAAGAGGGTTGCCCCTATTGGCATTCTTACTGATGTCTAATAGGACCAAAATGCCAGAAAATTATTTAAATGCCAATATTATTTGTTCTCCTTGATAGTCTTAAGAAGAATATATTTCAATGTCTTATTCATAGCCTCAGCCTGTCCATTGGCCTGAGGGTAATAAAGAGAAGCCATGTGGTGACTTATTTTGATTTTTTCACATAGTTCATGTACCTCATCATTTTTGAAGGATGTGCCATTATATGAGATAATGACTTATGGGACCCCATACCTACAAATGATTTGGTTCAGAATGAACTTTTCGATTACCGATCGAGGCACAATGATACGGGGCATGACTTCCACCCACTTAGTAAAGTACTTTGTGGCCATGATTATGAAGTTATGACCATATGTTAATAAGGGAGATAATTTCCCTATCAAATTCAGGCCGCGTGTCGAAAAGGGACATGGTGTTGTAATTGGTTATAGATATTGTTCCGATATGTGGATCTCATGGGATAAATCTTGTCATTTATGGCATTTATGCACAAACTATACAATGCCATGTTCTAGCATGGTCCAAAAATTGATGTATCTTCTAAGAAGTGGTGTGGCTGCCAAGGTGACCTCCACATACCTAATTATGTGATTTATAAAAAATATTTTCAGCTTCTTATTCATCAACCCATCTTAGAAACATTATATCAAAGGCTCTACGATAGAGCACTTGTTCCAAGATGACATACTTGGTAGCTTTAATATGTAACCGTCTTCTTTGTTATGAGGTTTCCCCTTCTAGATATATATGGTCCACTATGAAATTAATGATGTCAGTGTACCATGGACATGTAAAAATTGGAGGTTTAGTTTCAACAAAATACACACACTCATCGGGAAAGTCTAAATTTACTAGATCACCTCCATCCAATGGGTTGATAGCCAACCAGTCCACAATGATTTTTCCTTTGAAAGATTTTTGATTAACAAATGTTAACTCAAACTCTCCCATCAAAGTTATGAAGTGTCTAGATTTCTTAGATAAGGACCCTTATGTAAGAAATGTCTGCAGGTGATTTTATTTCACAATAACCCTTGTTTCTTGGTTTAGCATGTAATGTCTTAAGCATTTTTTCATGAAGACTATAGCAAGGCATTCTATCTCTGCTTGTGTATAATGTGTCTCATAATCAAGAAATGTCTGACTAATGAAATAGACTACACGTTCTCATTTATCATCATCTTCTTGAGCCAACATATTGGCTAATGAGACATCCATAACTCATGAATACAATATAAAAGGGACATTCGACCTAGGTGGAATGAGTGTGGGAAGAGACATCAAGAACCATTTAAATGACTCAAATGTCTCATTACATTCTTCTATCTAATCAATGCAGAAATCATTTTTAAACAAGTTGTTGATTGGGTGAATAGAAAAGGTCAGATCAGGGATAAACCTTTGGATTTCACCTAGTTTTCCAAGAAAATATCTGATGCCAAACTCGTCTGATAGTGGAGTAATTTCCAGTACATCTCAGATTTTAGCTGGGTTGACATCAATACCTTATGAAGATATGATGTATCCCAAAATCTTGCCTCTCATTACACTGAACACATATTTTTTTGGATTCAACATGATGTTGTACTCGATTAAGCAAGAATGGATGATACAAAGTACCTCTAGGTGATCACAATGTTTTCTAGCCTTAGCCAAAAGGTCATCTACATAGGATTCTACAATCTTATGTATAAGATCATGAAATATATAAGTCATCACCCGTTGGTACATGGCACCAATGTTATTAAGCCTGAATGGCATGACAACATAATAGTAGGTTCCCCAAGGAGTTATGAACATAGTTTTGGCTGGATCCTCCTCAGAGATTCTAATTTGATTGTACCTAGAAAACCTATCCATGAGAGACAACAACTCAAAACTAGCTATTGTGTCAATCATAACATCAATGGATTATAATGGGAAATCATCTTTGGGACAAACCTTGTTGATATCTCAAAAGCATATGAAAATACGGACCTTCCCGTTCTTCTTGAGAATGGGGATGATATTAGACACCCATTGTGAGTAGTCAAATGGATTGATGAACCCTACCTATAGGAGTTTCATCACTTCTTCCTTCACCATGAATTCCACATTTGGCTTCATGGGCCTTGAATTTTGTTTAATTGGATTAACATCTGGCTTGGTCAGGAGGTAGTGAACTATCATGTGTGGTGTAATTCCCATCATTTATTTGTATTTAAATGTGAAATATTTTTAATTCTCCTTGAGGATACGGGTATGTATTTCAACTTCCTCAGGAGTTAGAGAGGATCCTAGTGTCAAGATTTTTTGTTCCTCCTTCGTCTTGATGTTTATATCGATCGTTCCCTTGATTAATGAGTCATTACCTTCCTCAAACTTAGGATGGGTTAGAGGTAACTCTAAATCCCCCTCTTCTCTTACCTCATAAATTTTGAGTTCCTTCCGAGGGGAAGATTCTATCATGGGATTTCCAAAATAGGAAGAAGAGTGTGGAATTAGGGAAAGATCAACCTCGTGATGAGTAAGATGCAATTCTAAAAAAGCATTTAGATATCCTAGATTTTCTTTATCAATGTCAATGTGATCTGAAATGATAGAATCTCTCTCAATTTGTATGTATGTCAACATAAGAGTTATTAGTGTTTTACAAACCAAAGGTTTCAACATGAACCAAGACTGTGAAGTTTGTATCTTCTAACTCACTACTTGGAGTAAAGTGAGAAATGGAAGTTGCTATTGAGTCTGTGAGGAGGTTATGCTCTTGTGGAATTTATTCAATCGATATAAAGTCAAACCCCTTTTTTAAATTTAGCATTGTTATCTTGTAGAGTTGTATATGCTTAGCTCTAGTCTCATATACCTTAGATATCTGATTTACGATAAGCTGTGAACCACCCAACACCCTAATATTAAGAGCACCCATTATTTTGGATACAATGAGACCAAGTAGAGGGGCTTCATATTTTGCCCCATTATTTATACATTAAAAGTTTTACTTGAAGGAAAAAGGAAGAATCCTTCCCTTAGAAGAGGTAAGAATTACACATGCCCTAGTGTGAAAATGACTCTTGGATCCACCAAAATGGAGAGTCCAACAGTTACTTGGAAAAATGGATGCTAGATCATCCTTTTCATCCTCTTCTTTTACCTCCTTTAATTCAACCATACAAACTTCATCTGCTAGAAGATAACCAAGTCCTAGGGTATGTCCCATACCCATATAATCAAAAGGAAGGAGAATAGGTAAATCCTTCTCCAATAGCTTGATAATATTCATTGTGGTTCCTAATGAGACTGTCTCTATGATGATAGTTTCATCTTTGACTTCCATAATGCCTTCGATCAAACCCGTGATTTCTAATTCTGTTGTAGGAACCATATTTTCCTCTGGCATTGAGTTTGTGGGTTTATTTAACTGATTTATAGGAATCTCAAAATTAGAGTGGACCCCTAGCCTCTATTTAAAGTTAACTATATGTATTTTGAAGGGTTTCAGATCACCCTATGCCAAAAATTCCTTTCCTAAATGTAGGAATTTGACTTCCTGAAAAAAAGTGGAGGGAATCACCTTCATGCGATGAATCCAAGGATGGTCAAGGATCATAATATAGTTGGTTTCTTGATCTATAATATTAAACTTAGTTAGAACTTTCTTAGGCCCAAGGGTGACTGATAACACTATAGTTCTGATTGACGTTGCCTTGAGGCTATCATAGCCTCTCAACATATTTCACGTTGAAAAGAAATTGGTCTCTCCATAACCTAAATTTTGAAGGAAAGATAAGGAGTCTATGTTAATCGTCATCTCTTCATCAATCATCACGCACTTTACATTGTTTTTGTAAATCCAGACTTGTAGAATTGACTCCAAATCACCTCTACGAGCTATTTTAGTGTGTATGGGCATCTTGTTGATGTCATATACGAATCCAACGTCTCTTTTAGGATGTCCCAGAGGATAGAAATCAAAGTCCACATGGTTTATATATGCCTCTGGAGGAGGGGTGACATTAATCAAATGGAAAATAGCTAGTGCTTCTAATAGGGCAGCTCTGTGAGTAGGGGAATTCTTCAATAGACCCAAGAAGGAAATGTGAGAGAAGGTCTTGGTTAGATCACTGATAAATTCATAAGCTCCTACTAGCTTGCCTAATGTATCACAAATGTCACATGATATAGTTGGGTAGATCGGGATTGGCTACAAAGAATAATCTTTGGTTCTGGTGGTAGCGTTAATATGAGGTTCAATATCTAACTCCACGAATCCCACAATTTTTTTTTGCTAGTGACCATCCAAAGGAGGAGATACTTATGGGCTTGACAAAGTTGAGGCTTCACAATCATGGGTCCCTATTACAATACCTTTGTTTGAACCATTGATATCTATTCTACCATCCTTTGGGTGTATGGGGAGGGGATCGTTAAAGATTATGAGTGGTAAGTTTTGAGGGGATACTGGTCCCATGTAAGTGTTCTGAGTTGGTGTTTCTGGGTTTTCCAAAAACATGTCAACAAATAATTATCTTTGATCCTCTAGAAAATGCTGTAGAAAATTGTTCCAATCATGGCATGTTCTTGCATCATGCCCGTGAACCCTATGGAAACTACAATATAAATTAGGATCATAATCTTGAGGCCTTTTGTTTGTACCTTGTTGTGGTATGAAATTATGATTATTGTTTACTTGCTGATTGCTATAGTTAAAATTTGGGAACCCTTTCCCTTGGTTTTTGGATTGGTTTGGATACCCTCCTGGGTTGGTTAGGGCCTTGGGTCTACATTTGTCTTGATTGGTGAGGTTATTGTTGTTGTTGCTTTTGTTTTTGATGATTAAAATCTACATTATTGATTGAGGTCAAGAAGTTATTGTTTATCTGATTATTTCCATTTTTGTTATTATTGGTAGTATTTTTATTGGGATGGCTAAGAACATTAGGCTTCTTGGGCTGGTTAGTAACACCATCTGTTGTGACCCCACAGTTCTTTTTAAGGACATCTGATCCCTTGATTATTTCTTGTGTTATTGGTGTAACCGGGGTTATTTTGGTTAGGAGTGACTAACTTTCCATTTTCTCCATAATTTTTATGACCACTGTTAATGGATGCTTGGTCAATTTGAAGAGAAACTTCTAGCACCTCTTCATAACTTCTTAGTGGGAACTTTTGAACTTCTTCCTTTGTCTTCCTATTAAGGGAATGAAGGAACAAATCACAAAGCTCCATTTGATCCATGTTTTGAGCACTTGCAGAGGAGTAGAGAACATGTCACCACCTTTGAATGAAGTGGGATGCATACTCTTTGTGTTATTGCTTAATATGAAGGAATTCTCTAATTCATGTTCTCAAATGTTTGCTCATATCAAAATCCTTAATAAATTCTGACACAAGTTCCTTCAAGGAGTGTATTGAAGCCTCTGGTATCCTATAGTACCAATCAAGAGCTATACCTTCTAGCATCTCAGGGAAAATTTTTGCAACGACTACATCCCATGGGAGTAGCTCTTTAATGGCCATTACATAACCTTTAATGTGAGCACTAGGATCACCATCCCCTTTGAACTTTGAAAATATCGAGAAAGGGTCTTAGGAGCATGACTATCTGGATGGAGAAGTCCAAAGGCTCCTTCATATATTCAGAATAGGTCCCCATTGCATATGTTTCAACCATTGAAGATCCCTATTGGGGAGGTGGAGGTTGCATTAGTTGCTGAAATGGCCCAACGTAAACATTGGTCGGGGAATATGGCATCCCCTATGGCTGCCCATACAAACCTAGGTAAGTGTAAATACCCCCTTGTGGTGATTTAAAATACATGTGTATGTAGGGGGATTGACTGCTTTGATATGGAGTTGAATTCACAAAGCCAATGAGAATTGCATTTTCAGATGCTATGGCATTTGAGAATGCACTTCCGTCTGGTGCCTATTGTAGATATCCATATGTGGCATGAGGGGGCATACCCGAGGTTCCCATCCTAGTTAGAAAATCTCAAAGGCTTGGAGTGCCCATATAAACTGGAGTATTTTGCACTATAGGTACTTGCCCATATTTTTATGGATAAGGAGAAGTTCTTGTTTTTCTTGCATAAAAACTTTGAGCATTATGAGAAATCTCTAAATTTTTAACTTTATCAATTAAAACTGAAATGACGTCCCCCATTGATGTTATGGTGTTTTGTTTTGGTGCTTGTTTTTGAACTTTTAGAGATTGTTGAGGAATGTGGTATCCTATTATGAATTGTTCATTATGTTTCCACCCCTAGTTGGAAATATTTTTGGTTGGTGGAGGGGTAATGTTATTGTTTTAGAGAAGAAAATCACTTTTTTCTTGCAACCTATTGAAATATTGGTTCATATTCTAGAATAATTGTTCACTCCTATCATATTGTGAGGAGTACTCCTCATCTAGATGTAGGATCTAGTATGATTGCATGCTAATGGGTTATCGAAGCAATACTCGAGGAGATGAACTTGCTTCCCTAGTGAAAGTAATATTTTTTGAACTCGATTGTTTGTGAGTGTATGTCTGTGTGATCTGGTCAAGCTCCTCAATGTGTAAAGAGGTACTAAAATTGGTTCACTAAAGAAGAGGATTTTGAGTAGTTGAGTGGTTATTTGCCCATGTTGAGAGTGAAGGTGATTGTTGTGGTATACCTATTTGGTAGTTATACATGTCAAAACCTGGGATGGGTTGACCATACCCATTGTATCTTGACATATTCAAGGGGTATAATAATAACCACAAATTAAAGGATGGATGCAGAAATTGGAAACACTTAGAGACTATATCTTTACATTGGGTTCACCAATTTATATGAAATAAAATCAACACATGACCTTCTTCACACCCAGCTTCTTGAGGTCATGCCGAGACAACTTGTGTAGAGTAGAAATGGATGTGTATGTGTGATGATGGTGTATAAGATAATGAGGTAACCTTAGATCTTTGACACACAATAATGATATCTATGAATCTAAGGCAAAGAATGCTCTCCTAACTTGAAGTGGCATGATGGATCATCCGATATGATAGCTTCTCGTAGACTCTAGTCAATATCGAGCTCTACCAAGATTCTATCCACTAGTTGTTGAGCACATGAAAAGTGATCTGAAGGAACCTTGTATAGACTTCCATACAAGGTCATGGGATTAAGAATGAGAGGTGTAATGGAGCCACATAGACTATGTATGATTTTCTAGTCTATTCTAAAAGGTCTTATCCTAATTAGATGTTATATTCAATAATGAAAGTTATGGAATGATATCGAGTGGAAGTGGTGATGATCTAAATGCTAATGCATGTAAACCAGTGTTAATATCTAATTAGTTAGTAGGTCCATTGGGTTACAGGACCTAAGGATAACAATTGAAAACTCATGGAGGTTGTGGTCATGTTATGGTCATACATGTAATCAAACCCTGTTAATAGGAGCATTCCAATAATTGTAGGCTTGATTAGCTACACTATTTATGTGTTTAGTTGTTCTATTTTATTAGAGAATGTAGTAGGTGTGTGTAATACTGTCAAACCTAAACTTGTATCAATGTTTATTACCAACTCCAGCTCATTGGGTTATGAGACCAAAGGATCACAACCATACCTCTTTTCTTGTTATGTGCCATTGATGGTCATTGCAGAATGTATTGAAATGATCTTGATAAAAAAATTAACTACCAAAGGAAATATAATCTATGTTTTTGGAATTTTCACCATATATAAGAGGAAAACAAAGAAATCAAACTAATCTAACAAAAGTAAATGTTTTTTTTATTTTTTCTAGTTTTTAAACAATGCATTCTAATGTAATAAACAAGCTAAAGACAAGTAATCAACTAGATGTATCTTGTTACTTCTGAGAATATGTGAAACTAAATCTAAAAAAAATAACCTAATTTAATCAAAACCCTTCAAACCCTACCTTAGAGTTGAAGAACAAATCATGACCCTAGAAGAGCTATTTCTCCCCACAACTTCCCCAGTAATGTCAAAGAGAAAACATTCTAATGATTTGATCTACTTGTACTTTCCTAATGAATTGAAATGAAATTTTTTACTATTCTATTTGATATACAATTGAAACTAATGATTCAAAATTGACCTAATTTGGAAAATGAAGCAAACAAACAAGTAATTCCAATCTAGATAAGCAAGAGCTTTGGCAAATCCAATTGTATATTTGTCTATTCCCTCAATTTTTTCCTTTCTTTCTTTATGTGTTCATATGAGTCTAATGAATTAGGAATGTAAGAAAAACAATAGAATAAGATGCTTGAGAAATGGTAGCTTGAAGGAAGTCTAGTTGTAAATGCAAGTAGAAGAGAGATAGCACAAGAGATCTAAGCTTGGCTATGCAATTCCTAGCAAGATTGTGGCAGCAATACTATGCAAGATGTGCAAAATTATTAAGCCTTTTTACTTGAACAAAATCATGGAATATATAAGAATTGGGGTAGGGATGTGCCTTCATACACAAGGCAAGAAGAGGCAGTTCCAACTAACTAAAGCACATGCAAAAATAGAAGAGGGAAGGAGAACTAAGCAATCAAAACTATTTTTAAACAAATCAGTTCATTAACGCATCCTAAAAGTGAAGTTAAGTGAATCATCGCATGTTAAAAACACACATGATGGAATATAGAAAAATCACTCAGTATTGCCACCTTGCACAAGGTAGTGGTCACAGAACCGCCATCCTGATTGGGTAGAGGTTTTAGAACCGCTGCCCAAGTAGGGTGGTGGTCCTGACACTAAAGGCCAAAACATTCATAGAATGAAGCGTGAAGCTAGAAAAAGTGTGGAAAAGATAAGTAAGGATGTCTAGGCTAAAAATATACACTACATATGGGTTTATGAGCTTGAAGATCAACTAAAACCACAACGAAACTAACAAAAACAAATTTTGTAACAAAAAAAAAAACAAACTAGCTACATGCAATCCTTGAGACTCCTTCCCAGTGGGATACTTAAATTCAAACATTAAGGGTAACATTAATAAGTTTTTTCTTTGGTGTATTCATTTACCCACTGTAATCCATCCAGCACCATGGTGTTCGTGATTAGATCACAATCTCACTTGATTAGTATGAAAAGGAATTATTTATTTTTCATACTTAATTTCAATTTGGGATGGCTCAGGGGAGATAATTCTTGGGAATTGTTCTACTACCAACCAGGCATCCATACCGCTGACATCAGAGTACCTGCTAGGATCAGAATTTTAAGACCCCTCTGAAAAAACTATATGATATCTACTATGGATGCAATTTCTAAAAGTTACTTTCGATAATTTAATCACTTGACAATAAACAAACAATGGATAGGAAATATCTAATGGTTAGTAGCAAATGTCCTGTAGGTCTCTTGTTTCTACCAGATGATAGCACTATATTACTTGTTGATAATATTATGTTGTCATTTTATTATGTAAAAATATAAAATAATAGCCCAATCTAATGCAGTTTTATAGTAAATAAATGAATATTTAAATTATACCCAAGCAACTAAGCAATGAAAATATGAAACCCTAATTACGTAAAGTGGGTTTAGAAGAGCCTTAGTTGATTCAATTTGATACTACGGCACTCTGGATCACAGTGGATGACTCGGTTGAACAAAGAGATGGAGAACCATTGCACATAGAAGCCTGGAAAAGGTTGCATATCTGACATATTTGGCTGGACTGAGGGTACCTAGAGAAAGGATGGGGGCATCTTGGGGCACTCTGGGCCTAATGGTTTGCAGGCATCCTTGGTATGTGCAGGAGGCCTTAGAAGCCTCATTTCACAGGTGTCTTCAGATGATGTGAAACTTCACTCGTTGTTTTTCACAATTGTATCTCGTTGAATTTATGTTGAATGTCTCTATGGATTTAGAATGAATGAATCACCTACAAAACCTCAAACAGAACATCAAAACCCTAAGAAAATAAAGATGTAAATGAATGAGGTTGCAAACTATCCTCAGCCACCACAATGGTGGCCTTATCACTGAGTTTTGCACTACATCTCAGACCCAATGTAGTTTTTTGTGTGTGTGTGTGTAAAATTTATCCCTAGGTTGCTCTTGTACATGTCATACTTGAAGTAGAGATCAAGTAACTAGATGTAGAATGTAAATAATGTGTACATGGAAACAATAGACTCCCCTCCTATGAAGTGTTAATGGAGAAGAACCAACCTTTATCCCTTGTGATGGAGCTATATGGATGCAAATGGAGCTATCTAGATGTCATTGATGGATGTAACCTTGGGTGGTGATAAGTATATGCTCAGTGCTTGCTCCCTTATTATGATCACATAACTTTATAATTATATTATTACCTTTTCTTGAATTTCATAATTAAACCCGAAAAGTTCAACTACCAAAAAGATAAGATGCTCAAATGGCATAGATATGACCCAATAAGTGTGACCAAAGTGTAAATAGGACAAGGGGCACCCTGCGATTGGATGAAGGCACTTGGCACTAGCATCTTGGTTTGGGCACTCAGTGTCTAGAATGGAAAATGCCGAAAGGTGAAAAGAAAGACTGAGCCAGTAAGATTGCAATACTAAAAGTCAGAAGCATAATACCAAATAAATGATGGCCAAAGACATTGATTAGTTATTACTTTCCATTAGTTATGAACCATATGAATAGTAGTATGTGATTGAAACTAGGATAATTACCCAAAGTGTGCATGATTTTGTGTCTACATTTACCCCCATTTTATGTTGGTTAATAGACATACTCGATAACATAAATTAGATAGATATGCATACCTGGTATCCATATAGATTGATGTAGAAAGTGTGCCAAGAGACTAGAAAAAGTATGAACTGATAAGAAGAGAGATGGAGCATGGAGAGTAAAGATGTAAAAGTGTAAAAAGGTGATGAAAATGAATGTAGAGTGGAAAAACATGTATGTAAATGCCAATGTGGTGTGATGGACCTGTTGTTTGTGTCTCGATATGTGTGATCTAGATTGGTGTTGATTTCTTGTCTTCTCATACAGATGGAACTACAAAAGAGAATATGATTTAAGTAGTCAAATACGTATGTATATGTGTAAAAATCATATAAGAAAAGTGTGTAAAGGAAAATGCTGAAAATGTGAAAAAGGAACATGTGCACCTGATTCATGATGAGGAAAAGAGTGTAGAAAGGATCCTGTAGATGATTTTGATGCATGCAAGTTTTTTCGGCAATCTCATGCCAATGTAGTGGAATAAGTGTATGGATAACTTTCTAGTGTCAGATATCATCCTTTAACTACTTCTCACTGTATTCAACAACACTACAAATGGTGTGTATTGTGCTAAGGAATCTCTACCCTGTAAAATTTCATGTAAATGTCTAGTGCTAAAGGAATCTCTGCCTTGTCAAAAGCCTCTGTGACATGTCAAAGAAATTTGTAATTTACCCCTAGTTATTAGCACTCTAGGAAATACCATTATATTACCCCATGTTACTGGTACTCAAGGAAGGCCGTTGTGTATTAAGAACCCAAGTCTAATTCTAAGCCCCATCTGAAACTTAAATTGTGTTGTACCTGTACTATATATAACTTTGTATGGGGTGACTAATTCACCCATATGATTCCCCTCTTTTGGGGTGCATGTGACATCGCAGAAGGAGTATGTGGCCCAAAAAAAGGACCAACTTATATACTTAATTATTCCCTATAGGGGGGAGGGAATGTGCTTGGTAGAAACCAAGGCACATGCAAACAAGTGACTAGGAAAAACAAGTGTCAGTACAAACAAATAAAAAAACTCATGTGAAATATAACATGTAATATAAAAATACAATGTATATGTTAAGATGTAAATAAACACACAAGAAGAAAATGTAGACCACGACAAGTGAATTGTAAACATGGGACATCACTAACAATGTCACAAGAAAATAAATTCCAATGAAGTTAAAGGCATACAAGTTTGCACACAAGAAAAAGGGAAAATCCCACAAACAATGGCATACACTGACAAGTAAGTATAAGCAATATAACATGTAACCATGGTGACAAATAGTCCTAAAAAATAAATTCTTCACTTGAAGCATCTGTTAACATGTCAGAAATATAAAAATTAATTCAAAACATGTATAATCTAATAAAGTATTGTGCTATGAAACAAAATGAAAAAATAACACCTTTAGTGTATGAAAGTGGATGTCCCCAAGAGCCATTGTGGGACTGGTAGTTGGTATTGCACCAAGTATCAATGTTATGTGTAATAGACATATATAATTTGTGGTCACAACTAGAAATCAAGTGAACATGAACATACAAGATATCTATCTAGCATGTGTAATAAATTGAACATGTAACAAGTAAATGTAAGAAAGACTAAATGCATCTGAGATATGTAGTATGTTATGGATGAGGTAGAATGGAATGCAGTGTCTGAGTGAATGGAATTGTATAGAGTGAGTTTCATTTGTTTATGCCCACTCAATAGTAAAAAATGAACCATAAAAAAGAGTGTGTCATTGGTAAATGGTCAAACTATGTTCAACGTGATGTGATGAATGTGTAGTGATGATATGCAACATAGGGATGAGGTGTGAAAAGGTGAAATGATTTATCCTAAAGCATATATCACAAAAAGGTAATAGAAGAAGTGGTGATTTATCCTAAAGCATATATCACTAAAGGATTCTAGAAGAAGTGATTATGTGTAAACTGTGTAATGTAGGATGTATAGTATGTAATGCAAGATGTGTAAATGATATAAGATGTGTATATGCATGTAAAACATAAGATGTAAGATTGAATATGTAGGGTGTAAAATGTAACATGATGTGTATGTACAAGAGTGTAAAATGTATGGAGATGTGTAATGTATAGTGTCTGATATGCAGTTTGTGGTTTATGTGTATAAGATTCCCTCAACAGTCAAGTGTGAACCATAACACAAGAGTGCATCATAGGGTAATGACGATACTAACTTATAGAAAAATATGTATAAGATAAATCATAGGTGTGGAATGATGTAAGTATAATATGTGTGGTGATGCTAGGGGTGGAATAAGTGTGATGCCCCTAAATTTTGTATGGTAGAGAACACAATCATGTAATATCATCTAAGAGGTCATCGTTGTCATGATCAAAACCAAATGAACAAGCATCAAAGACTTGGTAAGAAATAATGTCAAGTTGATCATGTAATGAGACATTGAGATGTAATTTGTACATTACCATGGCATATTCCTCATTAGTGATGGTGGTAATGGACACCCATGTGTGTACCAATGAGTGAGATTCTATGTTTATCTAAGAAAGGAACTATTGCAAATGAGCACATGGCCAAAGGACATGGGGAATGAGATATTAAAATTCTTAGGGTCTAAGGTTTCCCCAATTTAATCAAACCAATATTTTCCCAATGTGATTGGAGCAAGGCGAGAGTCTGGTGCAAGAAATACTGTGGTATGAAATACACGTAGACCATAAGGTGCAGTAATGCAAACAAACTCATGATAAAGATGAGGAGAGTGCAGTGGAGGATAGAGATCCTCAAAAGTGAAGCCTAGTCAAATCAATCCATCACGTGTACATATAATATCATCAGAAGTAGGTTCAAATGGAATATGTTCCCAATAATAATCATTCATGAAAATTATGTATGTGAAAAGAGGTTGTAATGATGGAGGTGGCACATGAGAAGGTGGAGAAGCTAGAGTGATGTCTGACATAAAGATAAACCCCTGATAAACAATCATAGTAGTAGAAGAAGAAGGGGGAGGCGTAGATGTAGTGGGTACAAAATATAACATGAAAATAACACCTTTAAGTGGTGGAAATTTTGGTATCTCATCTATGGGTTACAGGTCATCAGCAGTGTCAGCTCTTGGAATAGGTAGTGTAGTATTTGGATCATGGTCGTAATATTATATGGATGACGATTAGAAGAATAGTATACTTGACACCCTCATGCAAAAAATTGACACAATGGTTCACTGTAGAGGAAACAATCTACATAACATGGAACCATGGCCTACCAAGTAAATAATTATATGAAACCGAAAGGTTGATGAAAAAAGAAGATTGTGTTGAGATTTTTTAGCCATGGAGTGATAGTTAAAACAATGTGACCTACACATAGAAGAATAGAACCATCATATGCACGAAGAGAGTGACATGATGGAATAACATTAAAAATAAAAATAAAAATCTTTTCAAGGAATGACATAGGACAGAGATTGAGCTCATATCTGTTATCGATTAAAGTACATTTGATACCCATATTGTAAATTTGAATCATAATATACAAAGGTGGATTATTGTCAAAGATAGAAAGATCAACATGAGAATTAGATGGAAAAGTAATATGTTGAGAAAATGCATCAACAAATGATTGATAAACTGAGTCTAGATACATATAAATAGGAATATGAGTAGTAGTAAGAAGATGCTCGAATCTATTGTCGATAGAAAATTGACTGAAAAATAATCAACCCTTTTACCTATCGTAAAAGGTTAAGATGGAATCGAAACAACTTTAATCATATAGGAGAATTAAAAAATATTCTAAGTGTAGGGTAGTATATATCTTAAATCATTTATAGAAAAAAAAACCTAAGATTCTGGGAAGATCCTTTAATTCATTCAGAAAAAGAGATAATATACAAACAAGAAAGAAACAAAGAAAAGAAAAGCAAACAAGAAAGATAAGAACAACAAAGAAACAAAACCCACAATTTTCATATTATCAACCCTATCCAACATAGTGATATCTATGAACTAGATAACCTCTTGGAGGGAATAAAGCAATCTTGCAACATCCTTCATGCATACATTGTAAAAAAAATGCTTGCATATAATCTGAAATAGATCATTTTAACTCCCGATTATAAATTATCCTTTTTACTCCAGATTTCATACAATGTAGAAAATGAAACTTTAATCAATGCACTCTTTATTTCATATTTCTGATTTAAAATAATAGCATGTGAGTAAAATATCAACAAAGTATACAACATAGACACAATAATACAAAGTCATAAGAGACCAACATGACTTTTATATTAAGATGAGAAACTAATTTACAAATGAGAAGCACAAAATCACTGAAATCAACTTTAATCAAGATCTGAAAATACAATAGCCAAAAGGAAAATTTATAAACCCAAATGCTTATAAATCTATGTAAACAACCTTCATGATCCCCTGGATATGTAGATGTAATTCTGCAAACAGATTATAGATTAGACATAAAAAATAAGTATTTAGATAATCAGAATAATAGTAATATAACTAGATATACATATTGTATCTAATGTTTACACTAAAATCCTCAAATTTAGGTTATTGAAATCCTATAATCAAAGATTCATTCATAATAATTTCATATAAAATATAGAATTAGAATGCACTAAATTCAAATACAAATTAGCTTAATGTTCTTCCTGTGCAAAATATCCATTCTTCTTACTTTATTTCCTTCTCCCATAAAACAATTATAACCGATCTCATCATAACATAATGGCACTATAGAAATAATATTTTAATAATTCCACTTAAATAATATAACATCAAATGATTGAGATCATCGATTAAATTTATGATATATTATTAATAATCATATCATAAATTGATATGGACAAATAATAATAATGAGAAAAAAATATAAGGGCCGAGGACCCACAATATTAAAGTAAAACATTAATTATAAATCATCCATATAACCATATCATTTGTATTAAAATTTCTAAACCATATTAATCAACATTAAAATATAGAGTTTAATATTTTCTAAACATCTATATATATGTAACCTCATAGATTAAACATTCACATCACAAAAATATGATAATATCACGATATAGTAATACATGCATCCGAATCAAAATATAACCAAGTCAAATGCCACCAATTCAAGATAGTAATTGTCTCAAAATATCAAGTTTCAAAGTTTACAGTCAAATATCATAATCTAATTATCTCTAGACAAATCAAGAACAGTGGTGCCATTGACTGCTCTAAATTATGTATACTCGTATAACTCCCTATTTAAAAACTAGGTGTCATAGCACCAAACTTGCTATACACTTCAAAGTTTACTCGTTTGACACGACATAACTTTGTTGGTATGGTCAAAGAGGATCTAACCCGTTTAAGTGAAGGGAGGGTTCCTTCTATAGAATTCCCCAAGGTATGCAATGAGGGATTACTCTCTACATTATGTGGAAGAGGATTGGAGTGGGATGGCCTACAAGAGATGGAATTGGCATGATCGGAATGGAACTGATGATACAAAATATGTGGGGCATTTACTTTTGGTAGGTTGTGAGTAGGCTGATTATTTAGGTAGTCGATCATTTGCAAGACTTCCCAAAGGATAGGATGTCTAGAATCAAAATGCATTGAGACACGAGTAGGACCACTTTAGCAGAAAACAATTCTATGGCCCCAAAACAAGTTAGAACCTCTTCTTCCACCACAAGGAGAATCTCTGCATAGTGTGAATCTATTTTTATTAGGACAACCCACATTGGAATGAGAACCCCATGGATTTCCCCATCCATTCCATCTAGATATAGGCATATATTCAAAGTAATCATCATGCAAATTATCATTTTTTGAACTACTTCATCCCAGAAATAGAGGTCAAACAATTATGAGATCATATAAAAATACTATCAATTTTTTTTTGTTGGCCTATTTAACCATCATTGTATACTTCAACAGAAACATCATTTCTTCCATGTATTTTACAACTCAAAATTCTAAATACAAATTTCAAAATTTGAATCCATTATCAATGTTCAATCGATATCTCAGACCACATTTATAAGACAAATGCTTATGTAAACACGTTTTACAACCCATTTGTATTTTATAACCAAATCATCATAATTTGAGAAATCATAGTGAATTGAACAAATACGCCATATGACATAGTAAAAATTTCCTCATTATCTTCAATAGAAATTTTGTGAAGACAATAATATGCAATTGCAAAGAATAATTTATTTCAACAATATTAACCAAAAAAGTGTTTCGAAATACAACTCGAATGCAAATAACCTTTGAAAATTGCTATCATTTTACAATATTCAAATAAAATAAAGATATGTTTGCATCATCTTTTCAAGAATGAGAACAATACCCACAATTTCAAATCCTTTGAAGACCTCAAAACATGCTAAGAATGACATAGTTTCTGATAAACATTTCCTTTTGTACACAGAAGACAAGATTTTTTTCGAATACGTTTTCATAGAAAAATACATCAAATGGGTGAGTCACAAAACCAAAACAATTTGTCAATAAACTACCTCCTATAAATTTTATAAAAAAAAAGGAACTACACAACTTATCATTTCATTACCCATTAGGATTCTCGACTACCAATGAAATTTCTAAAGTCGAGAGCCTTCAATATTTCATTCTACAAACCCAACTCAAAAATGAAAAATGAATTTCTTACCATTCCAAACTTCAAACTTCCATTTTACAGGTACATTCAAATCAACATTATGAAACCAACAAGAATCCACAGTATAATCTGAGTAACAAAATACTATTTTCACAGTGCTTCATCAAATCCAAACTTCTCTTCCTTCATTCAAACTCAACATCTCACCAAACCACCCTTTTACCTCTAAGACATTCTTCATAAGAATGAGATTCGAGTAAATGAAATCAAATAAACAGTGGAAAGATCACATTCTAATTAAGGCAAAGTCACAACTTCACACAGTCCCGAAAATGCTCAAACTTGGCTCCTAAATAGAACAAAGAACCTTAAAAATACATTCAAACATGATATAAAAAAATCCAAGAATTAACCCAGTTTAGGAAACAAGTCTGCATGCATGAAAATCAACAATCCATAGAGGGCTAAGACCAAACATACCTTGCAAGATAGATTGAAAACTAAATTTGAACTCCCAAATACATTTGAAGACAACAGTGGAGGATGAAAATAACTTTATAAAATTTTAATAGGGCTTCGCCATAAAAGTGAACAAAAAATCAAATCACCAACATGACTAACTGACAGTGATGGAAAGAAGGATAGGCTTGAGGTTGAGCATGCGATTCTTGAGGTACATTGATCTTGGTGCCATGGACATTGCCTTAATTAACTATAAATGACCACAGTCCTAAATTTCCCGCTTCGTGAACAAGGATGTCACTTGACATTTCTTCGTATAAAACAACAAAATCAACATTAACCAGCCAAAATTGCTAAATAACATTATTCATCGTATAGATTTTAGGTTTAAATAATATCAAATATGATTAAACCTACATGCCCCTTGATCCCCTTTATATTATCAATTCAATTGAGGGATCTAATCAACAACTGGTTCAATAATCCACAATCAACGAAGTGGAAAAATATATAACATATGTTCTGAACAAAACTTATATCCCAGAGTCCCAAGAATGTCACCATGATACCACAACATGAATTCAAGACTATCATCTTATTGGAATATCCCTGAACCAACCATGTTTAATGTCACATAATACAAAATTAGTGCAAATTAAATAAATCAACACTTACCAACACTCTTTACTGCCACCACAGAAAGAATATATATACCAAAAAATGATCTTGGGATTTGAAAATAGTTAATGTAAGCTAGAACTAAATCATCATCTTTAATAAAATTTGATCATCAATTTATAATCTTCCCAAGGTAACATTTTATATTAATGTGAACATCCAAATATATCAATGTCGACATGCAAATGTTCTGAAACCACTTTAAACATGAAATGAAATCAAACTAAAGTTTTAAATTAAACAAAGTGGCCCCAGCCATATGTTTGCAAATTTTAAAGAAAGAAGGGACAAGGAAGACACTTAGATGTGATTGAAAGTTTTTTACAAAGGGGGTAGTTAAAATTTGACGTATAACACTAGTAACCATAGTGGCTTTCTTCTGTTAAGAGGGAAGGCTAGATAAAAAAACCTAGCTTAAATTTTAACTCCAGGAGTGCAAGTAGGCTACTTGTTTCTTGGATCACTCTACGCGGACCTCAAGAATGATGAGTATGAATATGAGATGTGTGTCTTTTTGAGCATGAATGAAGAAAGGGAATAAAGATATTGGGAAAATGAGGGCAGAATGAAGTCAAATTACAAAATAAATTTCCCAATATTGAAAAAGTAAGTTCAACTTCGTCATCATGAATATCTGGCATTACCATTATAAATATTTACTAAATAATCAATTTTGAATGTATAATATGAAACTAAAAGCATTATAAAATCTTACCACCCATGAAACTGAGAGCTATTTCCACCATTTATGAGCATTTGGGTCAATAAACAACCAAAAACAAAAAATATACAAACCAAAACAACAAAGGAACCAAAAGCAAACAATAGAAAGAAAACAAATGAAAGAAAACTATAATACATAAAGTAAAAAATGATTTCATCTGTAAAAATGCTTTAAATGTTGACCATTGACTATTAAATGAATCCAATCACCATCAATTTCACATAAATGAAAATCATTATTACCTAAGAGAGCAACAATCTGGTGAGGTCCAAGCCAAATAGTCAAATTTAGGATGTTTTTTTGGGTTTTCTCTAGCCTTGTCCCAACAGAGTACTAGATCTCTAACTTCAAGTCTTTTGCCAGTGAAATTTTATCAAACTGTTTCTCTAATTTCTCTAGGGCTGTAAATCTATCTTCTTCCAAAGAAATCATCTCATCTAAATGTAATTGAATTTCATTAAGATCATTAATTCCATAATTTAACATTATTTTAGCAGATGAAATTCGCAACTCAATGGGCATGGTTGCTTCAAAACCATATGCAATTGTGAAAGGGGAGAAACTTGTAACTAACTTGGAGGTTGTTCAATCAACCCATAAATCTTTAAAAAAAATTAAGTGTCAATCCCTTTTATTACCGCATATAACCTTTTTCATTATATTAACAAGATTCTTATTCATATATTCTGCTTCATCGTTACCCTACCAGAAGTATTTGGAAGAATGACTGGAGATAATGGAATATTTATCAAGAAAATTAAAATATTCATTAGATATAAACTGCAGAACATTCTCATATATTATTTCATGAGGAATTCTGAAACGAGAAAATATCTTATTTTTTAAAAAAATTATAACTGTATCAGATGTAGAACTTTTTAACGCTAACACTTCTGGCCACTTTGTAAAGTAATATGTAGCATTCAAAATATACCTATGTCCAGCCGATGGAGGGGTTGTATATTTGAAATAAATTCAATTCCCTAATTAAAAAAATCCTATTCGGAATAACCAAAGTTAATGGCATAGCGGGAAAACGTTCATGACCTGTAAAGATTTGACAAGGCATACAAGATCTGATAAGATGATAAGCATCTTTAAAAATAGTATCCCAATAATAACCAGCACATAATATTTTATGTGTTTTTGTTTTTGCAACATAGTGACCACCAGAAAATCCTTCATGAGAAATACTAAGAACCCTCTTGGTCTAATTATGAGTTAAGTACCTAAGCAAAACACCATCTCGATTCCTATAAAATAAGAAGTTTTCCAAAAGAAGAAATTTAAGATCTTGAAATCGTAATGCTCTATATTGTTTTTAATCTAAATTCTCTAGACATGATTGGTTTTGGAAATAATATATCAAATCATAGTACCAATCATATTGAGATAGAAAACAATCTCAATCTTGCATTATTAAGCCAACATTAAATTATGCAGAAAAATGTGTAGTTTTCAAGGTTTGAAAATACGGGACAACATTTAAATTTTCATCAACACTCAAAATTAAAACATTTATTTCAGAAATTACATTTTCAGCTAAGTGTTTCACAATTTCATTGCCTTTAATATTTTTACATTTCTCGAACTCAGGGTCAAACTATTGTATTTTAAAGATCTACTTGGCTAATCTTCCATTAATGATGGGTTGTTTAAGAAAGTAGGATAAAACAAGCACATTAGATCGAATGACCACTCGATTTCCCATCAACAAGTGTTTATACTTACCCAGAATAGACACTAGTGTGAAAACAAATTATTTAGTTAAAATATACCTTATTTCAGCATCTTTTAGTAGTTGAATGAAGTAGGCAATTGGTTTCTCTTCTCCAGAAGAAGTATATTGAGTGATCATAACACCCATGGCCTTGTCCATTATATTAAGGTTAAAGATGAATGCTTTATTTAGATCAGGCTTAGCCAAATCAGGAGTTATAGCAATAGCATTTTTAACATCATCAAAATAATAATCAACATTAGAATACCATATAAAACCATGATTTTTATTCAATAAAATTTGTAAAGGAGTGGCCTTATCAAAAAAATTGTAGACACTTAAAATTGGTTACTCAATTTAGTGTCCCTCTCATCCATTTACTTGCTTAGGTAACCTGGGGCACGTTTTACGTCACCAACTATCCCCTTGGGATATTATCCAATTTGTGATTTAATCACTTATTCCAAATTTAATTCACCCCATCACATCTTACCCATGAGTGATTAAATATTAAATATTTGATTACGCTTCTTCCCATGCATCTTAATCACTTATCCACCCCAAATTTATTCTATCTATGTATCACATCTATTTTTCCTCTTCCCTAAGCGGGATATTTCCCGTACTCGGGATAAATCTTATCTTTCTTGAAATCGCTCATTTTGGCCATCTCGGAAGTCTATTCCGCGATCGGCGCCGACCCATATGGTCGGCGCCGATTTTCTAGGAGCTGCGCCGATTATAAAAGGAGTCCAGAACTCAGTTCTAGGGACCGAAAAAAGAGACCACGAACGAGCGAAAAGCGAACAGACGAAAAAAGGAAGCACTTACGCACGAACAGAGAGCGAGAGAGATACAGGTTGTGAGAAAGAGAGATCTTCTTAGCATCAATTGTATCAAATTAGGGCAGATCCTGTCCGAATCAATCCCTGAGAGGAGCACCGTTACTCTGTCCCTGTCACATCAGCATCGCACACCACCATCTATCATCTGGTGACTCTGTTCCAGTGTCTCGCCAACTTCGGCACATCCAGCAGGCCACATTCACCTTCCAATTCCCGAATCTTATCGCACAGTCCCTGATTGATCGATCTGCCTCCAGTCGACGCCGATTCTACCCAGTCGACGCCGATCTATCTCAATCGACGCCGATCTTAGTCAGTCGACGCCGATCCGTCTCAATCGACGCCGATTCTACCCAGTCGACGCCGATTTCCCTGCAGATAGGTAAAAGGGATACAGGTAACACAAATCCGGCATTATTTCATAGTTCCCTGTTTTCTGTACTTTCTGTCTGCTGTTTAGATTCTGTCTTATTATTGCAATCAGAAAATCTAGATTTTTACTTACATCTTTTATCATGTATGCTTCTTTTCTTAATTGAAAACGTGGACTGACATCCGCCGAGGAAGCTTATCGCTTCCCGGACCCGCTTCTCGGGCAGTCCACCTAAATATCTTTTAACGTGGTCTTTTTCTGTCAAGCATCGGTGTTTTGCAGGATACACGGATCTATTGTGCGAGTTGCTCGTGTGCGCCCGTCTTATCTACATCGGCTTCCTCATTTGTCTACATCTTCGGATCTTATCCATCAGGTATCGATTTTATTGGAGTTTTTCAGGGTTTTTGTGTTTAGTTTGGTGCATTAACTTGGACAGGTAACAAGCGCGAAATTCTTGATCTACATTCTGGCACGCCCGGTGGGACCCAACCAAAGTCCCTTATTGGTAAGTTCATTTCTTTCCTAGTTTTGAACTTTGTTCCTTTTCTTCACTGATTTCTATCAGTCCTATTTAAGCATTTCTTTTCATCATTTCAATCTTGCTTTTTTTTTAGGTGAAATCGTTATCTTCGAAATTTTTCTAGTTCCTTAAAAATAGAGATTTCTGTTTCACCGTTATCTGGATATATCTTTCTGGGTTTTCTTTGGTGTTTGCTTAACCTCTTCTTGCGGAGCACTTTGCTTGTTCGTGGGATTGTTCGAGGGGAAGAGCTCAACAACGCGCTTTTTGAAGTCCACACACCTTGGAGAGCTAAATTTACAGGTATTCCTCTTTTACGGTGTTTTCTCCTTTTTAGGATTTCTTTGTCGGTTGCCTATCACATCCAAACACTTCAATTTTTGGTGCTTAAAAAGAACTTAATCGCATTTGGGAAAGAATCTGTTTGACTTGTCTTCATCGAAATCAAACACTTCGTTTTTAAGCGCTTAAAAAGAACTTTTCCTTTGTCATTGCTGCATGTTTTTCATCTAGTTTTAATTAGGCTGGAAAATTGATCAAAATCGGTAGTGACACTATTTGATTTTTATTTTTCACCCTTGCACACAAAGCCAAAATCACTAGGTATAAAGCATTTAAACAAAATTCCTTCCCTGGCCTCGCCTACTTGGAAGTGATATCCAAGAGGAAGAGCCTACGCGGTACTCAGGCCGCGCTATAAATTCACGGAAGATTTTGGTATATATTGGCAAAGCACCCGACTCCCTTATCGCAGCGGTGTGTGAAGTGCGGGGGTAGGCCCCTATATCAAGCCACGTACCGGTCTTTTACTGAAGTGCCTTCGGGACTCCTCACCAAACATTACCCAAACCATCCTTAGTTTGGCTATCTGAGTAGTTCCTGTTCTAAAAAGCCTTCCCTAACATTTTCTTTTCTTAAAAGCATCAAAATTTAAAGGAGATAATCACTTGCGCTGCTTGAATTGTCTGTGCATTAGTTAGGTCAATCTTCTTTTCTGCGTGTTTATGACGGTTATCACTCGGTCACAATCTAGAAGAATGGCTCAACTGGTTCCTTCTTCCTCCGAGATCACCACTAGTGTGGAGGTTTCGGCACCCCCCCAATCTTCCTCGGGACCGCTGTTAGTTGGTTCCCCATCCTGGTCATATAATCCTTTCTATCAAGCCAAGGCAATCCCATCACGTCCAGCTTCCCCTAGTCCTTCGGAAATATCATCTGGCTCGGAGTATGTTCCCCGCGGGGATCCTGAATTCCAGGCATTCCTCGACCGCAATCCGATAGCCCTCATGGACTACCTAGTACACAAATCTATTCAAATATCTGATCAAGGACCACCAATCCAACAAGTGTACGATTACCCTCGTGGATCATCCCAAGCCTTTGTAGAGCAGTTGGCATCGTCGCTCTTGCCTCGAGTCACGGAGAAGAGCGAGGCCCCTATGCCTCCCTTTTCTCTTCCACCTACCATATCGACTAGTTCTCAAATAGTCTTACCTATTCCTAACACCGCAGTTACCTCGAGTATTCCACAACCTACTTCTAAGAAGTCTTCTGCCCTGGCTATAATGAATGCGTCTGCACACCCGCATATTGCTGTTAATTCATCTATGCCCTCCATTGTGTCCCAAGGTCAGTACCTCTTCATGAGCCAACCCCCTCCGAATAGTCAGTTGGCTCCTACTTCTCGTCCTCTAGGGGGTCTTTCTTCCAATATTCCAGCAACTGTGACCTTCGCCCATCCTTTAACATCGGCACCCTTAATACCTAATCCGGCAGTAGAAGGCCCCTTTCAGGTCTTGTTCCCCAACATGTCCAATCCAACCAACACCCATGTTCCTCAATCTGTCCCGATCCAATCAACAAACATAGGAGTCCACCAATCACAGGCTCCACCCGTCATCCAACCTTCATTTTCTCAATCACTTATTATCTCACAGCCTGCCTATACGCAAGCCACCTCACAGCAAATACCCCACCCGGTGTCACCCAGAACACCTGGTTATTCCTCTTATCATCCTATCCATCAACAGATGAATCCTCCATTGACACCCCAACAACATCCACCACTTACTTCTTATGTAGGACATACCAATGTACCTCCTCCTCAATCTGACGTGGTTCAAATTCTCTTCAAGAAAATCGCAGACTTGGAAGCCTCCACAAAAGGGGCTCGTCCTTCATACTCCTTTGAAGAAGTGTGTAATGAACCCATTCACCCCTCAGTAGCTTTCAAGCCTTATCCTCCCCAATGGGAACTTCCTAAATTTTCAAAATTTCATAGTCGGGAAGACCCTCAACAACATTTGCGAGCATTCAAACATGCTTGCTACCTCATAGTCCAGGATCAGGAGCTTATGCTCCGTACCTTTCCTATGTCTCTAGCAGGACCTGCCTTAGACTGGTACAATAACATTCCTCAACATTCCCTGTTTTCTTTCTCTCAATTGGCCCAAATGTTTGTTGAAAACTTTTCAATAAATATCGCGCATAAGATCTCGATCACAGATCTTTATAACATTCGCCAATTCGATGATGAGTCTATTGCAGACTTTGTCGCTCGTTGGAGAGGGATAATCAACCAATTGTCTTTCTCCCTTCCTCAATCCCAAAAAATCGAGTTTTTTACTCGATCTTGTGCTAATCACATTTCTTCTACTTTAAGGATCCAAACTTTCCATACCTTTGAAGAAGCCTTCACGATGGCACGCAAACTTGAATCTCACGCCATTGAGCAAGGGAAGCTAAAACTTCACTCTAAATCTAAACCAGATTTTTCTCGGTTTACCAAACCAAATTCTTCCCCTTCTAAAGACAAAAATCAAGGATCCACCAACGCTATCGTACTAAAAACATCACGAGCCGACAATACTTCTAATCAAACACCACGAAGAGACCCCTCATCCTCTCGAAAAGGGACTTCATCATCTCGATCCTTCGCTCCATTGGGGGAATCATATGCCTCTATCTTAGAAAAAATGTTGGAAGTTCGCATGATCAAACTTCCCCCCATTAGGGATGTTGATGAAAGCCGAGAACGCCCATTCTGGTATAGGGAAAATGATTTCTGTCCTTATCATAGAACCAAGGGTCATGACATCGAACGATGTCAGACTTTCAAAAATCTTGTCCAGAAATTCATTGATAAAGGCGAGCTCATTCTGGATAACCCAAATGCTCCCCCAAATCAGGCGCTCGATGTTTTTAAACAACCTTTTCCCAATCATGCCCCGAACCATAATGCTTCAGAGTCTCAAAAACCAAACACTCATACCATCAACTTCATCTCTACCGAAGAATCTTCTTCCGAAACCAAGCCATCTGCAAACACATCAATCGAATCAGAACCTCCTTCCACTTCATCTATCACTGGAGTTCCATTATCTTCAGATGGCCCGTCTTTGAATATTCCTACATTACTAAGCACGGAGTCTTCTTTCTCCGCTCCTTTGTCTGACCTACCATCCATACCCGAGACAGTGTCATCCTCATCTGTCTCATCATCAGACATTCTTTCAATACTCGAGGCAATTACATCCCTTCGAGTTTCCACTACAGGCACATCCACTTCTGTTGCTCCCATTCCCGCTGCAACTATGTCCTTGGTAAACGTACCTATAATTGTGCCGACTTCGACGGAAGCGTCTTCGATTTTGACCCTTCCTATCTCTTTTCCTACAGTAGTCTCACCCATGATTACTGCATCAGAAGTAGTCCCTTCGCAAGGAACTGCTTCTTCATCACCCCCTTCTTCCATCACCAATGTTACTTCGCCTATTAAGGAAAAATCAAAAGAAGTAGCACCAACACCTATACACTTGGTTCCGGAACCTAAACCGAGACAACCAAAATCTAACATTACACCATCAGTACCTCCCCACCTACTTCCTCCGAAAAGATTACAATCACCTTATGCCGTTGAAGTTGTCACCATCCCTGAAAAAGGAAAGCCCATATTTCGGACCATCAAGACTCTTGGTGCTCTTCCACAAAAATCTCTCTCTACGCCTCATAAACGATTGGATTTGCCCACTGAGAAGGCGTTTTCTTCTACACACTTATCAAAGCCATCGTCTTCTTCTACAACACATTCTTCACCAATACCCCGAAAAATAGACCTACCTACTAAAAAGACGTCACCTCTTCTATCAGGATCATCATCTTCATTACCAAAAACCAAGGCACCCTATGTCCCTCCGATTACACCTACTTTGGGAGCTTCTTCCTCTTCTAAACCGACATTATCTAAATCATCAGTAAATTCGACCAAGCAACCCCCTTTGTCTCCAAAGACCGCAAAATTTGTCACATCTCCATCATCTTCAAAATCTATTTTAGGGGCTCCTCCTCCACCAAAGTCAATCATGTCTCACTTACTCCCATCTCAAGTGCCCAAGAGTGCTCCTCCAAATGTCCAAACAAATAAGAGGATTCCTAAAAAGACTGTTAAACCTAACATGCAAGTTCTTTTACCTCGGCAGTCGGTTAATGTAAAAGAACCACCTTCATCATCTTTATCCTCCTCTTCGTCTACCGGATTCTATACCGAAATCCTTCATCAACTTATCCAATCTTCATCCATAACCCTTCCTCCGATTAAACCTTATAACCCTAAAGGAGTTAAACCTACCTGGTTTAACTCTGATCTGATTTGTGCTTACCACCGTACCCCGGGTCATGATACTGAGGGATGTAAAGCTCTTCAAGCCGTTGTCAAGAACCTTCTGGAAGAAAGTGACCTTTTGCTGGAGGAGGAGGAACAAGTACCTCCTGTCACCTTAGCCTCATCTGAGCCCCAACAATCCACTCAGACCTCTGGTGGTCCCACTCCACTTGATCTTCCACCTTCCCAAATTGACACAATCCATATCGCCACTAGAACCCAACACTATGATAACCCATCTTCATCTTCAGCATCTCGACCACGGGTTGTCATTTCTGCAGCCCCTGAAGGCGTGTCTCCTTCCTCATCAGCCTCACGACCCAGGGTCTCTATTCGTGCTGCACCTCGGGCTCAAGTTCCCGTGTCTGTTGAGGAGAGTGTTATGAAACAACTTACCCAGGCTCCGGTCAAAATGTCTCTTCTTGACCTCATCCAATCCTCTCCACAACATCGCCAAGCTTTGATTGATAATCTGCGTCTCATCGCAGTGAATTCAGATGAGCCCCAGCCCTTCGAGTGGGTTGTTGGATTGAATAGACCATCAACCACCATTTCTTTTGAAGATTCGGAAATTCCTCCTCTTTCTTCAGAGGACTTGGAGGCTCCCCTCTTTATCACAGTCCAAATCAATGACACTACCTTAAAACGTGTTATGATCGATAGTGGAGCTGCACTCAACGTCATCTCCTCGCACACGTTTGAGCAACTTAGGTTACCAAAGAATGTGGTGTCATCCCCGCCTTTCACCCTTCGATCATTTAACGATCAGCTAGCAGTCACTCTAGGAACTGTGGTCTTACCCATTCGAGTAGGTAAAAAGCTGCTTCATGAACTCTTCTACATCGTCGAAGGAAAATTCCACTATAATATGATCCTCAGACGCTCCTGTATTCGCGCAATGCATTGTGTCCCATCCACCCTCCATCGATGCTTAAAATATCAATATGAGGGCAAAATATATACTCATCCAGGAGATCCTTTTCCTTCCGCACAATGCGACATGACCACAAGGTCTGCCCCTCTAAAGGAAAATGCCTGTTCTCCTGACGGGGGCCTCATCTTCTTCCATACCTACAACCAAACTACCGGATTTACAAAATCTAGAAGAGACATTGCAGTGTTTCTCACTGGGAGAGCTTCCTCTCTTTTCTTTTGACGCCCATCTCAATCCTAGTGAGTATGGTAGACCAGACAAACAACCTGAATATCAACCAGGTCTCGGTCGCATCGTCACCATTGGTCTGCCCAATCAACAGACTAATTTCATCTACGGTGGTCTTGATACGCCTCACTATCGCCCAAATTCTCCTCCTAAGACCAAACCTTACTTAACAGGGTTTGATTATCTACAGAATCCCACGTTTGCAAAAACTTATCTATATCGATGCGCGTGGAAAGGTTTTGGCCTGGGAAAATATGAACAAGGTATACATGACCTCAAGTCCATTCCTACTCTCATGCCACATCAGAAATTTGGTTTAGGGTTTAAACCCCTTTCAAAAGCCACCGTCACTATTCTTGATGAGCCTCTTCCTACGGAAGAACCATCTTCCCCCACTAAATCAGAAGCATCACTTGATGCGGACGATGACATTTCCATCCCACCTAACTTTTTTTTTTTGATCAATACCATTTCCTTAGGGCCGTTAGTCTATGAGACTAACAATCGGTCCGCTTCTATACCATTAATCTTCCCTGAAATAGTTGGAGACGATTCTCCCACTATCAACACTATCCACTATGCGGATGATGATTCTGTCCTCACCTATCTGGGGGCAGAGGATTCATATCTCCCCAAAACTATTCCTTCTGACACGTCTACCCTTCTCAACGAGGCCACTATCGACCTTAATATAGGAACTTCTGAAGACCCTCGTATCATTAAGGTCGGCCAATCCCTTAATCCACAGGAGTTAGGGGATTTTACCACTTTTCTTTCCAAACATCGTCAAGCCTTTGCTTGGTCATACGAAGATATGCCAGGGCTCGATCCCGATATTGTGGTCCACAATATCGTTACTCTTCCCAATATCAAACCAGTTAAGCAAAAATTACGTAAAATGCACCCTCGAGTAGCCCTTCTTGTTAAAGAAGAATTACAGCGCTTGCTCTCGGCTAACTTCATCCAACCCATCGATTATCCACAATGGGTGTCCAATGTAGTACCAGTAACTAAGGCTACTGGGAAAATTTGAATTTGTACCGACTTCCGGGATCTTAATCTTGCCTGTCCAAAAGATGATTTTCCTCTACCTAATATCGACCAACTCGTAGATTTAACTGCGGGTCATGAGATGCTTTCTCTTATGGATGGTTTCTCTGGGTATAATCAAATCCTCATCGCACCAGAAGACCAACATAAGACTTCCTTCATAACTCCTTGGGGGACCTTTTGCTATCGTGTCATGCCTTTTGGTCTTAAGAACGCAGGAGCAACCTATCAACGAGCAATGACCTACATCTTCCATGATCTCTTGCACAAAACTGTGGAAGATTATGTTGACGATCTCCTCGGCAAGTCCAAACATCGTCAGGATCATCTTTTTATCCTTGCACCTCTCTTTGAGAGGCTTATCCACTTTTGTCTTCGTCTAAATCCATCTAAATGCGTATTTGGCGTTCTCACTGGTAAACTGTTAGGTTTTATCGTTTCCATAAGGGGTATTGAAGTCGACCCCGCAAAAATAAAAGCCATCCTTGAGATGCCTCCCCCGTCTAACTTGAAGCAACTCCGCAGTCTCCAAGGACGTCTTCAATCAGTGCGTCGTTTTATCTCCCAATTGTCGGACCGTTGTCAACCTTTTCACCATCTCCTCCGTAAGAATGTTCATTTTTAATGGAATGAGCATTGCCAAAAGGCCTTTGATGATCTCAAAGCTTATCTTCTTTCTCCACCTGTGCTTACACCTCCACGCGAGGGGGAGCCTTTCTATCTTTATATCTCTGTGACTGACCATGCTCTGGGAGCCATGATTTCGCATCGGGACACTTGTGGTAAAGAACAAGCTGTCTATTACATCAGTCGCACCCTCCATGAGTATGAGACACGTTACTCTGAAGCTGAAAAACTGTGTTGTGCTCTCTTCTTCGCAACTTCTAAGCTTCGTCATTATCTCCTTAATCATAAAACTTACATTGTCACAAGTGTCAATCCTCTCAAGACAATTCATGCAAAGCCTTATCACAATGATCGTATCACTCGTTGGCTCATGCTTATGATTGAATTTGACCTCGAGTTTATCCCGCAAAAGGCTATCAAGGGTCAGGTTATTGCAGATCAATTAGCCGATGCTCCTCTTCCGGACACTCGTGATCCCCTTGCTCAATTCCCCGATGAATATATCCAACAAATTGATTTTGGTCTATCTCCATTTAAAGTAAATCTCTTCTTTGATGGATCCAAATGTCAGCAAGGGGGAGGTGCGGGTTTCGTAATGATCCCTCCTTGGGGTACGCCTATCCCAGTTGCACACAAATTAAACTTTGAGTGCACCAATAATGTGGCTAAGTATGAAGCTCTTGTCTTAGGTCTTCAAAATGCCATTAATCTCGGCACTCGTCATATTGACATCTTCGGTGATTCTGAACTCATCGTTAATCAGGTCACGGGTGTCTATCAATGCAAGAATGATATCCTTCAAAAATATCGTGACATCGTTCTTGCTCAACTCCAATCTTTTGATAAGTTCACCATCCAAGCCATTCCTCGCACTGCAAATCGATTCGTGGATACCATGGCCTCATTAGCCTCACTTATCCCGCCTTTTACCGAAGACTCGCATCTTTATGTGGCTGTGCAACGATTAGATCAACCATCTTATCTTGGGAAAATAACTTCAATCAATGTTGTCACAACCCATACCCAGGATGAGTGGTATCAACAGATTGTTGATTATCTATCTCATTCGATCCTTCCTCCAGATCTGACTTCCACTGGTAGAAGGTCTTTTGTCCAACGCACCAATCGCTATACTATCCTAGGTGGGATTCTTTACAAACGCGGCTTTGATGGTATTTTGCTTCGATGCCTCAAAACCCATGAATCATCTAAAGCCATCCAGGAGGTCCATGACGGTATCTGTGGTGGACATTTTAGTGGTTTAGCTGTAGCTAAGTGCATTTTACGTTTGGGGTATTATTGGCCTTCTCTTAATCGAGATTGTTGTGAATACACTAAGAAGTGCGTCAAGTGTCAGCAACATTCCAATCTCACGCACATCCCTAGTCAGGATTTACAACCTGCGGCAGATTTGTGGCCTTTCTCGCAGTGGGGTCTTGATCTTATTGGTCTCATCAATCCCCGTTCTTCACAATGTCATCATTCTATCATTACCGCCACTGAGTACTTTACTAAGTGGGTAGAAGCTATCCCTCTTTCTTCAACAAAGGCTAAACCCATAGTTAATTTCGTCTATCAACACATTATTTGTCACTTTGGTGTTCCACATAAGCTAATCACAGATAATGGTAAGTCTTTCAAGAACGCTGATTTGCAAAATCTCTGCAACGATTTCAATATTAAACTCAGTTTTTCTTCTCCAACTATCCTCAAGCTAATGGTCAGGCTGAAGCGTCCAATAAAACTTTGCGTAGTATCCTCGCAAAGGTAACTAGTCGAGCTGGCAGGGATTGGCATTTACATATCCCTTTTGCTCTCTGGGCTTATCGGACTAGCATTCGTACTCCTACTGGTGCTACTCCCTTCTCTCTCGTCTATGGGTCTGAGGCTGTCCTTCCTTTGGAAGTCCAAATTCCATCTCTCTGTGTTTCTCTCAGAGAATTTGTCTCCGATGAGGATTATCATCAAAATCATCTAGCACAACTTGAATTATTAGATGAGCGGCGTCTTAACGCTCTTGAGCATCATCAGGTCTATCTTGAGTGTGTCAAATGTGCTTATAACAAGCATTTGCAGCACCGTGACTTCAAAATTGGTGACCTTGTTCTTAAGGAAAATCAAAATGTCACTACACTCAAAAAAAGTCAACGTGGTAAGTTTGCTCCCAACTGGATGGGCCCCTACATTATCACTCATAAATATGGGTCTGGGGCTTATCGTTTATCTTCCATGGATGGTGTACCTGAGGCGGAACCTCTTAATGCCTTGCATCTACGGCCCTTCTATTGTTAAAATCTATCTTACACAAATCTAGTCGCAACTCAGATCTTCCATCCGTCCTAATAACCAGTCATCTACTTTTGTGGTGATTTGAAATCGTGTGGTTCTCCACCTATTGCCTCATCTACCTTAAATATGAGTATCACGGCTCTACTCATTGCACGTTTCTTTTGGATATGTTCCTCCTCATGGTAGGAATACCTTAATCACCACTTCATCTGTCCCAAGTACTTATCTTAATTGGATCTACTTAGGGCATGAGTACATGTTCTTCTATGTTCTCTTCCCCTCCATCTGATCTATCTAGGTCTAAACTCAACTTCTTCCAAAGAGTTTCAAAAAAAAAAAGAAGATGCTATCCAAAAGATAGACTGATCCCTTGAAGGACAGCTATCCATACATTATCAAGTGAATAAAAAAGAAAATAGACCATACCCTCGAAGGATGGCTATCATTAAAATTCAAAATACAGACCGCTCCCTTGAAGGACGGCTGTTTCTCACAGAAATATTCAAGGCTTCTTGTAATCTATCAGCCTTCCAGTCAGTTTATACACTTTTTAGCATCACTGAAAGACTTCCTGCATCGATCAGTCTTTCCATATCAAGCAAACTTCCCACATTGATCAGTTTGCTTTTCTGTCAAAGTCATGAAGCTGAGATTTAAGACCTTTTGTCAATTATATGGAGAATCCTATTTTCCTATCATGGACATGTATCCTGTCCCTTGTAAATTCCGACAAGATACTTACTTTTCTTTCCATTTCTATCCTAGATCTGTTTTGCGACTAGTTAGTGTCAGGTGTATTTTAATCTTATATACGGCCTTGTATGCTTGGTCTTTCAGTTTCTTATCTGGATTTTATCTATGGTCGGTTGGCAGTCCGACTTATCATTTCCCTTCTTTTCCGAGTGTCTTCTCTTCTAAGTCACGGTTCTTTCCATTTACATCTTTGGCTCTTGCATCATGTTAAATTGACATTTCACATGTTAATTCAATCACAATTTATCTTCTATCAAAATTCCTCTTATCTATCAAAACATCTATCTTTATTCATTTCTCATTAAAATTACATCTATTTATACATCAAACACATCTATCTATTTATCCATCAAAATATTTAAAATATGTACATCTAAGGTACATTATATCTAATCTATACATCAATCACATCCATCAATCTATCCACCAAAATGTACATCCAAGGTACATTATATCTATCCATATCTAATCCAAACATCAAACACATGTACATCCAAGTTACATCACATCCATCTATCAAAGTTATATCCACATCACATCTATTTCTATCATCTATCAGTCTGTACCTATCCAATCACATCTATTTTATCCTCTATCAGTCTATATCTATATCCATCTATCCATGTATATCCAAAATTAAAAGCATGAGTACAATTATATGACAAATAATGAATCTATATACACATATGTGTCTGTATAAAAATGGGTGGCTTTCAATCAAGCCATTTAAACAATGCCTTCCAATCGAGGCTACATCGCTATACAGATACAAAATCTATCAAATATCTATATAGTAAAATCTGAAGCGTGGAGGACACTATCTCCTCCACCCTCCTCTGCACCTGGCTGTCTCTCCTGACCACCGCCTATCGAGCTCGATGCACCTGCTGCTAGAGGTCTCGGCCCACCTCGATCTCTCCCAGTGCTCCCTCCGCCTAAGGCTCCGCTCGCCGTAGCCATCGCTGCTCTCCTCCTCGCCTCGTATCGAGGCACATCTGGGGCATGTTGCGCTAGGGCATCCTCGTAGTATCTCACCTCAGCGAGGAGAGACTGGTACGTGCTCAGGTTCACAGTACCTGGTGCTCGTAACGATGCTGCTGGTACTACTGGGGCTGGGGCTGCTGGTGGTGTCCCTCCTAGGGTCGTACCCTGTGTACCAGACTCTGATGTGGCACCTGTCTCCCCATACTTGGCCCTGAGGTCCTCCCTGTGCCGAAAGTAGCGGTCCCTCTGCTGGATTGCTGTATCTCGCTCCTGGCGAGCGGTGTCTCTCTCCACAATTAGGGCATCCCTCTCCTCCGTCAAAGCCCTGATCTCCTCCAGAGCTACCTGATGTGTCTGTGTGAGGGTGGCATGCTCTCCCTCTAATCTGTCCAGCGTAACAGCTATGTCCTCCTCATCAGCATCTATAGAGGGCGGGAGATGTCGTGGAAGCTCTGTGTCATACCATGCTGCGTAGCCCTCATCCACCCCCCGCGTCATCATCACTGTCTGTGGAGGGTGGGGCCTCTCTCAATGGGTCTGTCGGGATCAAAATCGGCAAATCCGTCTCTCTGTTATCCCGCCTATATGGCGTGTAGGTGGCTGGCACTGTCTGTACTAGGCCGAACTGCCTCAATATCCACATGAATGGGACCCGCTCCTACAAATCTGACCTCCGGCCCCTGACCACCCGACTCCGTCTCAATGCTACCAAGTGTGCATCCTGACTGGCCCATGTCGGGAATGCCCGATATGGTCTCCAGATGACCTGATCTGGTGTAAGCGTCCTGAAACGCTCAGAGTACCACCCGGTTGGTCTACCTGTATCTCCTGTGGCCATGTCAGCCCGCCATCTCTGAAATCCATAATCAATGCCTCCCACTGCTGCTCTGGCATCCAAGGAAGCCCGGATGGCCTGATCACCGCTATGTGCTCATATGCCCAACAATGGAGCACAAAACTGACATCAATCCCTGTCCTCCGGCCAGTGGTGTACATCCATAGCTCATGATATATCTGAGCTATCAGGGCATCAGCGAAGGCAAAAACCTGTCTGTACTGCAAGATGTCACAGACACAGTCTAATAGTAACAATGGGAATCTCCCACCTCCTGAGTCTGGCAGGGGAAAATAGGATATCGCCATCTGAATCAAGGCTATCCGCATGCTCCAAGGGCTATCCTGCCTATACTGTGAGGCTATCCTCACTACCCCAGATACTATCTCAGAATCGTCTGCCCTACCTCTGTATAATCGCACCAGGGCCCTCTGCTGCTGCTCCCGGGGTGTGATCTCAATCGGGTCCCCAGCAATCGGTAATCTCAGGATCCTGAATATATCCTCATGGGTGATAGTCATCTCACCCATCCTGAACCAAAAAGTGCACGTGTGGCTGTCCCACCGTCGCACTAATGCCTGCATGAGCTTCACATCTTGTGGCACTCGTCTATAATATCGGAAACCCCCCAGCCCGGCTAGCTCTAAATGTTGCCAGTCTGCATCTGTCACATCAGGAAGAATCATCTCCAATAGCTCAGGGATGGCATCCCTTATATGTAGTACCTCTCGTGCCTGCATCCACGACATCAAAAACATAATTAGTCTCTTATTTTCCCAAATCACATCTTCCAAAACCATTAAAAAAAATGAATATCTTTCAATCGGTGTCGATTTGGTAAAATCGGCGTCGTTCATTTTAGTCGGCGCCGATTAATACCAATCGACGCCGATCCAAAACGTATCGACGCCGATTAAACCAATCGGCGTCGACTGCCTGGCCGGACATAAACCGGACCCCGGCCTCCCATGCAAAAAAAATCAAACAAAAAAAAAATAAATTAAGAAAAGTGGGTTCAAGAATGACCACTTACCCCAGGTCGTGTCCTCCTGCGCTTCTGACCGCTCCCAGAGGCTTCCATGATGCTCAAACCACAAATTTGTCTCTCTCTGAATCAATCGTCACGTTGAAAATAAATCGTTTACGTTTTCCGTTCGCATATTTATATGTGCCTGGATTGGTCGGTGCCGATTTTTGGGTCGACGCCGTTTGTTATAGTCGTCACCGATTATTTTGGTCACCGCCGATTTTCTATATCTCTTCGCCATAGTGTTGATGCTTGGCTTACTTATCTATCTGATCATTGTTGTGTGCTGAATTTTGCCTTTTGGCACATTTTTTTAGATATCCTTGTCTATTTCGGGTTTGTTCCCTTTGCGTGGGACACTCGTACTTTCTGGCAGCTTAGAGTTAAATGGGTCTGTAGGCACTAACGTCGTCTGTTTTCCAGACCGTCTAGTTGTCCCTACCAATGTGTCTCTCTTTAGATGCTGACTATTTTGCAGTTCTCCTTACCCTCATGGGTTTGTAGGCACTAACGTCGTCTCATGAGGAGACCGGCTAGTTTGCCCTACCAATGTGAGTTCCTTAGGTTGTTGCCTTTTATTTATTTTTATGCGTCATCAATGATGAGATCTACTCCAGGCATCCGACTGGGGCACCTTGCTTTTTTTCCTCTACCTTTTTCAAACTTGGGATCGTCTGTTCTATGATCCATCCCATCCCTAGTTTGAGGGGGATCACATCATCACAAATTCTTCCCTTCTTCCATCCCTTTTGTTTTTGTCTCATAACCTTGCTTATCGCAAGTTACTTAACAAAAAGGGGCAAAATGTAGACACTTAAAATTGGTTACTCAATTTAGTGTCCCTCTCATCCATTTACTTGCTTAGGTAACCTGGGGCATGTTTTACATCACCAACTATCCCCTTGGGATATTATCCAATTTGTGATTTAATCACTTATTCCAAATTTAATTCACCCCATCACATCTTACCCATGAGTGATTAAATATTAAATATTTGATTATGCTACTTCCCATGCATCTTAATCACTTATCCACCCCAAATTTATCCTATATATGTATCACATCTATTTTTCCTCTTCCCTAAGTGGGATATTTCCCGTATTCGGGATAAATCTTATCTTTCTTGAAATCGCTCATTTTGGCCATCTCGGGAGTCTATTCCGCGATCGGCGCCGACCCATATGGTCGGCGCCGATTTTCTAGGAGCGGCGCCGATTATAAAAGGAGTCCAGAACTCAGTTCTAGGGACCGAAAAAAAGAGACCACGAATGAGCGAAAAGTGAACAGAAAAAAAAAGGAAGCACTTACACACGAACAGAGAGCGAGAGAGATACAGGTTGTGAGAAAGAGAGATCTTCTTAGCATCAATTGTATCAAATTAGGGCAGATCCTTTCCGAATCAATCCCTGAGAGGAGCACCGTTACTCTGTCCCTGTCACATCAGCATCGCACACCACCATCTATCATCTGGTGACTCTGTTCCAGTGTCTCGCCAACTTTGGCACATCCAGCAGGCCACATTCACCTTCTAATTCCCGAATCTTATCGCACAGTCCCTGATTGATCGATCTGCCTCCAGTCGACGCCGATTCTACCCAGTCGACGCCGATCTGTCTCAATCGACGCCGATCTTAGTCAGTCGATGCCGATCCGTCTCAATCGACGCTGATTCTACCCAGTCGACGCCGATTTCCCTGCAGATAGGTAAAAGGGATACAGGTAACACAAATCTGGCATTATTTCATAGTTCCCTATTTTTTGTACTTTCTATCTGCTATTTAGATTCTGTCTTATTATTGCAATCAGAAAATCTAGATTTTTACTTACAAATTTTATCATGTATGCTTCTTTTCTTAATTAAAAACATGGACTGACATCCGCCGAGGAAGCTTATCGCTTCCCGGACCCGCTTCTCGGGCAGTCCACCTAAATATCTTTTAACATGGTCTTTTTCTGTCAAGCATCGGTGTTTTGCAGGATACACGGATCTATTGTGCGAGTTACTCGTGTGCGCCCGTCTTATCTACATCGGCTTCCTCATTTGTCTACATCTTCAGATCTTATCCATCAGGTATCGATTTTATTGGAGTTTCTCAGGGTTTTTGTGTTTAGTTTGGTGCATTAACTTGGACAAGTAACAAGCACGAAATTCTTGATCTACAAAAATCATAAATGAATTTCCGTTCAAAATTAATTTTACTAAAGAATGATCTAATGGTAGACTTGTTTTTAGTTGGGGCTAATTCTTTGATGGCTTGCACTCTTTAAGGATCTAGTTAAATACCATCCTTAGAAATAATGTGACCCAAGATCTTTCCTTCTGTCACGCCAAAAATAGATTTCTTAGGATTTAAGGAAACCCCATATTTTTGACAGTGAATGAAGATTTTGAGAAGATGTTCTAATTTTTTGTCTATCTTCATTAAATACATTGTTAAACCATCTTAATATAATTAAATTATAACTCCAATTAGATCATTGAAAGAAACATGCATTTCCCTCTGAAATGTAGCACCTACATTAATTAAACCAAAAGGAATTCGATTAAAAGAAAAGGTACCTTTTCATGTTGTAAATGTTATTTTATGTTTGTCTTTAGGATTCACATAGATCTATTTATATCCTAAGAAATTGTCCAAAAGAGACATAATCTTTGAACTGGTGACCTGTTGTAAAATCTTATCAATATTTTGCAGAGTAAATTTATCCTTAGCACTTGCATAGTTAATATCTCTAAAATCAACATAGAGATGAATGCCTCCATTTTTCTTTCTAACTAGAACCAGATTGGCTACCCAATTTGAATATCTAACATAAAAAAATGACACCACCATCTAACATTTTATCGAGCTCCTTATTAATGGTGTCCTCCAACAAGGGGCTCACTCTTCTAGCTTTTTGTCTTACGGGTTTGATACTAGGTTTTATAGGAATGTCATGTTTAATAATCCTAGTGTCATAACCCTTTAAATATTTATAAGACCAAGCTAAATTTTCAATAAACTCTTTAAGAAATTTAACATAAGATTTCTTTTCATTTGTTGAGAGATAAACACCCAAATAAAAAAACTTTAGATCATCATCAGTACCAATATTAACAACTATTGTTTCCCCTATAATCCTTCTAGAAGTTTTAGGAGAAGAAAAAATCTTGGGATGATCCTAAGGTAAAAACATGGATTCTAGACTAACCAGACCAATAGGTAATTTATTGCTAGACAACTGTAAATAATCACTGCAATTCAAAATATAGTCATTGGAATCAAAATAATTACCTTTTAAGAAACAATCAATATGCTTGTCACACTAGAAAACAAGTCATTTAGTTTCATTATCAAGGATGCAAGGTTTTTAGACCTCTTCAAGGCTGTAATCAAGAAAAATATCTAAAACTAAAGGGTTTGCGGTAAAAAACAACAAGTTTATCAGCATCAACATTAAATTCTCAAAATACATGTGTTATATTAAATGCTTCAAAAAAAATTAAAAGAGACAAACTATTTTGTATGTATATAACCTATTTTAGTTCATCTTATAAATCCTCTTGACCTGTCTTATAACCAATTCCAAATCACCAAAAACCTTCAATTTATTAATTTTCAACTCAAGAGCTTTATGTGGTCCTAAACAAGAGGCTTCATACTCAGTAGTATTGTTGGTTGATTCGAAAGATAGTTGATAAGCATAACATAGATTCTTACCTAAGGGATATTTGAAAACAATTCCAGCACTATTTCTAACTTGGGAACAAGCCCCGTTAAAATACATTGACCTAATTTCATCTTGTGGGAAAGTCCGAACATGTTGAAAATCTACACCATCAAAATTATTAATCTCTGGAAATTTTAAACCGTTAGTACCCATATCAGTATCTATGAAGGAGATATAATATATTTCCATACCTTCAAAATGAGTTACTGTCCATTCCTCTCTTTGTAGAATATAATAGTATTACCTACAGGAGCCCATGTAATATCTCAAGCAATATAAGCACCAATGTAATGGGACCAATCTCTGCCTAACAACATCAAATAATTAGCAGGGATATCTAAAATATGCACATTTCCAATAAATTTAACTCTTTCATATTTTGTAACCTTAATAAAAATATCCATAAATTTTCTACAACATTTAGTTTGCTTTGAATCAAATCTAGTAAGTTTCCTATTATCAGTTTCATATGCTTTGAATCAAAACTAGTAATTTTCCTATTATCAGTTTCATATGGTATGCCTAACTGATCAGCAATAGACTCACACATTATATTTTTGGAAGCACCTGTATCAAAAATACAACTATGGATGATTTTGTTCTAAATTTTGATAGTAATATAGAATGGAGGTATATAATCTAGAGTAGGATTATTAGATGTATTCAATACCTCATCTTCTTCATTACTTTCCTCTTCTTGCAAATCTAGTGCAGTTTTTGATTCAATCCTATATTTATGCGCAACAACTAAGTTTTCAAACTGTCCAAACAGATTTAGACTTCCAAACATAGTCAAATCACTACGATATTTTTTCATATCAGCAACAATATCATAACCCTCATAAAAAAACCATATTTAATGTATGGTTTGGGTCTATAATTCTGATATCAAGAATTATTTAATCCAGAAGGAACATATACATTAGGTACAAGGCTAGATGTTGTTTGATTTTGAGGTTTGGTCTTATCCATGTCATTTGACTTAGAATTTCCTACATGAACTGATTTGGAATTATTAGAATCATTGGATGTATTAGGTTTTGATCCACTAACATCATTTCCTTTACCTTTATCTTATCTAGAATCCTTATTTGAATAATATTTGGCTCTTGTTTGAACAAAATTTATCTCACAATCCACAAAACTACACATGTCCTCAACATTTTTTCCTTAATGAATTTCCTAAAAATTTTAGCAGCAACACAAGTAGAAGGATCATGATATTATTCATAAATCCCACAATACAGTTCTTTGGGTTTGGATTTTAGCTTACTTGAGGGTGCCTGAGATTTTAAACTGGAAGGATGGTTATTTAATTGTCATTTGCTGGTGACCAACTCGTTACATAGACTATGGATAACATTTAAACTTTCTACATTATCAGCAGGCATGCTTGTATAAGATTTGTCTTTAAAACCAATCCTTTTGAACTTCTTCTCATAGTCAATGCAGAAAGTAATGGTTTCTTCAAAATCAATGATTTATCTATCATCAAGAGATAACATATAGTTTAAAGAAAAGCCACTGCAGTAATAAAGACGAGAAATTTTTTTAAGGGGTCTAACATCTCCTATTATTTTTTGTCTAAGCTTAGTGAAATGAATGGTGAAGTGGTAATCCATTTCTCTAGCATCCATAGAAATTTTAGAAAGCTTATTAAGAAATGTGTACCCATCTTTGTCTTTTCCAAAACAATTATCTAGCCATTCTTCTATTTTTGGCCAGGATGAAATGGATTTAGAAGGTAAACTAACAAAGGATTTATAATATTTTCCTTAGAGATTCTAAGAAAATAGCCTAAGGAGTTTTCTTTCATTGGTAATTCCAATAACAACACCAATCAATTTAAAATCATCAAGGTGATCTTCCCATGACTCACCCGCATATCCTGAAAACTTAGGTAAAGTAATTCCTTTCAAGGAAGGTAATTTACGTGGTTTTCTTCTTATATCTATTGGGTTACCCTTAAGCCATGGTTTCAATTCATCACCTTCATCATTAGAATCTTCATTATCAAATATATTTCCCATGTCCTTATTATCTTCAAACCCAGGTATACGTCGATTATTTATCCTTCTCCTATCTTATTTATTGTCATCATTGTTTAGAGGAGGTTGATTCTCCATTTTATAAATATAAATGGTAAATCAAAGATATCATCATAGATGTTTCAACAATTTTTTTTTTATCATTTTCAAGGTCTAAAGGTAATACCTTGTGGTTTTTTACTATTTTAAGGACAACCTCTTTTTCTTCCTGAATTTTTTTTTTTTCTTTCAAGATATATTGTTGTGTCTATAAATAATTTCAAGGACAACGACAACATTGATGAATTGTTAAAAATATTCATTAGTATTCTAAGAAAAGTTTCTAATGTTGGAACTGATATCTAGTTATGTGTTATCTAAAGGTGTACCTGATTGTATGACCGATGTAACGTCTATGATGTTCATTTAGGAAATGAACACCAAATGAACAGATAATTACAAGAAAATTTATCGTGAAAGAATGAATTTAGAAGAAAAAGGTTTCCCCAGTAGAGTCACCAAATTTGTTGTCGATAGAAAATTGACTGAAAACTAATCAATCCTTTTACCTATCGTAAAAGGTTAAGATGGAATCGAACCATATTTAATCATATAGGGGACTTAGAAAATATTCTAAGTGTAGGATAGTTTATATCTTATATTTTTTATAGACAAATAAACCTGAAACTATGGGAATATCCTTTAATTCATTCAGAAAAAGAGAGACTATACAAACAAGAAAGAAACAAAGAAAATGCTAACAAATAAGAATAAAATAATAGAAAAGAAACAAAACCCACAATTTGCATGTTATCATCCCTATCTGATAGAGTGATATCTATGAACTAGATAACCTCTTGGATGGAAGAAATCAACCTTGAAACATTCTTCATGCATACATTGTAAAAAAAATGCTTGCATATTATCAAAAATAGATCCTTTCAACCCCCGATTATAAATTATCCTTTTTACTCTAGATTGTAGAAAATGAAACTTTAATCAGTGCACTCTTTATTTCTAATTTCTAATTTTAAAGAGCAGCATGTGAGTAAATTATCAACATAGTATACAACATGACTTTTATATGAAGATGATAAACTGATTTACAAATGAAAAGTGCAAAATCACTAAAATCAACTTTAATCAAGATCTAAAAATACAATAGCCAAAAGGAAAATTTATAAACCCAAATCCTTAGAAATCCATGTAAACATCCTTCATGATCCCTTGGATTTGTATATCTAATTCTAGAATCAGATTATATATTAGACACAAACAAAAATATTTAGATAATCAAAATAATAGTAATATAACTAGATATACCTGATGTATCTAATGTTTACACTAAAATCCTCAAATTTAGGTTATTTAAATCATCTAATCAAAGCCTCATTTGAAATACTTTCATAGAAAATATAGAATGAAAATGCACTAAATTCAAATGCAAATTACCTTAATATTCCTCCTGTGTAAAATATCCCTTATTCTTCCTTTATTTACTTCTTCCATAAAACAATTATAATCAATCTCAGCATAACATAATAGCACTATAGAAATAATATTTTAATAATTCCACTTAATTGATATAACATCAAATGATTGAGATCATTTATTAAATTTATGATAGTGTTGGTGAGAAATTTTGTCACGAAAAAATTGGTGGTTATCTTGTTAACACTCTGGGATTCTAAGTACCTTTGCTTAGCCGGTGTAGCTATCATACGTGCATGCATAAGTAAAAAGTGATTTTTATCCTGGTATCCTTTTGGTTGGGGATCCAACAGGGGCACTCCACTAACCATGCGGTAAAATATTGCACATATTTTCAAGAGAGGAATTTGCTAGGAAAGTGGGAAAGGGAGCGAGAAAGTTAGAAAAGAGAAACTAATGTTGCAATTACAAAATCAAAGACTTACATACACCAACGAGAAATTTCATTACATGCACTTGAATTTAGAAGAAAAAAAATCTGTGTAACAATGACATGACCAAATAACGTTTAATGAGCACAAAGTCCCACTAAATTCCTCAATCAAAAAAGGTTAAAATTCCTTCTTCCTTTATTGAAGCTCAAGTAGAAATTATGCATAACATAGAAATAGAAGACATTTTTGAGTAGGGAAAATGTAAGAAATTTTCTATCTCTTTGCTCTCTTCACAATGATATCTCTCTCATGAATTCACAAAAAATAGCTCCACTACCTAAAAGTCTCAGAAGTTGTCCAAGAATAATCTCAAATGAGGAGCTTGTTACAGTTTATAGAAGAGAAGGTAACTCTTCATCTTCCTAGTGACTTTTCAAATACTTTAATTTGACTTTAGACTGTTCATATTCCACTTAAATATTTAAGTCCCTTTTATAAAATCAAGGTGACTTACATTTTACATTATGTTTCTAAAGTCACTTAAAGTTATATTAAAAAGTGTAAACCATAACGTAAAAATATAACATTGATGAGAGAGAGAATTGGGTGAGAAGAGAAGAGATAGAAAAAGGAGAAAGAAGAACAAGGGAGAAAGAAGAAGAATTATGCAAAAGAATGAGTTGTTGTAGTGGATTTGATCTTTCTTCCTGACTGATTTCCATTTTGCACTCCTGATAAGGCCCCTGCTCCTCCAATATTTTTACTGAAACAAGTTATTACAAGTTCCACTTTGTTGGCATGAAGAATGTGAATGTAGCCCAAGGCATCTTTCCATCCATCAGCCACACTGTTGATGTCTTTTCACTTCCTAAACCATAATGAATGTTTCTTTGCGATAAGTGCAATAGAGGCTTGAATCTCTGAGAGTAATTTGATGGTATCCTTAGTGAAGGAAGATGGGTTACCTACCTATTTCTTGACGTATTATTCAAATGGAATAAGTAAGTCATCAACAATTATATCATCACCCATTGCAGGTACTCCAAGTTTCTATATTTTTTGATTTACACTATCCTACAATTTGTATGATTTTTCCTTTTTTTCCTCTAGCTCTATGATGGCCCAATTGATTACCTCAAAATTGATTGCCAAGGACCTTTCCCATACACGTGACAAGTCTTCTAAGGGAGTTTCAAATATCTTCATTTCGATCAACTCCTGGCAATGCATGCTACTCATTTCATCTACTACTAGGCCTAAAGGTTCCCAATAGTCACTTTCTTTATCCAAGTCCTCCTTGAGGTTCTATGTCCTATTTTTTGTTGCACACATATAAGAAAATATTTTGACCACTCTTTGGATCATTGACTTCCCTTTTTCAGAAATTGAGTTAATCCATTCATTAATCACTCATCCCTATATTGTGAACTCGTTTGTCCTCCTGATGGATTTCAGATTGAATCTACTGATAGGCACAACTTCCTTAGTGGGAATTGTCATGGCATTAGGATCAGCTAGATGTTGCACATCAAATGACAGAGTTCACACCTGCATTTTTATTTCATCAACCTTATTCTTATACTCCTTATTCCTTACCACCATGCGAATGGAAGATTATTGATACATGTGAAAATATCCTTCATGAGTTTCTTGTCCCAGTTGGATCATGCCCATCTCATAATCATCTAGTTTCATCTCATCCACTAGATTGATTACCTTGGGCTAAGATAATTCAATGTATTGATTATCCATTTCCCCACTATAGAGTTGTGAGGCTGTATGTGTGAGATTTCTTGATCTTTTTTCTTTGCCGAATGAGACAATCACTAACAGATCAAGGGTTGCCACTTATTGTATAGTGCGAGTGTCAGGGATAATTGTTTCATGCATCTAAGGAAACATCTCATTGGAATTGGGCTGAATGATATGTGCACCAATATTTCCTTGTTCTAAATGAGGAGGAAAATCCTGAATGAGAGAGGCATGGGTATCAACAAGAGGTGAAACATCTTGTGGTGGCTCGAAGACTAGATCTTGAACCATGTGTTCTTAATCCACTTGTGTTTCTACCACTATATTTTCTTCTTGCATTTCTACGATCAAATCTTCCTCTCATAGTGATGTAAATGAGCTTTCTTCTACCCTAAGTTTCTTTGGCATTTTCTCGTGAGGGGAAGCTTCCAATTATGTTCCATTTCTTTTCAAACTTTTCTCTGAAGTGTTTAGAACTAGAATTCACCTCTACGACTTTTAAATATGACTAATGGGAGACTTACTTCTGACTTGGGGGAATTCCTCATGACTGGATGATCATGGTTCACTTCTTTTGAAACCAATTTCTCGTTCTCCTCACCACCTTCTTAGTGCACTCTAATATATCCCCTGATTCATGAACATACCAGTTGATTGGAGGTAAAGGAGACATTTTGACTGTTACGTACTCAGGATCATATATCTTTGTCCCATCATCATGAAAAATATCCTCATACCAGGATAAATTCAATTTCCTCAACTCACTTATTTTCATCCTCATATGGTCCTTTTCACGTACTTCAAATTCATCAATGCAATTGGCTTAGTAGTCCTCAACTTGTAGCTCATGTTGCAATTTTGGGACATAGAAAGATTCAGGATCTTCTCTGATGTCAAAATTAGGCTTGGTGATGTAGGAATGCAAATTCAAATGAGAAAAAGAATCCTCCAAACGAGATGTGTCAATTGAGCTCTTGCACATGAATAATCTAAGAGAGATAGAAAATGGAATCAACTTCTTCCTCCTTCTTCTAAGCTTGTTATTCAATTGAATGATCTCTCTTCAGATCTCGAACAATAAAATTTGGTCACTAAGGTACTTAGGCCACCTGAACTAAGCTTGGTCAAAGCTAGTAACTCACAAGTAGGAGAAGGTTAAGAATTGTATGAAATAAGAACAACATTTATTGATCAAGCATGTTGCTTATGATGAAATCCTAGCTTCTAGATCCCCTTCTAAGATTTGGATCACATACATTGTGAATTCATTGTTCACATAAGTGAAATGCCTATGGATTTCCTCCATCACTACTTTTGGAAGTTTCTCGAACATAGGATCCTTGGCAGTAATGTTTTTCATAAGATCCAATCCCTTGAATGATCTTGAACTAGCGAGGAGGTAGACCAAGTAATAATTCATGTGTAACTTGTTTGTCATGGGTACTTGGAGCAGTTCTAGATGGAGGTTATCACAAATGATATGCCCCCAGTCAATTTTTTGTTTTCCTTCTGCCAATGTTAAGATGAAAATTCCCATTTAGTCTTGGAAGTCTCTTATGCTTTCTTAACCCATTACTCTACTAAGGAGAGTGATGAAATCCAAAAATCATTCTCATAAATCACACATTGGAAGGTTTTTCAGAATCCTTGAGGGATTTCTCCCTATTTTCGACCACAAACCAAATGTAACCCCTTGCACATATGCATCCATCATTTCTAAATCATGGAAGGCCCTTTCTTTTGAGATAACGACCATGTTGGGTGATGTCAATATCTGCAGAGAAAGTGAGACAATTATAGGGACAATGAATATCATTACTAGACCATTGTCACCTCATATGGTTCGTGTTTCAGGCTCATAGTGGTGAGATCAAGCTAGGACCAACTCAAGACTTTGGATAGACACTAGGTGTTCTGCGGAAGTGAACAATCCACTGGTGAATATATTAACTTCAACCCTGTTACAGTCTCTGGTTGTTATGTAAGTTCTTAGGTCATTCAGGTCCATGTACAAGACATCAATTTATTTTGTCTCGTACTCACAGGTGAAGGGATGTGCCATTTTCGATCTCATTCAATTCTACTTCATGTTTTCCCTAGAAATAACTTACTATTTTTAGTAAGTATGAAAAATTAACTCCCTTGAACAACAACTGAATGTTGTGACTCTAATTTCCCCTTCTCTTTGCATTCCTATCTCCTTCTGGATCAAATTCTATTTTTGGTAGGTGCTCGTGGGACCACTCACTATTTTTAGTAAGTGCCAAAATGTTTATTCTGATGAATTCTCAGTTGCAGTGCATCTCCAATGTCACTGTCTCCTTTGAAGGTTCTTCTGTTAATGGATTTCCTAAAATAACAGTCCCATATGTAGAAAACATGCTATTTTTTACAAAGAAAGATTCTAGAGGTCAGATTTACATGGAAAAAAGTTTTCCGATATGGGTTTTTTCCCAATATTTCTCCTCTAAAATTTTAGACCTACCCACTTAATAGCCTAGGAGATTTTAATCTTTCAATTTTTGGACCTGGAAATGCTTCTGCACACGAGAGCCATTAATGGACCTTGAAAATTGCAGGTATGATTTTCTCCTTTGTTTTTAAAAAATATATATATTTTTGATGTGGGTTTTTTCTTCTTATGCTTCATGTGAAATCTTGTTTCATTTGGACAACCAGTTTGACGGGAAATTTAACTTTTTCTTTGTTGGGCCAGAAAGAAGATTTCTTCATTGTGAATGTTATGTGCAGCACAAGGAGGGATTGAAGGTTTTTTTTTTATGATTTTTGAGAGATTAAGTAACATAAAAAATGGTGTGTATTTTCGTACACTGGTTTACAATATTTCTACAAATCTTTGTTTCAGGATAATGGATATTTTCACTTTTTTCTTCTCTTCATTCTTCGCTTCTTCTTCCTTGTTTTCTCAAACCTCCTTCTGAGAATTGTATGATTTCATATAATGGAGGAAAAAAATTCTATGATAGACCTATTTTTAGTTTCAGAAATGGTGGAGTGGTGGTGGGAATTTACAGAGGAGTTTGGAGGAAGAATTGTGCATGGGAGAGTTAGATGTAAGAAGCAGGAAGAAAGCGGCAAGTGAGGATTTAAAAAAAATCAAATTTTTTGAAATGATAGGGTTGGGAAATTTTTTCCCTGACATATCTCACCTCAAAAGGTACCTAAGGGACATCGATTTCCACAGTGAGCAAGACGGCGACACATGGCAGTGATCTGACGGCTAGGAGTGAGAGCTAGAAAATCAGCTTTAAAGCATTGAGGGGCTGGAAGCGGGTAACATGGGTGACCATAAGTTTCCCTTAGAGGGATAGGTGCATTTTTAAAGTTTTTATGTCCATGAAATGTGAGTGATATGAGGGACATAATATTCCATGATGCTCTTGGAGCTGACACATGGCAAAGATCCGATGATAGGGAATTTGTGCTCTGAATAGCACTCAGGGGCTGAACTGACTATCCTGAAGGTCACATGAGGTTTTAGAGGTCATATGGGGGCGGGAAAAAAAATGATGATTTATTTCCCTGACCTTGAGGGATTTCAGAGATAAAAAATCCTTCCAGGCTCCTAGAGTTGACATGTATCCTCCCAAAATTTGGCTAACTCCCAAACTCGCTCTAAGAGGTCAACTTGAGGTGATGATAACTTGAGCTCTTGATGGATGTTTTTGGTGAAATTTTATATGATCTTGACTGGAAATGAAAATTTAAATCCACTGGTGGGATTATAAAGTCTTTATTATTCAATTTTATCCATGAACAATCGGATTTGTGATTTGGTACTCCACCTATGCATGAGAAAACCTGTTTGTAGACCTAGTGTGCCAAAGTGTTGTGAAATAAATTATTTCACCATATTTTAGGTATTATAATTATATTTCCTCTAATGATTTTTTTTCTCCTAACTCCATTTGGAGCTCCTAGAATCACCTTTAGAAGCTCAGCAGTTGTTTTGTCCTGTGCACTGATTAGGCCTGTGAACCCTAATTTTGGTGAAACTACCCCAACTTCTCTGAGCCCTTATAGAATATTCTTGAATAAATTCCATGATGTATCAAGACCTTTGAATCACATCCACATCCATTTTTTATTCTCTTCTCCACTCCATGGGGTTTCTCCAACCTTAGGAAGGTAAGTGATAGTCCTTCCCACAACTACCTATGGCTTACAATTTTTAATGAACTCCTAAAATCACCTAGGGGGAATGAATGGAATTTCCTAAATCACCTATGGAAATGAGATAACATTAATTATGATGTCACTTGGATTGAATAGATAGACTTGAGGTGTCTTGGAATGATAGGAATTGAAAAAAATAATTAACACAGGGGTATATTTGTCATGCTCGAGAATTGTTAATTTTAGTTGTTGCACATTTGCATGAGAATAGATAGATGATTAATAATCATATCATAAATTGATATGGAAAAATAATAATAATCAGAAACAAATATAAGTGAGGGGGACCCACAATATAAAATTAAAACATTAATTCTAAATCATCTGTATAACCATATCATTTGCATTAAATTTTCTAAACCATATTAATCAACATTAAAATATAGATTTTAATATTTTCTAAACGTCTATATATATGCAACCTCATAGATTAAACATTCTTTTCAAAAAATATAATAATATCGTAATATAGTAATATGTGCATCTGAATCAAAATATAACCAATTCAAATGCCATCAAGTCAAGATAAAGACTGTCTCAAAATAATAAAGTTCTAAATTCTAAATCTAAGTATCATAATCTAATCATCTTCAACCAAATCAAGAACTATGGTACCATCAGTTGATTTAAGTTTTGTATACTCATATGATTCCAGATTTAAATTTGTGTGTGTCATAGCACCAGAATCACTATCCACTTCCAGTTTTACTCATTTGACAAGACGTAACTTCGTCAGTATGGTCGAATAATACCTAATCCATTTAGGAGAAGGGAGAGGTCCTTCTATATAATTCCCTAAGGTATGCAATGGTGGATTACTCTCTAAATTATGTGGAAGAGGATTGGTGTGGGATAGCCTACGAGAGATGGAATTGACATGATTAGAATGGGAGTGACGATGTGAAATATGTAGGGATTTTACTTCTGGTAGGTTGCAAGAAGGATAATTATTTGGGAATTCATTCATTTTTAGGACTTCCTTAAGGATAGGCTCTCTAGAATCAAAATTTATTGAGACACGAGTAGGACCACTTTAGCAGACAACAGTTCCATGGCCCCAAAACAAGTTAGAACTTCTTCTTCCACCACGATGATAATTTCTTAATGGTGATAATCTATTTCTATCATTCCAACCCACATTGGACCAAGAACCTCATGGATTTCCCCATCCACTACATCTAAATATAGGCATCTATTTAATGCAATCATCATGGTAATTCTCATTTTCTGAACTATTTCATCCCTGAAAACATAGATCAAATAATTATGAGATCACATAAATATATCATCAAAATTTTTGTTTTCTTATTCAACCATCACTACATACTTCAAAGGAAACATCATTTCTGTCATGTATATCATATTTGTAACTCAAAAATATAAAACGGAATTTCAAAAGTTGAATCCATTTATCAATGTTTAATCGATATCTGAGACCACATTTATAAGAAAGATGCTTATGTAAACACTTTTCCAAAACCATTTTTTATTTTATAACCAAATCATTATAATATGAGAAATAACAATGAACTAAAAAAATATTTTGGATGAAACAGTAAAAATTTCTTGATTATCTTGAATATAAATCTTGTGAGGTCAATAATATGCAATCACGCAGAATAATTTCTTTCAACAATATTAACCCAAAAAATATGTACCAATACAAATTGAATGCAAATTCCCTTTGAAAATTGCTATCATTTTACTATATGTGACTAAAATAGAGGTAGACTTGTATCATCTACCCAAAATGAATAGTAGCCACAATTTTGAATCCTCTGAAGACCTCAAAACATGCTGAGATAGAAAAAGTTTCTGATAAACATTTCCTTTTTACACAGAATAAAATATCATTGTAAAATACATTTTCATAGAAAAATACAGTAAATGGGTAAGTCATAGAACCAAAACAATTTGTCAATAAAACACCTCCTTCAAATTTTATTAAAAAAAGAACTACACAACACATCATTTCATTACCCATTCGGATTCTCGACTGCCAATAAACTTTCTAAAGTCGAGAACCTGCATTATTTCATTCTAAAAACCCAACTCAAAAATGAAAATGAATTTCCTACCATTCCAAACTTCAAATATCCATTTAACAGGCACATTAAAATCAACATACTAAAACCAACAAGAATCCACAGTATGATCTCAGTAATAAAATATTATTTTCACAGTGCTTCCTCAAAGCCAAACTTCTCTACCTTCATTCAAACTCAACATCTTACCAAACCACCCATTCACCTCAAAACAATATTCATAAGAATGAGATTCAAGTAAATGAAATCAAATAAATAGTGGAAGAATCACATTCAGACCAAAGGCAAAGTCACAACTTCATACAGTCTCAAAAATGTTCAAACCCATCTTCTTAATAGAACAAAGAACCTTACAAAAATATAGGCATGATATACAACCATCTTACAGTCAACATATTCTATAAAACGATCCTACATGCATGAAAATTGAGCATCCATAGATGTCTAAGGCTAAATATACCTCGTAAGACAGATTGAAAACTAAGGATGAACTCCCAAATGCACTTCAAAACCAACAGCGGAGGAAAAAAATAGCTTCTGAAAATTTATCAGGGCTTCGCTATAGAAATGAAAAAAAAATCCAAATGAGTGACTAACTGGTAGTGATGGAAAGAAGGATAGGCTCGATGTTGAGAATTCAATGCTTGAGGTACATTAAGCCCAATACCATGGACATTGCCTTAATTAACCATAAATGACCACAGTCCCAAATTTCTTGCTTTATGAACAAGGATGTCACTTGGCATTTCTTCAAATAAAATAATGAAATCAATGTTAACCGCCAAAATTTGCTAAATAACCTTATTCAATGTATAGAGGTTAGGTTTAAATAATATAAAATATGATTATACCTCCATGCCCCTTAATCCCTTTTATTATTAATTCAATTGAGGGATCTAATCAACTATTGGTTCAATAATCCACAATCAACGAAGTGGCAAAATATATAGCATATGTTTTGAACAAAACGTATATCCTAGAGTCCCAAGAATGTCACCATGATACCACAACATGAATTCAAGACTTTCATCCCATTGGAATATCCCTGAACCAACAGGTTTAATTTCATATAATACAAAATTATTTAAAATCAAAGAAAGTGACAATTATCAACACTCTTTACTACCACCACAGAAAGAAGATATATACCAAAAAATGAGCTTGGAATTTTAAAATAGTTAATGTAAGCTAGAGCTCAGCTGTCAACTTTAATAAACTATGATCATCAATCTATAAAGTGCCCAAGGTAACATCTTATATCAATGTGAACAACCAAATATATTAATGTCGGCATGCAAATGTTCCAAAACCACTTTAAACATGAAATGAAATCGAACTAGAGTTTTAAATTAAACAAAGTGGCCCCTGCCATATATTTGTAAAATTTAAAGAAAGAAGGTACAAGGAGGACACTTATATGTGATCAATTTTTTTTTTTTAAAGTGGATAGTTAAAATTTGAGGTATAACAGAATCTTTGTCATAATTCAGGATTGGCAAGGAAGAATTCATTGATTAAGATACTCATGATGATAAAGTAATAAAGCAATAAATAAATAAAGAGGAGTCAAGGGTTGGGTTCACCAAAATTATTATGCTAAAATGTAAAATAATAGCCTAATCTAAAGCAAGTTTGCTGTAAATAAATAAATACTGAAATAATACCCAAACAACTAAGTAATGAAAATACAAAACCCTAATTACAAATAGGGTTAGAAGATCCTTAGCCGATTCGAAGAGGTTTTTGGACTGTGTCATAGTCAAGACTAGCTGAATATAGATGAAGGACCATCGTAAAAAAGCTTGGAAAATGTAGATCTAGTACATTTTACTAGATTGGGGTACATGGAGAAGGATGGGGGTGCCTGTGGGCACCCTAGTCTATGTAGATGATTCAGAAACCTTCTTTGAGGTGTCGCAAGAGGTTCATACTTTTTCTCATTTTTTCATGTGTATGTTGTTGAATTCCAGTGAATGTTTTAGTAAATCTAAAATTAATGAATCACCTGCGAAACTCCCAACAAAGTATCAAAACCTTAAAAATAAAAATATGCAAAAGAAGGGTTCAGACTATCCTCAACTACCAAAATTATGTACTTATCACTTAGCATTATACTACATCTTAGACCCAATGGATTTCTGTGTGTTTGTGTGTGAAAGTATGCCCTAGGTTACTCTTGTGTGTGTCACACTTGAAGTAGCGAGTAAGTACAACTAGATGTAGATTATAAATAATGTGTCCCTGAAAACAATAAACTCCCCTCCTATGAAGTGTGATGCAGATGAACCAGCCTTTTCCCCTTGTGATGGAGCTAAATGGATGCAAATAGAACTATAGATTCCTTTGATGGATATAACCTTAGGTGGAGATAGTAGATTTTTAATGCTTGGTCCCTTATTATGATCACATAACTTTATATTTATATGACTCCCTTACTTAAATTTTGTAATTAACTCTGAAAAGGCCAACTAACAAAAAGATAAGATGCTCAACTAACTAGAAAGGACCTAGAGAGAGTGACCAAATTACAAAGAGGATAGGGGTGCCCAAATTGGATGAGAGCACCTGGCACTTATGTCTTTTTCTAGGCGCTAGTGTACAGGATGACGAATGCCAAAAGGTGAAAAGACATACTGAGAAATTAAGAGTGAAAGACTGAAAGTAGAAGCATAAAGAAAATAAAGATGGCCAAATACATGGGTTAATTAGTAATTTTCTTACTTAGGAACCATATGAATAGAAGTATGCATTCGAGACTAGATAATTACCCAAAGTGCGTGATTTTGTGTCTTTATCAGTCTATAACATAATTTTATCATCTTACTAGTAAATTTCACTATTTTGTATGTAGTAAAGGAAATTTGAATATTAAAATTTGGATATTTCTATAAATGTTAGCTAAACCAACTCAAAATATTAACTTGTACCTAGAAATTTTAGGAAAAATAGAAAGTGACCTAACACCTTAAAATTCTCCATATCCAAATTTTAAAAAGCCAAATATTCATGAATTAACAAAGAATAGCCACTAAAAGTTTCTCTAGATACCTGTTATTAGAATAAGATCCCATTCTTAGTTAGCTCACTTGTTCAAATTGCATAGTTAAAAACATTTGGATTGGAGGCAAAATAATTAAAAATTAAGGAGAAAATTGTTAAGCAGGCTTGGAAGGAGTAGAGATCAGAAAAATCCATGAATCAAAGGAAAAAATTCCTAAAAAATTTATGCCACAAAGGAAAAAGTACCACAAAAAGCCATGCAAAAAAGGAAAACAGTCCATGGGAAAATTCGTGCAACAAAGGAATAAAGTCCCCATGAAAATCCATGCAACAAAGGAAAAAAGTCCCTGGAAAAAGGTGTGCAACAAATGAAAATAATCCCTAGAAAATTCATGCAAAAAAGGAAAAAAATCCCCGAAAAAATTCTTGTAACAAAGGAAAAATTTCCCCATAGAAATTCGTGCAACAAAGGAAAAAAATCCTTGGAAAAATCCACACAAAAAAATTAAAAATTCCCAAAAAAAACCATAGAACAAAGGGGTGGAGAAAGGAAAAATCTGCACAAAAAGGAAAAAATCCCTCAGAAAAGTCATGTAACAAAGGAAAAAAGTCCCTAGAAAAAATTTGTGCAACAAAAGGAAAAAAATCCTTGGAAAAATGAAAAAAGCCCCTGAAAAAGTCGGGCAACAAAGGAAAAAGTTCCCCAGAAAATCTATGCAACAAATGAAAAAATTCGTGCAGTAAAGAAAAAATAAAAATAAAAATCGTGTGACCTAGAAATGACCCAAATTTCGTTTCAACCTCTTAAATCCATCCAAAAGGAAAATTCAGAGTTTGTAAAAGCATAAGAAGGTTAGAAATAGGTAAAAGATCATTATTGGATCATCTAAAAAATGATGAAACCCATTTTAAATGTGAAAATAATTTTTTTATTTTTCCCAAACACAAAATGTTATTTTTAGCACAGTTTTTCAAAAATGAAACATGGAGAGTAAAACATATATGAAATCATGCAAGGGAAGTTTATTTCATCATCCAAAAGGTTTAATAATAGCATAAAACATGTAAAAGTAGAAACAAAATCTATTTTTCTATTTGAGAAGTGTAGATTTTATTTTTGGGATGGAATTGGATAAAAACAAAGTATGGAGACTATTTTTAGATCAAAAGAAACTAAATAAAGTAGAATGCACGACCTTCTCTAAAAAGAGTTATTTTTGGAGCAAGGAGAAAAACCACACATGTTTTTTACTATTTTTACAATTCAGACTTGCATGTCTAAGCTTTTCTTTTTTTCCTCTCTCATATTTTCTATAAAACTCCAGAATGTATTATAAAAATAATCTTGGCTTCTTCATTCATGTTTTTAGAGTCATTCATGTTTTTGGAGTAATTCATTATTTTGAGTTAGAAAACAAAGGTCATGAGTGATTTTTTGTATTTATTCCACCTCTTAGAGCAATAAAGGAGTTATTTTTATCTTTCTATAGTCTGTGTTTAGTGCATATTTTGTTTTAAACTGAGTTTATCTTCATGATACATGTTTATCCTTGGCTCAAAAGTTTAATATCCACGCCTTCATGAAGTTTTGTGTCAATTTACAGGTCATATATTATGTTTAACAAGTTGTATGCATGATTTTTTTTTGGATCCATTTGATTCCCGTTCTTTATCTTGTCACAACTCAACTTTGAACCCTTCTATGAAACACTTTTACTTTTATATGGTCACTTGTAGTTGGTGTATGGTGTGCATAGCTCCCATGGTCTATATTAGCGATGATAATATGTCTGAGATCCTAAAAAAAAATTGGTTAAATATCACCATCTTTTTTTGTTTTTATCTTCATTGCTTCTCCCTTTTCCTTATTGGTTTTGGTAGAGTAGAGAAGTCTTAGAAATACAAAATAGTTTAGGTGTTGTTCTAGGGCAACCATCCCTCTTTGGAGAATCACTACAATGTACAAGTCACCCACAACCTAGGAGTGTTTTCATTTTGTCAATTAAAAGGAGATTTATCACACCATTCTCCAAAGTGTGCATTTAAAAGTGATAACAGTTTTTAGCACACCCGGTGGGACATAGAATGAAGAATTTGTCAAAATTGATGTTATTATTGGAAAATATTAGTGTTTCAAGAACTTTCTTCCAGCATATGGTGTCTTGATTAGTTAAATCACATCTTGGTATAAAATCATCATGTATTTCATGTCAAAGGTTACAATCAGGTTATCTACAATAGATATTCCATTTGATTTCATTAATTTACCTTTGAATTCAACTAGGAGAAGTAGAATTTTGAACTCCAAACCACATCCTAAATCTCCTTTCACTGCACAAAAACCAAGTTCATTTCTCAATTTCTCCATACCCAATCTCAATATGAATATGGACCTCCCAATAAATTAGGGTTTTATTTCCTTCAATGATGACTGCTCACTATTGATTACTCAACATGATGGTATCCCAATTTTCGCTATTAAGAGAATCCCATTTTTTACTCGGGAAAATCAGGTTACACCCATAGAAAATGTTTAAAATGTGGTCAATATATCCTTTATTTATCATATTACTCAATACAATGATGCACTGAGATTATTAACAACCTCTTTCAAGATAAAAGTGTTACATTAGTCTAGGGGACTAGCATTAAATTTCATCACTACATGGGATCAACTAGGAGAATTTTTTTATAGGTATTTTGAGGAAAAATCAAATCATATTTCATTAGTGGCATAATTGACCACCATCAAGAAAATAGCACAAGAGTTCATGTTTCATTTCAACTACGGATTCTAAAAGACTTGGGACATAATTCCACAATTGCTAAGGCCTACTCTTTAATATGTTTTTTAATATTATCTAAGGGCTTTAAATTATGATATTTCATTGATAATATAACTAATGGAAAGAAGGAGACTCCCTAACACTTATGAAATAACAATTGGATTTGAAAATATTCTTATACAAGTAAGGATAATATCTCCAAGGCTACTTATGCCAATCTTTCCAGAAATTTATCCTCCCACTTCTTTCCAAATACCTACAATAACTCCAATTCTAATGCCTAATTCTTAGCCTTTAAGCCAAATCAGTGCAGCCCCAAGCCAATCAAATTATTTACAAGATATACGTGGCATATTTAAATAGTTTGACAATGAGATAGTTTCTCTTGTTAAGGCCTAATAGCCTTCCTAGCCCTCTCACCAAGAAAACATTATTGTATCTCAATTTTTACTGAAGTAACTCCACAACCTAATAAGTGATCCTAATACCCTTTATCATACTCTAACTCATGTAAAAATTTCAAATATTGTTGGTTTATACCAAATTGCACTTCCTTTGTAACCTATCATGCCAATTAGGTCTAATTTCTACCTATAATGAGGATAATGGCACTTGTTGGTATGATTTTAACTGAAAACTTGTACATCCACCTCTAATATGATGACAAGATGGTTTTCATCCACTTTGTTGTTTTAAAACCTTGATTTAAACCTCCATGAAACAAAAAACCTTCTTTCTTGTGGCATGTAACAGTCTGCCTAAACTCCAATGCATAATTCACACACATGTGCAAGTTAATATATCCAATTTTGCATACCCCTCCATATCATCTGGGTAGAGATGCTCATGAAATTTCATAAGATTTTGATGGCTGTAAAAATAGTTAATCTCTGCCCTAGTTAGGGCACGAGAGAGAAGATTTAGGGCTATAGGATAAATTTCACAATTTCAAGAGCTATAAAAATTTGAGAATACTCCATTTACTTTATTGAAACTATCATGATATTTTTATGATTTTTCCATGTTTATATCTTCCTTGGACCCATAGTATTCACTTGAGAACATCAAGATTCTTATTTGAATGATTTTTTTCATTATGCTAACACTATCAAACACCCGATTTTCCAAATAATCATCCTTAACAAGGACACTCCCATGTGATGTTTTCTTTCCATATTTCATGCTTCATTTCCTCTTGATATATTTGTTGAAAACTTTATAGCTCATGCTCTTTAAGAAACAATAAGATCCTCCATACTCTATCTTGATCAACTTTCTCTTTACTTCACACACTTTCCTTTTGTCAACTAATCTTAGTCTAAAAGACTTATTACATTGTTTAGGTTCCTGGTCATACTTATCCTTTTGCACCTTTATGACTATTTTTGAAAAATTTAACAACCTTCTCAAGGCACCACCTATAACTAATCCTTTGAAATGTTCTTGGAAGTTGAAACCATGATCAAAAAGACATTATATGCGCCTTCTTGTTGGTTTACACACTTGATTTGGATTTTCATTTGTTTTCTTTCCTAGACTAAACTTTTCTTGTTGCTCCATGGCTCTAGGTACATTCTTATGCTTCTTGGAAACCTGTATTTATTCATCAATAACCATATGAACTTCAAAATTACTTCTAACTCACTCATTGCTCCTTGGTTTTGTACCTTTCTCTCTAAGATACCTTTTTTGGAGTTTCCTTCCTTCTTTGCCTTCATCATGCCTTGACTGCAATTTATCTTCATCTTTAATGGTGCATCCTTTTGAATAGAATTTTTCAGACCTTTTGAGGCCTTTAGGAACATTTAATTGTTCCATCCTTTACTACATTCACTTGGTTCTTGTTCATTCATGACCATTCCTACTAATCCATCTCTGAAACTTGCATCCACACATGCTAAAACATAATTAGATTTAAAAATCAGAGCTTCATTTCCTCCTTGAGTTGTTCCATGCATGCCTTCCATTTTTTTAGTATTTATATCCTATTTTAGGCTTGTTGATAAGCCCGATTTCATCAATTTCCTCTGTTGTTATCTATTTATTATGATGGTTGTATCAAGACAATGGCGTTATTCATCATTCATAGTGTTTTAATCAGACTTTTATTACTCTTTTGAACAATCATCCTTCATTCCTATGAATTCTTGTTCATTTCTTCTTCTTGTCCTGTCATCTTCCTGACCCGGTTTCTTGACAAGGACTGATTGTCCTTTCTCTTATTTTTCTTGGTATTCAAGAGACCCTCTTACTTATACTTTTTCCATGACACTGTCTTGTGTCTTCTCATTCTTTTTTTCTCCTAGATCTTGCATAAGACCCTCTAGGATCCATTCCCACACTTTATCCTTCTCATCACTACTCTGGAATTTCCATTATCACCTTTATGTTGGAAACTCACTTAACCTTCTTAGTCTTCTTATTTCTCTGTCATGACCTTCTTGGTCTCTCTAAGCCTTTCTTGGGATTGTACTTTTTGGTCCACTACCTTGGACTCTAACCACTTGCATTCTTTTGTCAATGTAACATCCCCATTTTAAGATACTAGAACAAGGGATTTTTTTTTTTTTCTGATAAAATTCTCTGTTATGAATTATAAAATTCAAACACACGTTCAAGTTTTAATAATTGTTCTTTGCCCAACAACACATTTTGGATCACACAACTTCTTTTTAAAACTAATGTTCCCTGTTCGCATATTTACAATATGGAACACACATTCAATGCCATTCAATCTTATAACAGATTCTATATGTTGTTGTAAATGACTCGAGGAACTGCCGATCTTCCATTTTCATGGCTCGGAGTTTCATCGATCCTTCATTTCATGACTCGGCAACAACCGATCCTTCATGTTCGTTTATGCATAGTATAATATATATACCAGTTATCTTAACCGTTTATGGTTATCAAAGTGATCCATTTAAGAAGCCTACCTAAATATCTATTACTGATATTCATCTGACATCCTGCATCTTAAATTAAGTGATAAGGACAATGTAGCCAGCACTTGCGATACTTTGGCCAAAGATTTTCACATGTTTTGCATGATCATATTCCTGGATGTGATACACATCAATGGAATACGTCCTTCACCTCACTTCACCTGTTATCTAGAATGGTCTTTCTTGGTTCCTACCACTCCTCTCGATTTAAGGTCAGATTTAAATTTCTAATTTCCAACTAGCAATATGAATGAATATAGGAAGGCACCCCTGGTAACTAAAGATACGCAGACATACGGTGTCGTTCCCCACGACTCCGTGTGTCTAGTTATCTTTAGTATTCCGGGGTCACTCCGTATACATGATCATACTCCTATCCCCTGTCAAGAACTTCACATTCAGCCTATGTATTCTTGATGTTTTAATTCGGGAGGGCATTGTAATATGTCAGCTATAACATTGTGTCATCATGAAGACCCTGTCTTCATGAAGACACCTTGCTGTAGTTGGCGTATGTTAATGTCCTACGGAATCCTCCCATTGAGAGTACACATCCTGCTCAAGTGATTTGGATATGATCTTAATATTTTAAAATCAACTTTCACCAACCATGCTGATCCATTTATCCTTGTCCCTGTTACAGTTGTATATGGCTAAGAGAGACTAAATTCGTCCTTTAGCTTGCTATGCATCTTCTCCTTCGTACTGAAGGGCTGCATTTCTCTACTTGGTTCTCTTCTTAATCATTGGATTAAGCAGCCCGTTACCGACGGACGTGATAAGTTTAACCTATTAAACTTAACCAAGATTTTTCCCAACTGTAACTAAATTCAGAATTCTAGTTATTAGACGTCATTTAAACGAGGTCTAATTCCCAATAAATGTATTCATTTATTTTCCTTAACCTTACACAGTTAAGGTCCATTAGTTATGGATATACTTATCCCATATCCTTTATTCTGAATTTAACATACGAGGTCATTAATGGAGTTCGAAAGCGAAGTTCGATTACTCCGAAGTTAATTGATATTCCTTAGCTTCCAAGCTAATCCTGAATACCTATCAGTTATGGAATCATATTCTTCCTAATCCTTTCTAATGTCAATTAAGAATTCATCTTTACCCAAGTATGAACTAATTGCACATTTCAACTTAAAAGTTGCAATAAGGTAAGAATAGATATCTATTCCCATTTAGCATCCATCCCGGACAATTAAATAAATCCAAATCAGGAATAACATTATGTTTCCAATTTAATCAACAATATCAACTAATATAGTCATTAAAATATCACACTTGTATTTGTATTCATTATTCTATGTCATAATCCATACATTTGCCAATCCAACTGAATGGGCATTGTTTACATAAAACATCATTACAACACATAGATAGAAGAATACACTTTCTTCTTTTTACAATTCCTCAAAGAGGAATAAAAGTAAACAAATACAATTCATCTTCAACCAATCAAGAAGCATCAGAAAACAGCCATGTCTTCATTCTAATCAAATTCCATCTGCAAAATTATTTGCACGGGTCAGTTCAATGAACTGAGCATATTAAGCACTTATCATTAAAATGAGGTGCTTCAATTAACTATCTCAATAAAAGAACCCTGCTTTTATGAAACGACAGTAAGACATCAATCAAGAGATAGGCACCAAAGAATGATCATCATAACAACTGAACCATCAAAATACCATCACAATCAGCCAAAGAACTGTTGTCCCATTTTCCACATAACCGTTGCAAGTTTCAAATTACAATATTTGTAAAGTTAGGAATACAAGTAGCATACTGTTGATATAACACATTGTTATCCTTTCCACACCTTTCATTAATAATAAATGCAAAGGGTAAAACTAAATGAAACGTAAATCCATTACTTTCCTTTCAGTTCATGCATCACATTAGATTCCAAGCAATCATGCAGAGAGGAGAAAGCGAACAGCAATGCATATAGTTGCTCATATCTAAGCACTACAAAATTCGTTAAAAACGATTACAAATTTTCAACTGTATGAAAGAAGAAAAGATCATTTTCCAGGTCATTCATCCACATTACTATCTCCTTCCTCATGACTGTCCTAAAAAATGGAATCCAAATGAGACAATATTCAAGACAACAGTTCAGAGTGAAACTTACAAAATCCATTCGAAATTCACTTTCCGGCAGCAAGAGTAATTTTATTCATAATCAGCTTTAAATGAAAACAAGGAAGAATTTATCGTCCTTATCAATACTTCATTTAAATCAGGCTCATATGCATATCCAAAATAGGTTAGTACATCGTCGTATTTATCATAGATCAAATAGTACAAGGATGCATACTATGTATTTACCGTACTAGAAGAAACCATAATTCTTTCACTGTATTGTAAACCAGATAAACAGATATACAATCATGCAATCAATTATTCACATGGTTTTCTAATTCTATGAACGCATTCCGTTCAAAATAAAATTTATTGATTGCTATTACCTACAGCAAGTCCAATCACAATGCACAGTAAGACTTCAATGCTATTTCTAGAATTCAGACAGCAAAGAGAAGAATTCGTTCTGTAACTATTCATATAAGAAAACAACCATTTTCTTCAACTCAACAAGAACTATTCATGTTGATTTCATTTCTTCTAAATGACTGTGCAAAGATCAGAAGACCACACGAAACATTCAAAATTCCGTTTATACAGAAAGACACAGCACTTAGGAAACGATTTAAATGCCACTGTTCTCTATTTAGACTGAACTTACAAGTTCAATAAACCATCCAACTACTAATTTTACCAAATCAAAACAGCAAACAGAAGAAGAATTCCTTACCAATAAATGTTTCTACCCGAATCCATTCTTCTATTCAAAATGATGTACAGAACCCAAAAATGCGATTTTCATACAATAATACCCTTATTATTAAAAACCCGCATAGGGTATCAGATGCACAACAAAGTATAATCAAAATAGGTCCAATAGCAATACAACTTCCCAAGCATTTCCTCCTTGCACAACAATCCAAATTAAAATGCTTTTTCGCAAAGACAGTCTGAACTAAAAGGTCGAATAGCATCAATGAAACACAAAAAATCATCTAACCCCTTCAGCAAGATTCAACATGATTTATTTAATGCATAGAATACAAGTCAAGCTCGTTTTCATGACTACTGTCCAAAATGTAAGATCAAACCGCCTCAAATAAGACATAACAAATCATCTTTCCTCCAAGGCAAGAAGAATTACAGTACATAAATATTCATTCATTGCTCAGGAATGCAAAGCCAAGATTTTTAATTGTGTCTACAGTCCGAACGGTAGACCAAACAACATCAATAACCACAACTAATCATCCTACTTTCTCAGCAAGAAAACAATATAATTCATTATAAGTTCAGAAGGAAAAACTATTTCTTTTCCAACTCCCACGAATACTCAACCATATTCGTCTATTTCTTTAAGCAAGAAAAAGGGACAACAAAAACGTATTACCATTTCTTCCCTCAAATCAAATTCGTATGATCATACAAAACCCAAATGCCGTATCCATCATAATCAAACATAGAAAAAAGAGAAAGGATCTATTTCCTTTTTAAAAGAAATTTCAGTAGAGAATACGACTTCATACAACTCGCACATCCAGTACAGTATTATCACAGAAGTTCATATATCAAAGAACAATTGCTCGACACTGAAAGACAGCTCTTATTGTCTATTCAGACTTCATCATTCAAGTTCGTAAAACAAGAGAATGATTATACAGTGATGAGAACAACACATACTGCCTATCTTTTTTGTAAATATAACCATTAACAGAGAAAAATACCCAAAACGTTATTCTCCAAACTGCCAAACAAACCAACACAGCATGGAGATATTCCACTCAAAGAAAATGCAAAGATAGTTTAAACACAACAACCAGAACGATTTTACCTATCATTTCCAAAAATGACAGCAAGAATCGACTAAATCCAAATCGTATCAACTTGACAACAATCACATAAACCCAAAACCCAAGAGCAGGGTTATTTTAATGAGACGTTTAAACAAAGCAAGTATTTTTAAAGAGAAGGGCTTAACATGCCTACAATTTCTTTTCCAAACTCGAAGAAAACTGCATTTGCCAAAGATATTTCCTTCCTCGGTGACAGCATGAGCTTTCCAACAATCCTTTCCTCTTCAGGCTTAGCAACAACCTCCAATTTTCCAAAGAACAGTGATAAACACAAAGAAACTGGTTCGACTGAACCAAACAAAAAAACTAAATGCAGAGCAACTTCACCAAATCCAAATCGACACAATAAACAATCAACATTTCCCTCCTACGCCTTCCAAGGCGAGCTGGTCGCGAGGACCAAGAAAATTTAATGCATTAAAGGCTTTGCCTTTTTCCCAACTTCCCACGCCACTGCCAACTTGAGTTGGCGAACTCCAAATTTTAAATTTCACATGCAAAACCAAATTTAGCTCCATGTCCAACTAAATACCTCCGCCACTTACCTGCCCCCGCCAAACTGGCGCTGTCCACGTATGGACTCTCATTTAATGCCATTAAATACCCCTTCATCCTTATCCTCTCCCTCCAAGGGTCTGCGCATCCCCTTTAGGTTAGGATTAGTTTAGGATGTATATTAGTTATTCAACCTAGGTCATAGTTTAGTTTTAGGTTAATAGGACTTAGGTTTATGTCCCTTTCCTTTTTTTTTTATAATTTAAAAATCCACTTAGGATAGTAGTTTAAAATGTATGATAGAACTTAGGATTAGCTTAGGATTTAATTCCTTCTAACCACTAACATTAATCAACCTCTAATCTAGTCTTCTAACTGACACTCATGTCAATTCTGTGTAGGACGTTTCGTCCCTTGTTTCACATGCCAAAGCCACCCGTGTCCAGACGTTTCTTGCCTCACGAGGTCTTAAGTTCGACAGTACAGGGTTCAAGAATCGAACCTTTGTCGTTGGCATTTACGTGTCAGCTACTCATACCTGCAATCAGGCGCTGCACATTTATATCAACCTCCGGTTCGGTTCAAGAGTATATCGACAAAGCAATCACAAGAATACCACAGCATACTTTGGATCAATGGAATTGATTCAAGGTGTGCTGTCAATCAGCAAAGAAATTTTAGCAAGTATATGACAATTTTTCGTCACCTCAGTAAACACACAAGAAACAATAACTGCTATCCTATGCAATAAATTACAGCATGCAAGAATCCAAGTTAGCAACACATTCCTTTAAGATCAGAATATATCTTAACATGCTTGCCTTCGTTTCAGCAACAATAACAGTATGAAAAATATTCACCAAGATAACTTACAAAATCAGGGTGTTACATTCTTCCCTCCTTAAAGAATCTTCGTTCTGATGATCAGATTAAACAAATCAAGGAGTTCCTAGGACAAAGTTTAGTTATTGTCCTTTCATTCGTAAGTTCATACCAAAAACAAATTCACTCTTAAAAATAGCGTTTTAATACAACTGTACAATAGACTAATAATTGTCTAAATTTGGTAGAATTAACAGTTCCTCGAATTTCAAGTTTGATTAAACAGATGTGGAAAAGTAGATCTCATTTCTTCGAGATTCTCCCAAGTTGCACTTTCCTCACTAAACTGGTCCCACTGGACCTTACATTGGTTCACTTCACGATTTCTCAAGTACAACTGGCGAGTTCCTAGCACTCGAATGGGCTTAACCATGATTATTCCTGGGTCTTGGACCTGCAAGGAATTCCAATTCAGCACATGTGATAAATCTGTCACATATTTCTTAAGCAAAGAAATATGAAAAACATCATGCATTTGAGACAAAGCAGGAGGTAATGCTAGATGATAAGCTACAGGGTTGATTATTTCAACAATTTCAAAAGGTCCCACGTAACGTGGTGACAACTTGGCAGCCTTGCCAAAAGTTATTGAGCTCTTTTTCGGCTTCACCCGAAGAAAGACCTTCTCTCCCAGTTTATAATTTCTGTCAACCCGCTTTAAGTCTGCATAGCTCTTTTGCCTATTGGCGGCCTCCTTTAGATGTTCCCGAATTATTTTGATTTGTTGTTCCATTTCCATAAGGATTTCTGGCCCAATTACCTCTCTGTCCTCAACGCTATCCCAGGTGACAGGGGTTCTACATTTTCTTCCATACAATGCTTCAAAGGGTGCCATTTTTAAATAGGCATGATAGGTGTTATTGTAAGCAAATTCTACCAGCGGAAGGTATTCCTCCCATTTATACTGCTGGTCCATGCAATACATCCTTAACATGTCCTCTAAAACCTAATTAACTCTCTCAGTCTGTCCATCCGTTTCCAGATGATATGCCGAACTGAAGTTCAATTTAGTCCCCAAGGCCGCATTAAGTGTTTGCCAAAACCTTGATGTCATAATCGGATCTCTGTCTGATATGATTAATTCCGGTATTTTATGCAATCTGAAGATTTCATGTACAAATCTTCTTGCTAGCACTGGTGCATCGTCCTTCAAATTACCAGCAATGAAGTGTGCCACTTTGGTCAATTTGTCGACTACAACCAAGATAATGTCATGCTTATTTCTTAACATAGGCAATCCTTGAACAAAATCCATCGTTATCACTTGCCATTTATACTGCGGAATACTGTGGGGATACAATAATCCTGCGGGGTGCATATGTTCCGCCTTAACACGCTGACATTCCAAGCAGTGTGTTACAAATTCTACCACATCCTTTTTCATTCCCTTCCAGAAATATTGCTGCTTAAGATCAGCAAGCATTTTCGTAATGCCAGGGTGTCCAGAAAAAGGTGAATTATGAAATTCAGTTAACAATTTCCCTCTTAAGTCATTTGCCACAGGTATATATACCCTGTTTTCGAACCTTAGAATTTCTTCATTATCAAAACGGAATCCTTTATATCTGACATCCTTCGGGTCTGCAGCAAGTGCTGATTTGACTTGCTGGAAATAAGGATCTGATTCCAAGGCATCTTTCACCTCATCCTTAAACTGCGTTCTTAACGTTATAAGAGTAGAGATATGCTTCCTTCGACATTTTTAGAGTATATAAGAATATCGTCCAAGAATACAAGCCCAAACTTGTCTAAGTGTTCTTGAAAAATATTGTTCATTAGATTCATGAAGGCGGCAGGTGCATTAGTCAACCCAAAAGGTAACACCGTGAACTCATAATGCCCGTACCTCGTTCTAAAAGTTGTTTTATGAATATCTTCTTCCTTTATTCTCAGCTGATGATACCCAGATCGAAGATCTATTTTTTAATAAACTGATGCTCCTCGCATCTGATCGAATAGATCATCAATCCTAGGAAGTGGGTATCGATTTTTAATAGTTGCTTTGTTCAGCATTCTGTAATCAATACATACATACCTCAAAGTGTCATCCTTTTTCTTTACAAAAATTACCAGCGCTCCCCAAGGTGAGACGCTCGGTCTTATCAGCCCCTTAGTCAGAAGTTCTTGTAACTGAGCCTTTAACTCTACCAACTCAATGGTAGTCATTCTATAAGGTGCCTTAGATATGGGTTCAGTTCCCGGTTTGATTTCTATTGCGAAGTCAAACTCACGTTTGGGTGGAAGACCTGGCAATTCCTCCGGAAACACATCACGGAAACCCCTTAACAATGGATATCTTTCCATGAAATCATTATCTTCCTCCGCATTTTTTGTCACTTTTACTGCATACAAAGTGCAGCCTCTGTTTTTAGCCATTTTTAGTTGTATAGCCGTCAGTTTCCTAACTGCAACTTCCCGTTTTACACCTTGAATGACTGCTGCTTTCTACAGGTCATTGAAGCAACAAATTTTTTTTTCATAACAATCAACCTTTGCTTTATGTTCAGCCAACTAGTTAACTCCAATAATGATATCATATGATCCTAGAGGAGTGACATACAAGTCAACTTTGGTGGAGAAACTAGGCAGATCAAGAATTGCCCCAAAAAGGCACATTTCGACTGTATGGACATCATTATTCCCATAATGCACTGTCCATGTTTTATCCATTCTTTCAATCTTTCTTTTTAATTTCATTGCAATTTTAGCAGAAATAAAACATTTTGTAGCTCCAGTTTCAAAAAGTATGACTACAGGTGTACCGAATAACTTACCCGTAACTTCTATGGGCGTCACTTGCTTTTCAGCTTGTCTGTTAGCAACTGTAGCGTGTATTCTATGCTGCTGACCACGATCATCTTTCTTCAGAGGACAGTGATTTACATAGTGGTCCTTTCCACAGTTGAAGCATCCTCAAATTGGCCCTTTTCTAGGCTCAAATTTGTTAACGGCCTTGAAGTTATCATTCTGGCTTCCATAGGACATCTGTCCAATGTCATTAACTTTTGTGAAGTTGTTCCGCATGCTATTTACAGGTCTGTTCATCACAGATTTCTTGTTGTTATCTACAACAATTTTGTTTTTCACACCAAACCTTTTCCAGGGTCACCTTTTTGGTTCAAGAGACGAAGAAGAATTAGGAATCTTCTTCCTTATCTCTTCCCTATGAGCAGATATTGCCCTCAATTTCTGTTCCTGTCTGATTGCCTTTTCGACAACTCCATCCATGGTGGTTGGGCCATGGACATCCACTTCACCACCAATGATGGGACTCAGTCCCATTATGAATTTCCGTATTCTAAACTTCTCATCAGCTTGGTACTGCGGCACATACTTAAGGAGTTTAGTAAACCCTTCCTTGTATTCCGTCACCGACAGCCTTCCTTGTGACCAGTTCTGAAATTCAGTCATTTTCCTATCAAAATAGAGTTGAGGCAGCTATCGTTGCCTAAAATAACCCTTAAATTGATCCCAAGTTATGTTTGATTTGACAATATTCAGCTCAACCTTACGATTGTCCCACCATGATGATGCTTCATGAGAAAGCTGATATGCTCCCCATATTGCTTTAGTCTCTTCGGAGAAGTTTCTTATTGTAAAGTATTTCTCCATTTCACTGAGCCAATTCTCAGCTCCATCTCCAAGGGTTGTTCCATCAAACTTTGGAGGACTTATTCTCTTTATATCATTTGTAAGTTCAGCTGCTAATCTTGCCCTTTTATTTTCAGGGGGATTAGGAGCAATTACATCATTATTATCAACACCCGGATTCCCTCCGTTGATGTTGTCCACAAGAGGCTGCTGATCATTTATTTCAGCTTCATACTCCTCCTCTTTGTTGCCCATTGACTGTTGTTCCAGAACAGTCAAACGATCACGCGTATCAAGTAGGGCAGCAAGGATTTCATCCAGCTTTTGAGCAGTAGCTGCCTCTCCACCCTGTAACGGGTTATTTGCAGCATTCCCTCTTGTTCTGACCATTTTCTGTTCAATAAGAAAATGTAAATCTTATTAATATCGTGGACTCATTAGGTCCAAGAGCTGCAACCTTCAGCTCTGATACCAAGATGTAACATCCTCATTTAAGATACTAGAACAAGGGATTTTTTTTTTTTTTGATAACGTTCTCTATTATGAATTATAAAAAATCAAACACACATTCAAGTTTTAATAATTGTTCTCTGCCCAAACAACACAATTTGGAACACACAATTTCTTTTTAAAACTAATGTTCCCTGTTCGCATATTTACAATATGGAATACACATTCAATACCATTCAATCTTATAATAGATTCTATATGCTTCTGTAAATGACTCGAGGAACTGCCGATCTTCCATTTTCATGGATCAGAGTTTCATCGATCCTTCATTTCATGACTTGGCAACAACCGATCCTTCATGTTCGTTTATGCATAGTATAATATATATACCAGTTCTCTTAACCGTTTCCGGTTATCGAAGTGATCCATTTAAGAAGCCTATCTAAATATTTGTTACTGATATTCATCTGACATCGTGCATCTTAAATTAAGTGATAAGGACAACGCAACTAGCACTTGCAATACTTTGGCCAAAGATTTTCACATGCTTTGCATGATCATATTCCTGGATGTGATACACATCAATGGAATACGTCCTTCACTTCACTTCACCTGTTATCTAGAATGGTCTTTCCTGGTTCCTACCAGTCCTCTCAGTTTAAGGTTAGTTTTAAACTTCCAATTTCCAACTAGCAAGATGAACAAATATAGGAAGGAACCCCCGATAACTAAAGATACGCAGACATACGGTGTCGTTTCCCACGACTCCGTGTGTCTAGTTATCTTTAGTATCCTGGGGTCACTCCGTATACGTGATCATACTCCTATCCCTTGCCAAGAACTTCACATTCAGCCTATGTAATCTTGATGTTTTAATTCGGGAGGGCATTGTAATATGTCGGCTATAACATTGTGTCATCATGAAGACCCCGTCTTCATGAAGACACCTTGCTGTAGCTGGCGTATGTCAATGTCCTACGGAATCCTACCATCGAGAGTACACATCCTGCTCAAGTGATTTGGATATGATCTTAATATTTTAAAATCAACTTTCAGCAACCATTCTGATCCCTTTATCCTCGTTCCCGTTACAGTTGTATATAGCTAAGAGAGACTAAATCCGTCCTTTAGCTTGCTATGCATCTTCTCCTTCGTACCGAAGGGCTGCATTTCTCTACTTGGTTCTCTTCTTAATCATTGGATTAAGCAGCCCGTTACCAACGGACGTGATAAGTTTAACCTATTAAACTTAACCAAGAATTTTCCCAACTGTAACTAAATTCAGAATTCTAGCTTATTAGACGTCATTTAAACGAGGTCTAATTCCCAATAAATGTATTCATTTATTTTCCTTAACCTTACACAGTTAAGGTCCATTAGTTATGGATATACTTATCCCATATCCTTTATTCTGAATTTAACATACGAGGTCATTAATGGAGTTCGAAAGCGAAGTTCAATTACTCCGAAGTTAATTGATATTCCTTAGCTTCCAAGCTAATCCTGAATACCTATCAGTTATGGATTCATATTCTTCCTAATCCTTTTTAATGTCAATTAAAAATTCATCTTTACCCAAGTATGAACTAATTGCATATTTCAACTTAAAATTTGCATTAAGGTAAGAATAGATATCTATTTCTTTTTAACGTCCATCCCAGGACAATTAAATAAATCCAAATCAAGAAAATCATTATATTTCCGATTTAACCAACAATATCAACTGATATAGTCATTAAAATATCACACTTGTATTTGTATTCATCATCTATTTCATAATCCATACATTTGCCAATCCAACTGAATGGGCATTGTTTACATAAAACATCATTACAACTCATAGATAGAAGAATACACTTTCTTCTTTTTTACAATTCCTCAAAGAGGAATAAAAGTAAACAAATACAATTCATCTTCAACTAATCAAGAAGCATCAGAAAACAGCCATGTCTTCATTTTAATCAAATTCCATCTGCAAAATTACTTGCACGGGTCAGTTCAATGAACTGAGCATATTAAGCACTTATCATTAAAATGAGGTGCTTCAATTAACTATCTCAATAAAAGAACCCTGCTTTTATGAAACGACAGTAAGACATCAATCAAGAGATAGGCACCAAGAATGATCAGCATAACAACTGAACCATCAAAATACCATCACAATCAGCCAAAGAACTGTTGTCCCATTTTCCACATAACCGTTGCAAGTTTCAAATTACAATATTTGTAAAGTTAGGAATACAAGTAGCATACTGCTGATATAACATACTGTTATCCTTTCCACACCTTTCATTAATAATAAATGCAAAGGGTAAAACTAACTGAAACATAAATCCATTACTTTCCTTTCAGTTCATGCATCACATTAGATTCCAAGCAATCATGTAGAGAGGAGAAAGTGAACAACAATGCATATAGTTGCTCATATCTAAGCACTACAAAATTCGTTAAAAACGATTACAAATTTTCAACTGTATGAAAGAAGAAAAGATCATTTTCCAGGTCATTCATCCACATTACTATCTCCTTCCTCATGATTGTCCTAAAAAATGGAATCCAAACGAGACAATATTCAAGACAACAGTTCAAAGTGAAACTTACAAAATCCATTCGAAATTCACTTTCCGGCAGCAAGAGTAATTTTATTCATAATCAGCTTTAAATGAAAACAAGGAAGAATTTATCATCCTTATCAATACTTCATTTAAATCAGGCTCATATGCATATCCAAAATAGGTTAGTACATCGTCATATTTATCATAGATCAAATAGTACAAGGATGCATACTATGTATTTACCGTACTAGAAGAAACCATAATTCTTTCACTGTATTGTAAACCAGATAAACAGATATACAATCATGCAATCAATTATTCACATGATTTTCTAATTCTATGAACGCATTCCTTTCAAAATAAAATTTATTCATTGCTATTACCTACAGCAAGTCCAATCACAATGCACAGTAAGACTTCAATGCTATTTCTAGAATTCAGACAACAAAGAGAAGAATTCGTTCTGTAACTATTCATATAAGAAAACAACCATTTTCTTCAACTCAACAAGAACTATTCATGCTGATTTCATTTCTTCTAAATGACTGTGCAAAGATCAGAAGACCACACGAAACATTCAAAATTCTGTTTATACAGAAAGACACAGCACTTAGGAAATGATTTAAATGCCACTGTTCTCTATTTAGACTGAACTTACAAGTTCAATAAACCATCCAACTACTAATTTTACCAAATCAAAACAGCAGACAGAAGAAGAATTCCTTACCAATAAATGTTTCTACCCGAATCCATTCTTCTATTCACAATGATGTACAGAACCCAAAAATGTGATTTTCATACAATAATACCCTTTTTATTAAAAACCCGCATAGGGTATCAAATGCACAACAAAGTATAATCAAAACAGGTCTAATAGTAATACAACTTCCCAAGCATTTCCTCCTTGCACAGCAATCCAAATTAAAATGCTTTTTCACAAAGACAGTCTGAACTAAAAGGTCGAACAACATCAATGAAACACAACAAATCATCTAACCCCTTCAGCAAGATTCAACATGATTTATTTAATGCACAGAATACAAGTCAAGCTCGTTTTCATGACTACTGTCCAAACTGTAAGATCAAACCGCCTCAAATAAGACATAACAAATCATCTTTCCTCCAAGGCAAGAAGAAGTACAGTACATAAATATTCATTCATTGCTCAGGAATGCAAAGCCAAGATTTTTAATTGTGTCTACAGTCTGAACGGTAGACCAAACAGCATCAATAACCACAACTAATCATCCTACTTTCTCAGCAAGAAAACAATATAATTCATTATAAGTTCAAAAGGAAAAACTATTCCTTTTCCAACTCCCATGAATACTCAACCATATTCGTCTATTTCTTTAAGCAAGAAAAAGGGACAACAAAACCGTATTACCATTTCTTCCCTTAAATCAAATTCATATGATCATACAAAACCCAAATGTCATATCCATCATAATCAAACACAACAGAAAGAGAAAGGATCTATTTCCTTTTTAAAAGAAATTTCAGTAGAGAATACGACTTCATACAACTCGCACATCCAATACAGTATTATCACAGAAGTTCATATATCAAAAAACAATTGCTCGACACTAAAAGACAGCTCCTATTGTCTATTCAGACTTCATCATTCAAGTTCGTAAAACAAGAGAATGATTATACAGTGATGAGAACAACACATACTGCCTGTCTTTTTTGTAAATATAACCATTAACAGAGAAAAATACCCAAAATGTTATTCTCCAAACTGCCAAACAAACCAACACAGCATGGAGATATTCCACTCAAAGAAAATGCAAAGATAGTTTAAACACAACAACCATAACGATTTTACCTATCATTTCCAAAAATGACAGCAAGAATCGACTAAATCCAAATCGTATCAACTCGAAAACAATCACATAAACCCAAAACCCAAGAGCAGGGTTGTTTTAATGAGACGTTTAAACAAAGCAAGTATTTTTAAAGAGAAGGGCTTAACATGCCTGTAATTTCTTTAACAAACTCGAAGAAAACTGCGTTTGCCGAAGATATTTCCTTCCTCGGCGACAGCATGAGCTTTCCAACAATCCTTTCCTCTTCAGGCTCAGCAACAGCCTCCAATTTTCCAAAGAACAGTGATAAACCCAAAGAAACTGGTTCGACTTAACCAAACAAAAAAACCAAATGCAGAGCAACTTCACCAAATCCAAATCGACACAATAAACAATCAACATTTCCCTCCTACGCCTTCCAAGGCGAGCTGGTCGCGAGGACCAAGAAAATTTAATGCATTAAAGGCTCTTCCTTTTTCCCAACTTCCCACGCCACTGCCAACTTGAGTTGGCGAACTCTAAATTTTAAATTTCACATGCAAAACCAAATTTAGCTCCATGTCCAACTAAATACCTCCGCCACTTACCTGCCCCCGCCAAACTGGCATTATCCACGTATGGACTCTCATTTAATGCCATTGAATACCCCTTCATCCTTATCCTCTCCCTCTAAGGATTTTCACGTTCCCTTTAGGTTAGGATTAGTTTAGGATGTATATTAGTTATTCAACCTAGGTCATAGTTTAGTTTTAGGTTAATAGGACTTAGGATTATTTCCCTTTCCTTTTTTTTTATAATTTAAAAATCCACTTAGGATAGTAGTTTAGGATGTATGATAGAACTTAATTAGCTTAGGATTAGCTTAGGATTTAATTCCTTCTAACACTAACATTAATCAACCTCTAATCCAGTCTTCCAACTGACACTCATGTCAATGCTATGCAGGACGTTTCGTCCCTTGTTTCACATGCCAAAGCCACCTGTGTCCAGACATTTCCTGCCTCACGAGGTCTTAAGTTCGACAGTAGAGGGTTCAAGAATCAAACCTTTGTCGTTGGCATTTACGTGTCAGCTGCTCATACCTGCAATCAGGCACTGCACATTTATATCAACCTCCGGTTCGGTTCAAGAGTATATCGACAAAGCAATCACAAGAATACCACAGCATACTTTGGATCAATGAAATTGATTCAAGGTGTGTTGTCAATCAGCAAAGAGAGTTTAGCAAGTATACTACAATTTTTCGTCACCTTAGTAAACACACAAGCAACAATAACTGCTGTCCTATGCAATAAATTACAGCATGCAAGAATCCATGTTAGCAACACATTCCTTTAAGATCAGAATATATCTTAACATGTTTGCCTTCATTTCAGCAGTAATAAAAGTATGAAAAATATTCACCAAGATAACTTACAAAATCAGGGTGTTACATTCTTCCCTCCTTAAAGAATCATCGTCCCGATGATCAGATTAAACAAATCAAGGAGTTCCTAGGACAAAGTTCAGTTATTGTCCTTTCATTCGTAAGTTCATACCAAAAACAAATTCACTCTTAAAAATAGCGTTTTAATACAACTGTACAATAGACTAATAATTGTCTAAATTTGGTAGAATTAACAGTTCCTCGAATTTCAAGTTTGATTAAACAGATGTGGAAAAGTAGATCTCATTTCTTCGAGATTCTCCCAAGTTGCACTTTCCTCACTAAACTGGTCCCACTGGACCTTACATTGGTTCACTTCACGATTTCTCAAGTACAACTGGCGAGTTCTTAGCACTCGAATGGGCTTAACCACGATTATTCCTGGGTCTTGGACCTGCAAGGAATTCCAATTCAGCACATGTGATAAATCTGTCACATATTTCTTAAGCAAAGAAATATGAAAAACATCATGCATTTGAGACAAAGCAGGAGGTAATGCTAGATGATAAGCTACAGGGTTGATTATTTCAACAATTTCAAAAGGTCCCAATAAATCTGTCATGTATTTCTTAAGTAAAGAAATATGAAAAACATCCTTAACATCCTTAACATGTCCTCTAAAACCTGATTAACTCTCTCAGTCTGTCCATCCATTTCCGGATGATATGCCGAACTGAAGTTCAATTTAGTCCCCAAGGCCGCATTAAGCATTTGCCAAAACCTTGATGTCATCCTCAGATCTCTGTCCGATATGATTAATTCCAGTATTCCATGTAATCTGAAGATTTCATGTACAAATCTTCTTGCTAGCACTGGTGCATCATCCTTCAAATTACCAGCAATGAAGTGTGCCACTTTGGTCAATTTGGTTGACTACAACCAGGATAATGTCATGCTTATTTCTTGACATAGGCAATCCTTGAACGAAATCCACCGTTATCACTTTCCATTTATACTGTGGAATACTGTGGGGATACAATAATCCTGCGGGGTACATATGTTCTACCTTAACACGTTGACATTCTAAGAAGTGTGTTACAAATTCTACCACATCCTTTTTCATTCCCTTCCAGAAATATTGCTGCTTAAGATCAGCGAGCATTTTCGTAATGCCAGGGTGTCCAGAAAAAGGTGAATTATGAAATTCAGTTAAAAATTTCCCTCTTAATTCAATTGCCACAGGTATATATAACCCATTTTTGAACCTTAGAATTTCTTCATTATCAAAACGGAATCCTTTATATCTGACATCCTTCGGGTCTGCAGCAAGTGCTGATTTGACTTGCTGGAAATAAGGATCTGATTCCAAGGCATCTTTCACCTCATCCTTAAACTGCGTTCTTAACGTTATAAGAGTAGAGATATGCTTCCTTCGACATTTTTAGAGTATATAAGCTACTCTATCGTCCTTACCCTTGATGTAGCTTATAGCCCAAATCTTGTCTAAGATAGAAATTCTTGAAAAATATTCGTTGCATTAGCATTCATGAAGGCGGCAGGTGCATTAGTCAACCCAAAAGGTAACACCGTGAACTCATAATGCCCCAGTACCTCGTTCTAAAAGTTGTTTTAACTCGAATATCTTCTTGCCTTTATTCTCAGCTGATGCCTACCACAGATCGAAGATGCTATTTTTTAATGGCACTGATGCTCCTCGCATCGTGATCGAGCATAGATTCATCAATCCTAGGAAGTTAAGCTATCTGATTTCATAATAGTTGACTTTGTTCAGCATTCTGTAATCAATACATAGCCTCAAAGACCTGTCATCCTTTTTCGTCCGTTACAACCATAAAATTACCATTTGCGCTCCCCAAGGTGAGACGCTTGGTCTTATCAGCCCCTTAGGTGCAGAAGTTCTTGTAACTGAGCCTTTAACTCTACCAACTCAATGGTAGTCATTCTATAAGGTGCCTTAGATATGGGTTCAGTTCCCGGTTCTGATCCTTCTATTGCGAAGTCAAACTCACGTTTGCGGTGGAAGACCTGGCAATTCCTCCGGAAATTCACATCACGGAAACCCCTTAACAATGGATATCTTTCCATGCCCATCATTATCTTCCTCCGCATTTTTTGTCATGTTCTTACTGCATACAAAGTGCCAGCCTCTGTTTTTAGCCATTTTCTAGTTGTATAGGGTCGTCAGTTATCCTAGTCTTGCTTACTTCCCGTTTTACACCTTGAATGACTGCTGCTTTCTATAGGTCATAAGAAGCAACAAATTTGGACAGTTTTTCATAACAACTTCAACTCTTTGCTTTAAATGTTCCAGCCAACTAGTTAACTCCAATAGATGATATCATATGATCCTAGAGGAGTGACATACAAGTCAACATTTGGTGGAGAAACTAGGCAGATCAAGAATATCGCCCCAAAAAGGCACATTTCGATTGTATGGACAAACATTATTCCCATAATGCACTGTCCATGTTTTATCCATTCTTTCAATCTTTCTTTTTAGATTTCATTGCAATTTTAGCAGAAATAAAACATTTTGTAGCTCCAGTTTCAAAAAGTATGACTACAGGTGTACTCGAATAACTTACCCGTAACTTCTATGGGCGTCACTTGCTTTTCAGCTTGTCTGTTAGCAACTGTAGCGTGTATTCTATGCTGCTGACCACGATCATCTTTCTTCAGAGGACAGTGATTTACATAGTGGTCCTTTCCATAGTTGAAGCATCCTCAAATTGGCCCTTTTCTAGGCTCAAATTTGTTAACGGCCTTGAAGTTATCATTCTGGCTTCCATAGGACATCTGTCCAATGTCATTAACTTTTGTGAAGTTGTTCCGCATGCTATTTACAGGTCTGTTCATCACAGATTTCTTGTTGTTATCTACAACAATTTTGTTTTTCACACCAAACCTTTTCCAGGGTCACCTTTTTGGTTCAAGAGACGAAGAAGAATTAGGAATCTTCTTCCTTATCTCTTCCCTATGAGAAGATATTGCCCTCAATTTCTGTTCCTGTTTGATTGCCTTTTCGACAACTCCATCCATGGTGGTTGGGCCATGGACATCCACTTCGCCACCAATGATGGGATTCAGTCCCATTATGAATTTCCGTATTCTAAACTTCTCATCAGCTTGGTACTGCGGCACATACTTAAGGAGTTTAGTAAACCCTTCCTTGTATTCCGTCACCGACAGCCTTCCTTGTGACCAGTTCTGAAATTCAGTCATTTTCCTATCAAAATAGAGTTGAGGCAGCTATTGTTGCCTAAAATAACCCTTAAATTGATCCCAAGTTATGTTTGATTTGACAATATTCAGCTCAACCTTACGATTGTCCCACCATGATGATGCTTCATGAGAAAGCTGATATGCTCCCCATATTGCTTTAGTCTCTTCGGAGAAGTTTCTTATTGCAAATTATTTCTCCATTTCACTGAGCCAATTCTCAGCTCCATCTCCAAAGGGTTGTTCCATCAAACTTTGGAGGACTTATTCTCTTTATATCATTTGTAAGTTTAGCTGCTAATCTTGCCCTTTTATTTTCAGGGGGATTAGGAGCAATTACATCATTATTATCAACACCCGGATTCCCTCCGTTGATGTTGTCCACAAGAGGCTGCTGATCATTTATTTCAGCTTCATACTCCTCCTCTTTGTTGCCCATTGACTGTTGTTCCAGAACAGTCAAACGATCACGCGTATCAAGTAGGGCAGCAAGGATTTCATCCAGCTTTTGAGCAGTAGCTGCCTCTCCACCCTGTAACAGGTTATTCGCAGCATTCCCTCTTATTCTGACCATTTTTTGGTCAATAAGAAAATGTAAACCTTATTAATATCGTGGACTCATTAGGTCCAAGAGCTGTAACCTTCAGCTCTTATACCAAGATGTAACATCCCCATTTTAAGATACTAGAACAAGGGATTTTTATTTTTTTTTTGATAACGTTCTTTGTTATGAATTTTAAAATTAAAACACACGTTCAAGTTTTAATAATTGTTCTCTTCCCAACAAAACAATTTGGATCACACAACTTCTTTTTAAAACTAATGTTCCCTGTTCGCATTTTTGCAATATGGAACACACATTCAATGCCATTCAATCTTATAACAGATTCCATTATCACCTTTAAGTTGGAAACTCATTTAACCTTCTTAGTCTTCTTATTTCTCTGTCATGACCTTCTTGGTCTCTCTAAGCCTTTCTTGGGATTGTACTTTTTGGTCCACTACCTTGGACTCTAACAACTTGCATTATTTTGTCAATGTAACATCCCCATTTTAAGATACTAGAACAAGGGAATTTTTTAATTTTTTTTTTGATAAAATTCTCTGTTATGAATTATAAAATTCAAACACACGTTCAATTTTTAATAATTGTTCTTTGTCCAACAACACATTTTGGATCACACAACTTATTTTTAAAACTAATGTTCCCTGTTCGCATATTTACAATATGGAACGCACATTCAATGCCATTCAATCTTATAACAAATTCTATAGGTTGTTGTAAATGACTCGAGGAACTGCCAATCTTCCATTTTCATGGCTCGGAGTTTCATCGATCCTTCATTTCATGACTCAGCAACAACCGATCCTTCATGTTCGTTTATGCACAGTATAATATATATACCAGTTCTCTTAACCATTTCTGGTTATCGAAGTGATCCATTTAAGAAGCCTATCTGAATATCTATTACTGATATTCATCTGACATCCTGCATCTTAAATTAAGTGATAAGGACAACGCAACCAGCACTTACGATACTTTGGCCAAAGATTTTCACATGCTTTGCATGATCATATTCCTGGATGTGATACACATCAATGGAATACACCGTTCACCTCACTTCACCTGTTATCTAGAATGGTCTTTCCTGGTTCCTACCAGTCCTCTCAATTTAAGGTCAGATTTAAATTTCTAATTTCCAACTAGTAATATGAACGAATATAGGAAGGCACCCCTGGTAACTAAAGATATGCAGACATACGATGTCGTTCCCCATGACTCCGTGTGTCTAGTTATCTTTAGTATTCCGGGGTCACTCTGTATACACGATCATACTCCTATCCCCTGTCAAGAACTTCACATTCAGCCTATGTATTCTTGATGTTTTAATTCGGGAGGGCATTGTAATATGTCAGCTATAACATTGTGTCGTCATGAAGACCCTATCTTCATGAAGACACTTTGCTGTATGTAACGCTCTGATTTTTTATGTTATCTTGGTGAATGTTTTACATAATGTTATAACTACTGGAATGAAGGCAAACATGTTAAGATAAACTTTGATCTTAAAAGAATGTGTTGCTAACTTGGATTCTTGCATGCTGTGATTTATTGTATAGGACAGTAATTATTGTACTTGTGTGTTTGTTAATGTGACGACAAATTGTCGTATACTTGCTATACTCTCGTTACTGATTGACAGCACACCTTGAATCAATTTCATTGATCCAAGTATGCTGAGGGCTTCTGGTGATTTCTGTATTGATTTACTCTTGAACCAAACCCGAGGTTGTTATGAACGTGCAGCGCCTGATTGCAGGTATGAGCAGCTAGCACGTAAATGCCAACGACAGGGGTTCGATTCTTGAGCCCTGTACTGTCGAACTTGGAACCTCATGAGGAAAGAAATGCTTAGGACACGGGTGGCCTCGACACGTGATCCAAAGGACGGAACGTCCTGCTCTGCATTGATGTGAATGTCTGTAGGAAGGTAGGATGGAGGTTGTTTGGTGTTAGTGGTTAGTAGGAATTAAAAAAAACCTAAACTAATCCTAAGTCCTAACATGCATCCTACACTACTATCCTAAGTGGATTTTTAAATTAAAAAAAAAATGGGCGGGGGGGAAATAAACCTAAGTTCTAATAACCTAAGGCTAAACTAAGACCTAGGTTGAACACTATATGTAACCTAAACTAATCCTAATCTAAAAGGGGCGCGCAGACCCTTGGAAGGAGAGGATAAGGATGAAGGAAGGGCATTCATTAGCATTTAATTGGTAAGTCCATACGTGGACAACGCCAGTTTTGGCGGGGCAGGTAGGAAATAGAGGCATCTATTTGGAGATAGAGCCAAATTCAGTTTTGCATGGGAAATTTGAAATTTTGAGTTCGCCAACTCAAGTTGGCGGTGGCGTGGGAAGCTAGGAAAAGGCAGAGCCTTAATTGCATTGATTGTTCTTGGTCCTCGCGACCAGTTCACCTTGGAAAGTGTATGAGGAAATTTTGTTTTTCATTTGGTCGATTCGAGCCTTTGCAAAGTTGCTCTGCATTTGGTTTTTCTGGCCTAGTTCAGTCGAACCAGCTCTTGGAATTTGACACTGTTCTTGGAGATTTTTAAGGCTGTTGCTAAGCCTGAAGAAGAAAGGAGTGCTGGGAAGTTTGTGCTGTCACCGTGGAAGGAAATAACGCGGCAAACGAAGCTTTCTTCGAGTTCTGGAAAAAAAAAGATTACAGGCATGTTAAGCCCTTCTCTTTAAAAATTCTTGCTTTGTTTAAGTGTCTCATTAAAACAACCCTGCTCTTGGGTTTTGATTCTGTGACTGTTGTCAAGTCGATTCGAATTGGATTTCGTCGATTCTTGCTTCTTCTTTTTTGGAAAATGATATGATGAATCGTTTCTGGTTGCTCGGTCTTGATTTGTTTTTGCACGAATCGAGTTGGAAATGAATTACTGTATCGGTTGTGACAGTATGGTGGTTTGAAATAAGTATTCTCTTTCTCTGATCGTGTTGTTTGAAATTGGAATAGACTGTGTAATCGTTTCCTTATATGTAATCGTTTCTTTGTTGTTGTGTTGGGAACTGTCCTTGCATGTAAATGGAAGTAGAATACAGTTGTGAAGTGTTGCTATGACTTGGGTTCGTCGACCCTTGCTGTCATTTTTGGAAATGATAGGAAAATCGTTTCCCTGTTGCTGTGTTTATCTGTCTTGCACTTCTTTGAATGGAATACCTCCATGCTGTGTTGGTTGTTGACGTTAGACGGAGTTTCGAACTGGTTTTCTTGCAAAAAAAAATGATGATAAGGAACTGTACAGGTAGTGTTGGTCATCTTATTGCTGTATGATTGTCTTTTGTCACATGAACTTTGGTGATAAGATGGTGAAGGTTGTGTGCGCGGCTTGATGTCGTTTCTGTGCTAAAGTTTCATTGAGGGAAATAAGATCTTTTGTTTGTTTACTATCTGCTGTTTCGGGATTTAAAGGCATGGCATTTCCTTTCGAATTCTAAGGAATGATTACTTCACTGTTTAAGTATTACATAAGGAGCTGGTAGACAGTGTGGGTTGTTTTCACTGCTGTGTGAATGATCTTTGTTATATGGGCTTTCGCGATATAATGGTACAGGATGTACGAGTTGCTTAAGGTCGTTTCTATACTGAAACTTCTTTTGAAAAGGAAATAGTTTCTTTCTCTCTCTGCTGTGTTGATTATGATGAATACAACATTGTTTTTTTTTGTATGAGCATACGAATTGCCTTGGGGAAAGAAAAGATAACACATTTTTGGTTGTTCTTTCCTTTCTTGCTTAAAAGAGATAAGACTTTTCTCTTCCTTCTGCTGTTTCGGGATTATGAGGAAATGGCATCTTGTATTTTAAAGGAATGGGCATTAGAATTTTTATGAATGTTCGTGAGAGTTGGAAAAGGAATAGTTTTTCCTTCTGAACTCATAGAGAAATATATTGTTTCTTGCTAGGAAGGTATGATGATTAGTTGTGTTTATTAATGCTGATCGGTCCTTTAAGATCGAACTGTTTTGGTGATTATGACTTAATCTTGGATTGCTGTACAAAGAATAAATGCATAGAAAGTTAGTCTTGTTGTGTGGGTTGTCTTGACTGTACTAGATTCATGTATTGACACCCTATACGGTTTACTTTGCTAAAGGTAATGACATCTGATTTTGCATTCTGGAGTTCTGCATACTATTAGGAACTTGGAAAATGGACTGGGTAGAATCATTTATTGGAAGGGAATCCTTCTTCTGCCTGCTGTTCTAACTTGGTGAAATTCATATTCATGTGATTATTGGACTTGCTGTAGGTAACAGCAATGAATAATATGTTATTTTGAACGGGATACGTTCACAGGATTAGGAAATCATGTGATTTATTGACTGCATGAACGTATAACTGTTTATCTGTTTAACTTACAGTGAAAGAAATATGGTTTCTTTTAGTATGGTAAATATATGGTCTGCATCCTTATACTGTTTGATCTAGGATGAACATAATGTTGTACTAACCTGTTTCAGATTTTCATATGAGCCTGATTCAAATGAAATATGAAAATGGATGATGAATTCTTCCTTGTTTTCGTTTAAAACGGATTATAAATGAAATTATTCTTGCTGCCGGAAAGTGAATTCCGAATGGATTTTGTAAGTTTCACTCTGAACTGTTATCTTGATTTGTCTCTCGTTCGGATTCCATTGTTAGGACAGTCATGTGGAAAGAAATAGAGATATGGATGAATGACTTGGAAAAATAACCTTTTCTTCTTTCATTCAATTGGAAAGCTGTAATTCGTGAATAATGAATTTTGTAGTGCTTAGATAGGATGCATGAACTGAAAGGAAAGTAATGGATTTACATTTCAGTTAGTTTCATCCTTTGCATTTATTGTTTTTGAAAGGCGTGGAAAAGATAACAGTGTGTTATATCAGCAGTAAGCTATTTATACTTTTAACTGTGTAAATATTGTGAATTAAGATTTGTAACGGTTATGTGGAAACTGGACAGCAGTTCCTTGGCTGATTGTGATGCTATTTTGATAGTTCAGTTGTTATGCTGATCTTTCTTTTGTGCCTATTTCGTGATTGATGTTTAACTGTTGTTTCATAAAAGCAGGGTTCTTTTATTGAGACAGTTAGTTGAAGCACCTTATTTTAAGGATAAGTGCTTAATATGCTCAGTTCATTGAACTGACCCGTGCAAATCATTTTGCAGATGGAATTTGATTTGAATGAAGACATGGCTGTTTTCTGATGCTTCTTGATTAGCTGAAAGATGAATTGTAATTGTTGCTTTTATTCCTCTTCGAGGAATTGTGAAAAGAAGAAAATATATTCTTCTATCTATGAGTTGTATTGATGTTTTATGTAAACCATGCCCATCTAGTTGGATTGGCAAATGTACAGATTATGACATGAAATGTTGAATACAATTACAAGTGTGATATTTTAATAATTATATCAGTTTGATATTGTTGACTAAATTGGAAATATAATGTTATTTCTTAATTTGGATTTGTTTCATTGTCCTTGGATGGATGTTAAATGGAAACTGATCTCTATTCTTACCTACATGCAACTTTTAAGTTGAAAAATGCAATTAGTTCATACTTGGGTAAAGATGAATTTTTAATTGACATTAAACAGGATTAGGAAGAATATGATTCCATAATCGAAAGGTATTCAGGATTAGCTTAGGAGCTAAGGAATATCAATTAACTTTGGAATAATCGAACTTCGCTTTCGAACTCCATTAATGATCTCGTATGTGTTGAATTCAGAATAAAGGATATAGGATAAGTATATCCATAACTAATGGACCTTAACTATATGACGTTAAGGAGAACAAATGAATACATTTCTCAGAATTTAGACCTCGTATGAATGACGTCTAATAAGCTAGAATTCTGAATTTAGTTGCAGTTGAGAAAATCTTGGCTAAGTTTAATAGGTTAAACTTATCACGTCCGTCGGTACGGACTGCTTAATCCAATGATTAAGAAGAGAACCAAGTAGGGAAATGCAGCCCTTCGACACGAAGGAGAAGATGCATAGCAAGATAATGGACGGATTTAGTCCCTCTTAGCCCTATACAACTGTAACGGAAACGAGGATCAAGGGATCAACGTGGATGCTGAAAGTTGATTTTAATTATTAAATCGTATCCAAATCACTTGAGCAGGATGTGTATTCTCGATGGGAGAATTCTGTAGGACATTGGCATACGCCAGCTACAGCAAGGTGTCTCCATGAAGACGGGGTCTTCATGACGACACAATGTTGCAGCTGACATATTGCAATGCCCTCCCGAATTAAAACATCAAGAATACATAGGCTGAATGTGTAGCTCTTAGCAGGGGATAGGGTATGATCAGGTATACGGAGTGACTCTGGAATACTAAAGATAACTAGACACACGGAGTCGTGGGGAAACGACACCGTATGTCTACGTATCTTTAGTTACCAAGAGTGCCTTCCTATACCCGTTCATATTACTAGTTGGAATTGGAAGTTTAAAACTGACCTTAAACGAAGAGGACTGGTAGGAACCAGGAAAGACCATTCTAGATAACAGGTGAAGTGAGGTGAAGGACGTATTCCGTTGATGTGTATCACATTCAGGAATATGATCATGCAAAGCATGTGAAAATCTTTGGCCAAAGTATCGCAATTGCTGGTTGCGTTGTCCTTATCACTTAATTTAAGATGCAGGATGTCAGATGAATATCAGTAACAGATATTCAGATAGGCTTCTTAAATGGATCACTTCGATAACCGGAAACGGTTATGAGAACAGGTATATATAATATACTATGCATAAACGAACATGAAGGATCGGTTGTTGCCGAGTCATGAAATGAAGGATCGTTGAAACTCCGAGCCATGAAAATGGAAGATCGGCAGTTCCTCGAGTCATTTACAGCAGCATATAGAATCTGTTATAAGATTGAATGGCATTGAATGTGTGTTCCATATTGTAAATATGCGAACAGGGAACATTCGTTTTAAAAGAAATTGTGTGATCCAAACTGTGTTGTTTGGGCAGAGAACAATTATTAAAACTTGAACGTGTGTTTGAATTTTTATAATTCATAACAGAGAACGTTATCAAAAAAAAAAAAAAAAATTCCCTTGTTCTGGTATCTTAAAATGGGGATGTTACATCTTGGTATCAGAGCTGAAGGTTGCAGCTCTTGGACCTAATGAGTCCACGATATTAATAAGGTTTACATTTTCTTATTGAACAGAAAATGGTCAGGACAAGAGGGAATGCTGCGAATAACCCGTTACAGGGTGGAGAAGCAGCAACTGCCCAAAAGCTGGATGAAATCCTTGCTGCCCTACTTGATACGAGGGATCGTTTGACTGTACTGGAACAGCAGTCAATGGGCAATGAAGAGGAGGAGAATGAAGCTGAAATAAATGATCAGCTGCCTCCTGTGGACAACATCAACGGAGGGAATCCGGGTGTTGATGATAATAATGTAATTGCTCCTAATCCCCCTGAAAATAAAAGGGCAAGATTAGCAGCTGAACTTACAAATGATATAAAGAGAATAAGTCCTCCAAAGTTTGATGGAACAACCCTTGGGGATGGAGCTGAGAACTGGCTCAGTGAAATGGAGAAATACTTTGCAATAAGAAACTTCTCCGAAGAGACTAAAGCGATATGGGGAGCATATCAGCTTTCTCATGAAGCATCATCATGGTGGGACAACCGTAAGGTTGAGCTGAATATTGTCGAATCAGACATAACTTGGGATCAATTTAAGGGTTATTTTAGGCAACGATGGCTGCCTCAACTCTATTTTGATAGGAAAATGACTGAATTTCAGAACTGGTCGCAAGGAAGGCTGTCGGTGACGGAATACTAGGAAGGGTTTACTAAACTCCTTAAGTATGTGCCGCAGTACCAAGCTGACGAGAAGTTCAGAATACGGAAATTCATAATGGGACTGAATCCCATCATTGGTGGCGAAGTGGATGTCCACGGCCCAACCACCATGGATGGAGTTGTCGAAAAGGCAATCAGACAGGAACAGAAATTGAGGGCAATATCTGCTCACAGGGAAGAGATAAGGAAGAAGATTCCCAATCCTTCTTCGTCTCTTGCACCAAAAAGGGGACCTTGGAAAAGGTTTGGTGTGAAAAACAAAATTGTTGTAGATAACAACAAGAAACCTGTGATGAACAGACCTGTAAATAGCGTGCGGAACAGCTTCACAAAAGTTAATGGCATTGGACAGAAGTCCTATGGAAGCCAGAATGATAACTTTAAGGCTGGTAACAAATTTGAGCCTAGAAAAGGGCCAGCTGGAGGATGCTTCAACTGTGGAAAGGACCACTATGCGAATCACTGTCCTCTGAAGAAGGATGATCGCGGACAGCAGCATAGGATACACGCTGCAGTGGCTAACAGACAAGCTGAAAAGCAAGTGACGCCCATTGAAGTTACGGGTAAGTTATTCGGTACACCTGTAGTTATACTTTTTGATACTGGAGCTACAGAATGTTTTATTTCTGCTAAACTTGCTATGAAATTAAAAAGAAAGGCTGCAAGAATGGATAAAACATGGACAGTGCATTATGGGAATAATGTTGTCCATACAGTCGAAATGTGCCTTTTTGGGGCAATTCTTGATCTGCCTGGTTTCTCCACCGAAGTTGACTTGTATGTCACTCCTCTAGGATCATATGATATCATTATTGGAGTTAACTGGTTGGCTGAACATAAGGCAAAGGTCGACTGTTATGAAAAACAAATCTGTTGCTTTGATGACCTGCAGAAAGCAGCAGTCATTCAAGGTGTAAAACGGGAAGTTGCAGTTAGGAAACTGACGGCTATGCAACTAAAGAGGGCTAAAAACAGAGGCTGCACTTTGTATGCGGTAAAAGTGACGGAAAATGCTGGAAGAGGATAATGATTTCATGGAAAGATATCCATTGTTGAGGGATTTCCGTGATGTGTTTCCGGAGGAATTGCCAGGTCTTCCGCCCAAACGTGAGTTTGACTTCGCAATAGAGATCAAACCAGGAACGGAACCCATATCTAAGGCACCTTATAGAATGACTACCATTGAATTGGTAGAGCTGAAGGCTCAGTTACAAGAACTTCTGACTAAGGGGCTGATAAGACCGAGCGTCTCACCTTGGGGAGCGCCGGTAATTTTTGTAAAGAAAAAGGATGGCACTTTGAGGCTGTGCATTGATTACAGAATGCTGAACAAAGCAACTATTAAAAATCGATACCCACTTCCTAGGATTGATGATCTGTTTGATCAGATGCGAGGAGCATCAGTTTATTCAAAAATAGATCTGCGATCAGGGTACCATCAGCTGAGAATAAAGGAAGAAGATATTCATAAAACAACTTTTAGAACGAGGTACGGGCATTATGAGTTCACGGTGTTGCCTTTTGGGCTGACTAATGCACCTGCCGCCTTCATGAATCTAATGAACAATATTTTTCAAGAATACTTAGACAAGTTTGTGCTTGTATTCTTAGACGACATTCTTATATACTCTAAAAATGTCGAAGAGCACCAAGAACATCTCAGGATAGTGCTGGAAATCTTAAGAAAGAGGAAGTTGTATGGAAAACTGTCCAAATGTTCCTTTTATGATGCAGAAGTGCATTATTTGGGACACGTTATAAGCAAAAATGGGATAGCTGTTGACCCTTCAAAGATCACAGCTATAACTGAGTGGCCTGCGCCTAAGAACGTGCACGAAGTGAGGAGCTTCATGGGCTTGGCTGGATATTATCGAAAGTTCGTTAAGGACTTTTCAAAAATTGCTGCCCCAATCACTTCGCTGCAAAAGAAAGAAAAGAAATTTGTCTGGACAGACAAATGTGAATCTGCCTTTAAAAAGTTAAAAGAACAGTTAACTACAGCACCTATTTTGACTGTACCTGATCCAAATGGAGATTTTATGGTTGTAACGGACGCCTCAGGAGAAGGCCTTGGAGGTATTCTGTTACAGAATAACCATGTCATCGCTTATGAAAGCAGAAAGCTTAAGTTACATGAACAGAACTATGCTCCACACGATCTTGAGCTCGCTGCCATTGTTCATGCACTTCAAATGTGGAGGCATTATCTTTTAGGCAAGCCCTTTGAGTTAAAAACAGACCATCTGGGGCTGAAGTATATTTTCACTCAGCCAAATCTGAATGCAAGGCAGCGAAGATGGTTAGAATTTCTGTCTCAGTATGACTTCGATATAAGCTACATTAAGGGCAAGGAAAATCGGGGTAGCAGATGCTTTGAGTCGAAGGAAGCATATCTCTGCTCTTATAACGTTAAGAACTCAGTTTAAGGATGAGGTGAAAGATGCCTTGGAATCAGATCCTTATTTCCAGCAAGTCAAATCAGCACTTGCTGCAGACCCGCAGGACGTCAGGTATAAGGGATTCCGTTTTGATAATGAAGGAATTCTGAGGTTCGAAAACAGGGTGTATATACCTGTGGCAAATGACTTAAGAGGGAAATTGTTAACTGAATTCCATAATTCACCTTTTTCTGGACACCCTGGCATTACAAAAATGCTCGCTGATCTTAAGCAGCAATATTTCTGGAAGGGAATGAAAAAGGATGTGGCAGAGTTTGTAACACACTGCTTGGAATGTCAGCGTGTTAAGGCGGAACATATGCACCCCGCTGGATTATTGTATCCCCACAGTATTCCGCAGTATAAATGGCAAGTGATAACGATGGATTTCGTTCAAGGATTGCCTATGTCAAGAAATAAGCATGACATTATCCTGGTTGTAGTCGACAAATTGACCAAAGTGGCACACTTCATTGCTGGTAATTTGAAGGACGATGCACCAGTGCTAGCAAGAAGATTTGTACATGAAATCTTCAGATTGCATGGAATACCGGAATTAATCATATCGGACAGAGATCCGAGGATGACATCAAGGTTTTGGCAAACGCTTAATGCGGCCTTGGGGACTAAATTGAACTTCAGTTCTGCATATCATCCGGAAACGGATGGACAGACTGAGAGAGTTAATCAGGTTTTAGAGGACATGTTAAGGATGTATTGCATGGACCAGCAGTATAAATGGGAGGAATACCTTCCGCTGGTAGAATTTGCTTACAATAACACCTATCATGCCTCTTTAAAAATGGCGCCCTTTGAAGCATTGTATGGAAGAAAATGCAGAACCCCTGTCAGCTGGGACAACGTTGAGGACAGAGAGGTAATTGGGCCAGAAATCCTTATGGAAATGGAACAACAAATCAAAATGATTCGGGAACATCTAAAGGAGGCTGCCAATAGGCAAAAGAGCTATGCAGACTTGAAGCGGGTTGACAGGCATTATAAACTGGGAGAGAAGGTCTTTCTTCGGGTGAAGCCGAAAAAGAGCTCAATAACTTTTGGCAAGGCTGCCAAGTTGTCGCCACGTTACGTGGGACCTTTTGAAATTGTTGAAATAATCAACCCTGTAGCTTATCGTCTAGCATTACCTCCTGCTTTGTCTCAAATGCATGATGTTTTTCATATTTCTTTGCTTAAGAAATACGTGACAGATTTATCACATGTGCTAAATTGGAATTCCTTGCAGGTCCAAGACCCAGGAATAATCGTGGTTAAGCCCATTCGAGTGCTGGGAACTCGCCAGTTGTACTTGAGAAATCGCGAAGTGAACCAATGTAAGGTCCAGTGGGACCAGTTCAGCGAAGAAAGTGCAACTTGGGAGAATCTCGAAGAAATGAGATCTACTTTTCCACACCTGTTTAATTGAATTTGAAATTCAGAGAACTGATAATTCTACCAAACTTAGACAATTATTAGTCTATTGTACAGTTGTCTTAAAACGCTGTTTTTAAGAGTGAATCTGTTTTTGGTATGAACTTATGAATGAAAGGACAATAACTGAACTTTGTCCTAGGAACTCCTTGATTTGTTTAAACTGATCATCGGGACGATGATTCTTTAAGGAGGGAAGAATGTAACGCTCTGATTTTGTATGTTATCTTGGTGAATGTTTTACATACTGTTATAACTGCTGGAATGAAGGCAAACATGTTAAGATAAACTCTGATCTTAAAAGAATGTGTTGCTAACTTGGATTCTTGCATGCTGTGATCTATTGTATAGGACAACAGTTATTGTACTTGTGTGTTTGTTAATGTGACGACAAATTGTCGTATACTTGCTATACTCTCGTTACTGATTGACAGCACACCTTGAATCAATTTCATTGATCCAAGTATGCTGAGGGCTTCTGGTGATTTCTGTATTGATTTACTCTTGAACCGAACCCGAGGTTGTTATGAACGTGCAGCGCCTGATTACAGGTATGAGCAGCTGGCACGTAAATGCCAACGACAGGGGTTCGATTCTTGAGCCCTGTACTGTCGAACTTGGAACCTCGTGAGGCAAGAAATGCCTGGACACGGGTGGCCTTGATACGTGATCCAGAGGACGGAACGTCCTGCTCTGCATTAATGTGAATGTCTGTAGGAAGGTAAGATGGAGGTTGGGTTAGGAGTTGGTGTTAGTGGTTAGTATGAATTAAAAACCTAAACTAATCCTAAGTCCTAACATGCATCCTACACTACTATCCTAAGTGGATTTTTAAATTCAAAAAAAAAGGGGGAAAAATAAACCTAAGTTCTAATAACCTAAGGCTAAACTAAGACCTAGGTTGAACACTATATGCAACCTAAACTAATCCTAATCAAAAGGGGCGCGCAGACCCTTGGAAGGAGAGGATAAGGATGAGGGAAGGGCATTCATTGGCATTTAATAAAAAGTCCATACGTGGACAGCGCCAGTTTTGGCGGGGCAGGTAAGAAATGGAGGCATCTATTTGGAGATAGAGCCAAATTCAGTTTTGCATGGGAAATTTGAAAATTGAGTTCGCCAACTCAAGTTGGCGGTGGCGTGGGAAGCTAGGAAAAGGCAGAGCCTTAATTGCATTGATTGTTCTTGGTCCTCGCGACCAGTTCACCTTGGAAAGTGTATGAGGGAATTTTGATTTTCATTTGGTCGATTCGAGCCTTTGCAAAGTTGCTCTGCATTTGGTTTTTCTGGCCTGGTTCAGTCGAACCAGCTCTTGGAATTTGACACTGTTCTTGGAAATTTTTAAGGCTGTTGCTAAGCCTGAAGAAGAAAGGAGTGCTGGAAGTTTGTGCTGTCGCCGTGGAAGGAAATAACGTGGCAAACGAAGCTTTCTTCGAGTTCTGGAAAAGAGATTACAGGCATGTTAAGCCCTTCTCTTTAAAAATTCTTGCTTTGTTTAAGTGTCTCATTAAAACAACCCTGCTCTTGGGTTTTGATTTTGTGACTGTTGTCGAGTCGATTTGAATTGGGTTTCGTCGATTCTTGCTTCTTTTTTTTGGAAAATGATATGATGAATTGTTTCTGGTTGCTCGGTCTTGATTTGTTTTTGCACGAATCGAGTTGGAAATGAATTACTGTATCGGTTGTGACAGTATGGTGGTTTGAAATAAGTATTCTCTTTCTCTGATCGTGTTGTTTGAAATTGGAATAGACTGTGTAATCGTTTCCTTATATGTAATCGTTTCTTTGCTGTTGTGTTGGGAACTGTCCTTGCATGTAAATGGAAGTAGAATACAGTTGTGAAGTGTTGCTATGACTTGGGTTCGTCGACCCTTGCTGTCATTTTTGGAAATGATAGGAAAATCATTTCCCTGTTGCTGTGTTTATCTGTCTTGCACTTCTTTGAATGGAATACCTCCATGCTGTGTTGGTTGTTGACGTTAGACGGAGTTTCGAACTGGTTTTCTTGCAAAAAAAAAATGATGATAAGGAACTGTACAGGTAGTGTTGGTCATCTTATTGCTGTATGATTGTCTTTTGTCACATGAACTTTGGTGATAAGATGGTGAAGGTTGTGTGCGCGGCTTGATGTCGTTTCTGTGCTAAAGTTTCATTGAGGGAAATAAGATCTTTTGTTTGTTTACTATCTGCTGTTTCGGGATTTAAAGGCATGGCATTTCCTTTCGAATTCTAAGGAATGATTACTTCACTGTTTAAGTATTACATAAGGAGCTGGTAGACAGTGTGGGTTGTTTTCACTGCTGTGTGAATGATCTTTGTTATATGGGCTTTCGTGATATAATGGTACAGGATGTACGAGTTGCTTAAGGTCGTTTCTATACTGAAACATCTTTTGAAAAGGAAATAGTTTCTTTCTCTCTCTGTTGTGTTGATTATGATGAATACAACATTGTTTTTTTTGTATGAGCATACGAATTGCCTTGGGGAAAGAAAAGATAACACGTTTTTGGCTGTTCTTTCCTTTCTTGCTTAAAAGAGATAAGACTTTTCTCTTCCTTCTGCTGTTTCGGGATTATGAGGAAATGGCATCTTGTATTTTAAAGGAATGGGCATTAGAATTTTTATGAATGTTCGTGAGAGTTGGAAAAGGAATAGTTTTTCCTTCTGAACTCATAGAGAAATATATTGTTTCTTGCTAGGAAGGTATGATGATTAGTTGTGTTTATTAATGTTGATCGGTCCTTTAAGATCGAACTGTTTTGGTGATTATGACTTAATCTTGGATTGCTGTACAAAGAATAAATGCATAGAAAGTTAGTCTTGTTGTGTGGGTTGTCTTGACTGTACTAGATTCATGTATTGACACCCTGTACGGTTTACTTTGCTAAAGGTAATGACATCTGATTTTGCATTCTGGAGTTCTGCATACTATTAGGAACTTGGAAAATGGACTGGGTAGAATCATTTATTGGAAGGGAATCCTTCTTCTGCCTGCTGTTCTAACTTGGTGAAATTCATATTCATGTGATTATTGGACTTGCTGTAGGTAACAACAATGAATAATATGTTATTTTGAACGGGATACGTTCACAGGATTAGGAAATCATGTGATTTATTGACTGCATGAACGTATAACTGTTTATCTGTTTAACTTACAGTGAAAGAAATATGGTTTCTTTTAGTATGGTAAATATATGGTCTGCATCCTTATACTGTTTGATCTAGGATGAACATAAGGTGGTACTAACCTGTTTCAGATTTTCATATGAGCCTGATTCAAATGAAATATGAAAATGGATGATGAATTCTTCCTTGTTTTCGTTTAAAGCGGATTATAAATGAAATTATTCTTGCTGCCGGAAAGTGAATTCCGAATGGATTTTGTAAGTTTCACTCTGAACTGTTATCTTGATTTGTCTCTCGTTCGGATTCCATTGTTAGGATAGTCATGTGGAAAGAAATAGAGATATGGATGAATGACTTGGAAAAATAACCTTTTCTTCTTTCATTCAATTGGAAAGCTGTAATTCGTGAATAATGAATTTTGTAGTGCTTAGATAGGATGCATGAACTGAAAGGAAAGTAATGGATTTACATTTCAGTTAGTTTCATCCTTTGCATTTATTGTTATTGAAAGGCGTGGAAAAGATAACAGTGTGTTATATCAGTAGTAAGCTATTTATATTTTTAACTGTGCAAATATTGTGAATTAAGATTTGTAACGGTTATGTGGAAATGGGACAGCAGTTCTTTGGCTGATTGTGATGATATTTTGATAGCTCAGTTGTTATGCTGATCTTTCTTTTGTACCTATTTCGTGATTGATGTTTAACTGTCGTTTCATAAAAGCAGGGTTCTTTTATTGAGACAGTTAGTTGAAGCACCTTATTTTAAGGATAAGTGCTTAATATGCTCAGTTCATTGAACTGACCCGTGCAAATCATTTTGCAGATGGAATTTGATTTGAATGAAGACATGGCTGTTTTCTGATGCTTCTTGATTAGCTGAAAGATGAATTGTAATTGTTGCTTTTATTCCTCTTCGAGGAATTGTGAAAAGAAGAAAATATATTCTTCTATCTATGAGTTGTATTGATGTTTTATGTAAACCATGCCCATCTAGTTGGATTGGCAAATGTACAGATTATGACATGAAATGTTGAATACAATTACAAGTGTGATATTTTAATAATTATATCAGTTTGATATTGTTGACTAAATTGGAAATATAATGTTATTTCTTAATTTGGATTTGTTTCATTGTCCTTGGATGGATGTTAAATGGAAACTGATCTCTATTCTTACCTACATGCAACTTTTAAGTTGAAAAATGCAATTAGTTCATACTTGGGTAAAGATGAATTTTTAATTGACATTAAACAGGATTAGGAAGAATATGATTCCATAATCGAAAGGTATTCAGGATTAGCTTAGGAGCTAAGGAATATCAATTAACTTTGGAATAATCGAACTTCGCTTTCGAACTCCATTAATGATCTCGTATGCTGAATTCAGAATAAAGGATATAGGATAAGTATATCCACAACTAATGGACCTTAACTATATAACGTTAAGGAGAACAAATGAATACATTTCTCAGAATTTAGACCTCGTATGAATGACGTCTAATAAGCTAGAATTCTGAATTTAGTTGCAGTTGGGAAAATCTTGGCTAAGTTTAATAGGTTAAACTTATCACGTCCGTCGGTACGGACTGCTTAATCCAATGATTAAGAAGAGAACCAAGTAGGGAAATGCAGCCCTTCGACACGAAGGAGAAGATGCATAGCAAGATAATGGATGGATTTAGTCCCTCTTAGCCCTATACAACTGTAACGGAAATGAGGATCAAGGGATCAGCGTGGATGCTGAAAGTTGATTTTAATTATTAAATCGTATCCAAATCACTTGAGCAGGATGTGTATTCTCGATGGGAGAATTCTGTAGGACATTGGCATACGCCAGCTACAGCAAGGTGTCTCCATGAAGACGGGGTCTTCATGACGACACAATGTTGCAGCTGACATATTGCAATGCCCTCCCGAATTAAAACATCAAGAATACATAGGCTGAATGTGTAACTCGCAGGGGATAGGAGTATCATCTGGTATACAGAGTGACTCCGGAATACTAAAGATTACTAGACACAAGGAGTCGTGGGGAAATGACACCATATGTCTGCGTATCTTTAGTTACCAGGAGTGCCTTCCTATACCCGTTCATATTACTAGTTGGAATTGGAAGTTTAAAACTGACCTTAAACGAAGAGGACTGGTAGGAACCAGGAAAGACCATTCTAGATAACAGGTGAAGTGAGGTGAAGGACGTATTCCGTTGATGTGTATCACATCCAGGAATATGATCATGCAAAGCATGTGAAAATCTTTGGCCAAAGTATCGCAATTGCTGGTTGCGTTGTCCTTATCACTTAATTTAAGATGCAGGATGTCAGATGAATATCAGTAACAGATATTCAGATAGGCTTCTTAAATGGATCACTTCGATAACCGGAAACGGTTATGAGAACAGGTATATATAATATACTATGCATAAACGAACATGAAGGATCGGTTGTTGCCGAGTCATGAAATGAAGGATCGTTGAAACTCCGAGCCATGAAAATGGAAGATCGGCAGTTCCTCGAGTCATTTACAGCAGCATATAGAATCTGTTATAAGATTGAATGGCATTGAATGTGTGTTCCATATTGTAAATATGCGAACAGGGAACATTCGTTTTAAAAGAAATTGTGTGATCCAAACTGTGTTGTTTGGGCAGAGAACAATTATTAAAACTTGAACGTGTGTTTGAATTTTTATAATTCATAACAGAGAACGTTATCAAAAAAAAAAAAAAAAAATTCCCTTGTTCTGGTATCTTACCATCGAGAGTACACATCCTGCTCAAGTGATTTGGATATGATCTTAATATTTTAAAATCAACTTTCAGGAACCATGTTGATCCCTTTATCCTCGTTCCCGTTACAGTTGTATATAGCTAAGAGAGACTAAATCCATCCTTTAGCTTGTTATGCATCTTCTCCTTCGTACCGAAGGGCTGCATTTCTCTACTTGGTTTTTTCTTAATCATTGGATTAAGCAGCCCGTTACCGATGGACGTGATAAGTTTAACCTGTTAAACTTAACCAAGATTTTTCCCAACTGTAACAAAATTCAGAATTCTAGTTATTAGACGTCATTTAAACGAGGTCTAATTCCCAATAAATGTATTCATTTATTTTCCTCAACCTTACACAATTAAGGTCCATTAGTTATGGATATACTTATCCCATATCCTTTATTCTGAATTTAACATACAAGGTCATTAATGGAGTTCGAAAGTGAAGTTTGATTACTCCGAAGTTAATTGATATTCCTTAGCTTCCAAGCTAATCCTTAATACATATCAGTTATGGAATCATATTCTTCCTAATCCTTTCTAATGTCAATTAAGAATTCATCTTTACCCAAGTATGAACTAATTGCACATTTCAACTTAAAAGTTGCAATAAGGTAAGAAAAGATATCAATTCCCATTTAGCATCCATCCACGGACAATTAAATAAATCTAAATCAGGAATAACATTATGTTTCCAATTTAATCAACAATATCAACTGATATAGTCATTAAAATATCACACTTGTATTTGTATTCATTAATTCATGTCATAATCCATACATTTGCCAATCCAACTGAATGGGAATTGTTTACATAAAACATCATTACAACACATAGATAGAAGAATACACTTTCTTCTTTTTACAATTCCTCAACAAGGAATAAAATCAAACAAATTACAATTCATCTTCAACCAATCAAGAAGCATCAGAAAATATCCATGTCTTCATTCTAATCAAATTCCATCTGCAAAATTATTTGCATGGGTCAGTTTAATGAACTGAGCATATTAAGCACTTACCATTAAAATGAGGTGCTTCAATTAACTGTCTCAATAAAAGAACCCTGCTTTTATGAAATGACAGTAAGACATCAATCAAGAAATAGGCACCAAAGAATGATCAACATAACAACTGAACCATCAAAAGACCATCAAAATCAACCAAAGAACTGCTGTCCTATTTTCCACATAACCGTTACAAGTTCCAAATTACCATATTTGTAAAGTTAGGAATACAAATAGTGTACTGCTGATATAACATACTGTTATCTTTTCCACTCCTTTCATTAATAATAAAAACAAAGGATAAACTAACTGAAATGTAAACCCATTACTTTCCTTTCAGTTCATGCATCATATTAGGTTCCTAGCAATCACGCACAGACGAGAAAGTGAACAACAATGCGTATAGTTTCTCATATCTAAGCACTAGAAAATTCGTTACATAATGATTTACAAATTTTCAACTGTATGAAAGAAGAAAAGATCATTTTCCAAGTCATTCATCCACATTACTATCTCCTTCCTCATGACTGTCCTAAAAATGGAATCCAAACGAGACACAAATCAAGATAACAGTTCAAATTGAAACTTAAAAAATCCATTCGGAATTCACTTTCCGGCAGCAAGAGTAATTTCATTCATAATCAGCTTTAAATGAAAATAAGGAAGAATTTATCGTCCTTATCAATACTTCATTTAAATCAGACTCATGTGCATATCCAAAACAGGTTAGTACATCATCATGTTTATCATAGATCAAATAGTTTAAGGTTGCATAGTATGTCTTTACCGTACTAAAGAAACCATAATTCTTTCACTGTATTACAAACCAGATAAACAGTTATACAATCATGCAATCAATTATTCACATGAGTTTCTAATTCTATGAACACATTCCGTTCAAAATGAAATTTATTCATTGCTGTTACCTATAGCAAGTCCAATCATAATGCATAGTAAGACTTCAATGCTATTTCCAGAATTCAGACAGCAAAAGAGAAGAATTCATTCTATAACTATTCATATAAGAAAAAAACAATTTTCTTCAACTCAACAAGAACTATTCATGCTGATTTCATTTCTTCTAAATGACCGTGCAAAGATCAGAAGACCACATGAAACATTCAAAATTCCGTTTATACAGAAATACACAGCACTTAGGAAACGATTTAAATGCCACTGTTCTCTATTCAGACTGAACTTACAAGTTCAATAAACCATTCAACTACTGATTTTACCAAATCAAAACAGCAAACAGAAGAAGAATTCCTTACCAATAAATGTTTCTACCCGAATCCATTCTTCTATTCACAATGATGTACTGAACCCAAAAATGTGATTTTCATACAATAATACCCTTATTATTAAAAACCCGCATAGGATATCAGATGCACAACAAAGTATAATCAAAACAGGTCCAATAGCAATACAACTTCCCAAGCATTTCCTCCTTTGCACAGCAATCCAAATTAAAATGTGTTTTCACAAAGACAGTCCAAACTAAAAGGTCGAAAAACATCAATGAAACACACACAATCATCATATAACCCCTTCAGCAAGATTCAACATGATTTATTTAATGCACAGAATACAAGTCAAGCTCGTTTTCATGACTACTTTCCAAACTGTAAGATCAAACCGCCTCAATTAAGACATAACAAATCATCTTTCCTCCAAGGCAAGAAGAAGTACAGTACATAAATATTCATTCATTGCTCAGGAATGCAAAGCCAAGATTTTTAATCGTATCTACAGTCCGAACGGTAGACCAAACAACATCAATAACCACAACTAATCATCCTACTTTCTTAGCAAGAAAACAATATAATTCATTATAAGTTCAGAAGGGAAAAACTATTCTTTTCCAACTCCCACGAATACTCAACCATATTCGTCTATTTCTTTAAGCAAGAAAAGGGACAACAAAAACGTATTACCATTTCTTCCCTCAAATCAAATTCGTATGATCATACAAAACCCAAATGTCATATCCATCATAATCAAACACAAAAGAAAGAAAGGATCTATTTCCTTTTTAAAAGAAATTTCAGTAGAGAATACGACTTCATACAACTCGCACATCCAGTACAGTATTATCACAGAAGTTCATATATCAAAGAACAATTGCTCGACAATGAAAGACAACTCCTATTGTCTATTTAGACTTCATCATTCAAGTTCGTAAAACAAGAGAATGATTATACAGTGATGAGAACAACACATACTTCCTGTCTTTTGGTAAATATAACCATTAACAGAAACAAATACCCAAAACGTTATTCTCCAAACTGCCAAACAAACCAACACAACATGGAGATATTCCACTCAAAGAAAATGCAAAGACAGTTTAAAACACACAACAAGAAATGATTTTACCTATCATTTCCAAAAATGACAGCAAGAATCGACTAAATCCAAATCGTATCAGCAACACTCGTCAACAATCACATAAACCCAAAACCCAAGAGCAGGGTTGTTTTAATGAGACGTTTAAACAAAGCAAGTATTTTTAAAGAGAAGGGCTTAACATGCATGGAATTTCTTTTCCAAAACTCGAAGAAAACTACGTTTGCCGAAGATATTTTCCTTCCTCGGGCGACAGCATGGGCTTTCCAACATCCTTTCCTCTTCAGCTCAGCAACAGCCTCCAATTTTCCAAAGAACCTGGTGATAAATCCAAAGAAACTGGTTCGACTGAACCAAACAAAAAAAAACCAAATGCAGAGCAACTTAGTCACAAAATTTGAATCGACACATAAAACAATCAACATTTCCCTCCTATGCCTTCCAAGGCGAGCTGGTCACGAGGACCAAGAAAATTTAATGCATTAAAGGCTCTGCCTTTTTCCAACTTCCCATGCCCACTGCCAACTTGAGTTGTGAACTCCAATTTTAATTTCACATGCAAAACAAATTTAGCTCCATGTCCAACTAAATACCTCCGCCACTTACCTGCCCCGCCAAACTGGCACTGTCCACGTATGGACTCTCATTTAATGCCATTAAACACCCCTTCATCCTTATCCTCTCCCTCCAAGGGTTTTTGCGCCCCCTTTAGGTTAGGATTAGTTTAGGATGTATATTAGTTATTCAACCTAGGTCATAGTTTAGTTTTAGGTTAATAGGAACTTAGGTTTTTCCCCCTTTTTTTTTTTATAATTTAAAAATCCACTTAGGATAGTAGTTTAGGATGTATGATAGAACTTAGGATTAGCTTAGGATTTAATTCCTTATAACCACTAACACTAATCAACCTCCATCCAGTCTTCCAACTAACACTCATGTCAATGTTGTGCAGGACGTTTCGTCCCTTGTTTCACATGCCAAAGCCACCCGTGTCCAGACGTTTCCTGCCTCACGAGGTCTTAAGTTCGACAGTACAGGGTTCAAGAATCGAACCTTTGTCATTGGCATTTACGTGCCGGATGCTCATACCTGCAATCAGGCGCTGCACATTTATATCAACCTCCGGTTCGGTTCAAGAGTAAATCGACAAAGCAATCACAAGAATACCCACAGCATACTTTGGATCAATGGAATTGATTCAAGGTGTGCTGTCAATCAGCAAAGAGAGTTTAGCAAGTATACGACATTTTTCGTCACATCAGCAAACACACAAGCAACAATAACTATTGTCCTATGCAATAAATTACAGCATGCAAGAATCCAAGTTAGCAACACATTCCTTTAAGATCAAATATATCTTAACATGTTTGCCTTCATTTCAGCAGCTTATAACAGTATGAAAAATATTCACCAAGATAACTTACAAAATCAGGGTGTTACATTTCTTTCCCTCCTTAAAGAATCATCGTCCCGATGATCAGATTAAACAAATCAAGGAGTCCCTAGGACAAAGTTCAGTTATTTTCCTTTCATTCATAAGTCCATACCAAAAACAGATTCACTCTAAAAACAGTGTTTTAAGACAACTGTACAATAGACTAATAATTGTCTAAATTTGGTAGAATTATCAGTTCCTCGAATTTCAAATTCGATTAAACAAATGTGGAAAAGTAGATCTCATTTCTTCGATATTTTCCCAAGTTGCACTTTCCTCGCTGAACTGGTCCCACTGGACCTTACATTGGTTCACTTCGCGATTTCTCAAGTACAACTGGCGAGTTCCCAGCACTCGAATCGGCTTAACCATGATTATTCCTGGGTCTTGGACCTACAAGGAATTCCAATTCAGCACATGTGTGATAAATCTGTCACGTATTTCTTAAGCAAAGAAAATATGAAAAACATCATGCATTTGAGACAAAGCAGGAGGTAATGCTAGACGATAAGCTACAGGGTTGATTATTTCAACAATTTCAAAAGGTCCCACGTAACGTGGCAAAAACTTGGCAGCCTTGCCAAAAGTTATTGAGCTCTTTTTTGGCTTCACCCGAAGAAAGACCTTCTCTCCCAGTTTATAATGTCTGTCGACCCACTTTAAGTCTGTATAGCTCTTTTGCCTATTGGCGGCCTCCTTTAGATGTTCCCGAATCATTTTGATTTGCTGTTCCATTTCCATAAGGATTTCTGGCCCAATTACCTCTCTGTCCTCAATGCTGTCCCAACTGACAGGGGTTCTGCATTTTCTTCCATACAATGCTTCAAAGGGGCGCCATTTTTTAAAGAGGCATGATAGGTGTTATTGTAAGAAAATTCTACCAGCGGAAGGTATTCTTCCCATTTATACCATTTATACTGCTGGTCCATGCAATACATCCTTAACATGTCCTCTAAAACCTGATTAACTCTCTGAGTCTATCCATCCGTTTTTCGGATGATATGCCGAACTGAAGTTCAATTTAGTCCCCCCAAGGCCGCATTAAGCGTTTGCCAAAACCTTGATGTCATCCTCAGATCTCTGTCCGATATGATTAATTCTGGTATTCCATGCAATCTGAAGATTTCATGTACAAATCTTCTTGCTAGCACTGGTGCATCGTCCTTCAAATTACCAGCAATGAAGTGTGCCACTTTGGTCAATTTGTCGACTACAACTAGGATAATGTCATGCTTATTTCTTGACATAGGCAATCCTTGAATGAAATCCATCGTTATCACTTGCCATTTATACTGTGGAATACTGTGGGGATACAATAATCCTGCGGGGTGCATATGTTCCGCCTTAACACACTGACATTCCAAGCAGTGTGTTACAAATTCTACCACATCCTTTTTCATTCCCTTCTAGAAATATTGCTGCTTAAGATCAGCGAGCATTTTCGTAATGCCAGGGTGTCCAGAAAAAGGTGAATTATGAAATTCAGTTAACAATTTCCCTCTTAAGTCATTTGCCACAGGTATATATACCCTATTTTCGAACCTCAGAATTCCTTCATTATCAAAACGGAATCCTTTATACCTGACATCCTTCGGGTCTGCAGCAAGTGTTGATTTGACTTGCTGGAATAAGGATCTGATTCCAAGTGAACACTATTGCAACCTAAACTATCCTAACAAAGGGGCCCGCGACCCGTGGAAGGAGAGGATAAGGATGAGGAAGGGCCATTCATTGGCATTTAATAAATTCCATACATGGCCGCGCCAGTTTTGGCGGGGCAAGGTTAAGAAATGGATCCATCTCTTGGAAGCTATAGCCAAATTCAGTTTTGTAGGGGAAATTTGAAATTGAGTTTCGCCAACCTTTCAAGTTGTCAGTGGCTGGGAAGCGAGGAAAAGGCAGAGCCTTAATTGGCATGATTGTTCTTGGTCCTCACGACCAGTTTTTCCTTGTACAGTTGTTAGGAATTTTTTTTTTTTTTCATTTGGTAGATTCGAAGCCTTTTGCAAAGTGTTATGCATTTGGGTTTTTAGGCCTGGTTCAGTCGAACCAGCTCTGAATTGGACACGGTTCTTGGAGATTTTTTAAGGCTTTTGCTAAGCCTGAAGAAGAAAGGAGTGCTGGGAAGTTTGTGCTGTCGCCGTGGAAGGAAATAACGTGGCAAATGAAGCTTTCTTCGAGTTCTGGAAAAAAAAAGATTACAGGCATGTTAAGCCCTTCTCTTTAAAAATTATTTCTTTGTTTAAGTGTCTCATTAAAACAACCTTGCTCTTGGGTTTTGATTCTGTGACTGTTGTCAAGTTGATTCGAATTGGATTTCGTCGATTCTTGCTTCTTCTTTTTTGGAAAATGATATGATGAATCATTTCTGGTTGCTCGGTCTTGATTTGTTTTTGCACGAATCGAGTTGGAAATGAATTACTATATCGGTTGTCACAGTATGGTGGTTTGAAATAAGTATTCTCTTTCTCTGATCGTGTTGTTTGAAATTGGAATAGACTGTGTAATCGTTTCCTTATGTGTAATCGTTTCCTTATATGTAATCATTTCTTTGCTGTTGTGTTGGGAACTGTCCTTGCATGTAAATGGAAGTAGAATACAGTTGTGAAGTGTTGCTATGACTTGGGTTCGTCGCCCCTTGCTGTCATTTTTGGAAATGATAGGAAAATCATTTCCCTGTTGCTATGTTTATCTGTCTTACACTTCTTTGAATGGAATACCTCCATGCTGTGTTGGTTGTTGATGTTAGACGGAGTTTTGAACTGGTTTTCTTGCAAAAAAAAAATGATGATAAGGAACTGTACAGGTAGTGTTGGTCATCTTATTGCTGTATGATTGTCTTTTTTCACATGAACTTTGGTGATAAGATGGTGAAGGTTGTGTGTGCGGCTTGATGTCGTTTCTGTGCTAAAGTTTCATTGAGGGAAATAAATCTTTGTTTGTTTACTATCTACTGTTTCAGGATTTAAAGGCATGGCATTTCCTTTCGAATTCTAAGGAATGATTACTTTCACTATTTAAGTATTATATAAGGAGCTGGGTAGACAGTGTGGGTGTTTCACTGCTGTGTGAATGATCTTTGTTAATGGGCTTTGTGATATAAATGGTACAGGATGTACGAGTTGCTTAAGGTCGTTTCTATACTGAAACATCTTTTGAAAAGGAAATAGTTTCTTTCTCCTCTGTTCGTGTTGATTATGATGAATACAACATTGTTTTTTTTTGTATGAGCATACGAATTGCCTTGGGGAAAGAAAGATAACACGTTTTTGGCTATTCTTCCTTTCTTGCTTAAATAGATAGAATTTTCTCTTCCTTCTGTTGTTTTGGGATTATGAGGAAATGGCATCTTGTATTTTAAAGGAATGGGCATTAGAATTTTTATGAATGTTCGTGAGAGTTGGAAAAGGAATAGTTTTTCCTTCTGAACTCATAGAGAAATATATTTTTTCTTGCTAGGAAGGTATGATGATTAGTTGTGTTTATTAATGATGATCGGTCCTTTAAGATCGAACTGTTTTGGTTGATTATGACTTAATCTTGGATGTGTACAAGAATAAATGCATAGAAAGTTAGTCTTGTTGTGTGGGTTGTCTTGACTATACTAGATTCATGTATTGACACCCTGTATAGTTTACTTTGCTAAAGGTAATGACATCTGATTTTGCATTCTGGAGTTCTGCATACTATTAGGAACTTGGAAAATGGACTGGGTAGAATCATTATTGGAAGGGAATCCTTCTTCTGCCTGCTGTTCTAACTTGGTGAAATTCATATTCATGTGATTATTGGACTTGCTGTAGGTAACAACAATGAATAATGTGTTATTTTGAATGGGATACGTTCACAGGATTAGGAAATCATGTGATTTATTGACTGCATGAACGTATAACTATTTATCTGTTTAACTTACATTGAAAGAAATATGCTTTCTTTTAGTATGGTAAATATATGGTCTGCATCCTTATACTGTTTGATCTAGGATGAACATAAGGTGGTACTAACCTGTTTCAGATTTTCATATGAGCCTGATTCAAATGAAATATGAAAATGGATGATGAATTCTTCCTTGTTTTCGTTTAAAACGGATTATAAATGAAATTATTCTTGCTGCCGGAAGGTGAATTCCGAATGGATTTTGTAAGTTTCACTCTGAACTGTTATCTTGATTTGTCTCTCGTTCGGATTCCATTGTTAGGATAGTCATGTGGAAATAAATAGAGATATGGATGAATGACTTGGAAAAATAACCCTTTTCTTCTTTCATCCAATTGGAAAGCTGTAATTCGTGAATAATGAATTTTGTAGTGCTTAGATAGGATGCATGAACTGAAAGGAAAGTAATGGATTTACATTTCAGTTAGTTTCATCCTTTGCATTTATTGTTATTGAAAGGCGTGGAAAAGATAACAATGTGTTATATCAGTAGTAAGCTATTTATATTTTTAACTGTGTAAATATTGTGAATTAAGATTTTGTAACGGTTATGTGGAAAACGGGGACAGCAGTTCTTTGGCTGATTGTGATGATATTTTGATAGCTCAGTTGTTATGTTGATCTTTCTTTTGTGCCCATTTTTTGATTGATGTTTTACTATCGTTTCATAAAAGCAGGGTTCTTTTATTGAGACAGTTAGTTGAACACCTTATTTTAAGGATAAGTGCTTAATATGTTCAGTTCATTGAACTGACCCGTGTAAATCATTTTGCAGATGGAATTTTATTAGAATGAAGACATGGCTGTTTTCTGATGCTTCTTGATTAGCTGAAAGATGAATTGTAATTGTTGCTTTTATTCCTCTTCGAGGAATTGTGAAAAGAAGAAAGTATATTCTTCTATCTATGAGTTTTATTAATGTTTATGTAAACCTTGTCCATTCAGTTGGATTGGCAAATGTACAGATTATGACATGAAATGTTGAATACAATTACAAGTGTGATATTTTAATAATTATATCAGTTTGATATTGTTGACTAAATTGGAAATATAATGTTATTTCTTAATTTGGATTTGTTTCATTGTCCTTGGATGGATGTTAAATGGAAACTGATCTCTATTCTTACCTACATGCAACTTTTAAGTTGAAAAATGCAATTAGTTCATACTTGGGTAAAGATGAATTTTTAATTGACATTAAACAGGATTAGGAAGAATATGATTCCATAATCGAAAGGTATTCAGGATTAGCTTAGGAGCTAAGGAATATCAATTAACTTCGGAGTAATCAAACTTCGCTTTCGATCTCCATTAAATGATCTCGTGGGTTAAATTCAGAATAAAGGATATAGGATAAGTATATCCATAACTAATGGACCTTAACTATATGACGTTAAGGAGAACAAATGGATACATTTCTCGGAATTTAGACCTCCTATGAATGATGTCTAATAAGTTAGTATTCTGAATTTAGTTGCAGTTGAGAAAATCTTGGCCAAGTTTAATAGGTTAAACTTATCACGTCCGTCGGTACGGACCGCTTAATCCAATGATTAAGAAGAGAACCAAGTAGGGAAATGCAGCCCTTCGACACGAAGGAGAAGATGCATAGCAAGATAATGGACGGATTTAGTCCCTCTTAGCCCTATACAACTGTAACGGAAATGAGGAATCAAGGGATCAGCGTGGATACTGAAAGTTGATTTTAATTATTAAATCGTATCCAAATCACTTGAGCAGGATGTGTATTCTCGATGGGAGAATTCTGTAGGACATTGGCATACGCCAGCTACAGCAAGGTGTCTCCGTGAAGACGGGGTCTTCATGACGACACAATGTTGCAGCTGACATATTGCAATGCCCTCCCGAATTAAAACATCAAGAATACATAGGCTGAATGTGTAACTCTTAGCAGGGGATAGGGTATGATCAGGTATACGGAGTGACTCTGGAATACTAAAGATAACTAGACACACGGAGTCATGGGGAAATGACACCGTATGTCTACATATCTTTAGTTACGAAGAATGCCTTCCTATACCCGTTCATATTACTAGTTAGAATTGGAAGTTTAAAACTGACCTTAAACGAAGAGGACTGGTAGGAACCAGGAAAGACCATACTAGATAACAGGTGAAGTGAGGTGAAGGACGTATTCTGTTGATGTGTATCACATTCAGGAATATGATCATGCAAAGCATGTGAAAATCTTTGGCCAAAGTATCGCAATTTCTGGTTGCATTGTCCTTATCACTTAATTTAAGATGCAGGATGTCAGATGAATATCAGTAACAAATATTCAGATAGGCTTCTTAAATGGATCACTTCGATAACCAGAAACGGTTATGAGAATAGGTATATATAATATACTATGCATAAACAAACATGAAGGATCGGTTGTTGCCGAGTCATGAAATGAAGGATTGTTGAAACTCCAAGCCATAAAAATGGAAGATCGGCAGTTCCTCGAGTCATTTAGAGCAGCATATAGAATCTGTTATAAGATTGAATGGCATTGAATGTGTGTTCCATATTATAAATATGCGAACAGGGAACATTCGTTTTAAAATAAATTGTGTGATCCAAACTGTGTTGTTTGGGCAGAGAACAATTATTAAAACTTGAATGTGTGTTTGAATTTTTATAATTCATAACAGAGAACATTATCAAAAAAATAAAAAAACTTCCCTTGTTCTGGTATCTTAAAACGGGGATGTTACACTGAAGCTGGCATATGTCAATGTCCTACAGAATCCTCCCATCGAGAGTACACATCCTGCTCAAGTGATTTGGATATGATCTTAATATTTTAAAATCAACTTTCAGGAACCATGTTGATCCCTTTATCCTCGTTCCCGTTACAGTTGTATATAGCTAAGAGAGACTAAATCCATCCTTTAGCTTGTTATGCATCTTCTCCTTCGTACCGAAGGGCTGCATTTCTCTACTTGGTTTTTTTCTTAATCATTGGATTAAGCAGCCCGTTACCGATGGACGTGATAAGTTTAACCTGTTAAACTTAACCAAGATTTTTCCCAACTGTAACAAAATTCAGAATTCTAGTTATTAGACGTCATTTAAACGAGGTCTAATTCCCAATAAATGTATTCATTTATTTTCCTCAACCTTACACAATTAAGGTCCATTAGTTATGGATATACTTATCCCATATCCTTTATTCTGAATTTAACATACAAGGTCATTAATGGAGTTCGAAAGTGAAGTTTGATTACTCCGAAGTTAATTGATATTCCTTAGCTTCCAAGCTAATCCTTAATACATATCAGTTATGGAATCATATTCTTCCTAATCCTTTCTAATGTCAATTAAGAATTCATCTTTACCCAAGTATGAACTAATTGCACATTTCAACTTAAAAGTTGCAATAAGGTAAGAAAAGATATCAATTCCCATTTAGCATCCATCCACGGACAATTAAATAAATCTAAATCAGGAATAACATTATGTTTCCAATTTAATCAACAATATCAACTGATATAGTCATTAAAATATCACACTTGTATTTGTATTCATTAATTCATGTCATAATCCATACATTTGCCAATCCAACTGAATGGGAATTGTTTACATAAAACATCATTACAACACATAGATAGAAGAATACACTTTCTTCTTTTTACAATTCCTCAACAAGGAATAAAATCAAACAAATACAATTCATCTTCAACCAATCAAGAAGCATCAGAAAATATCCATGTCTTCATTCTAATCAAATTCCATCTGCAAAATTATTTGCATGGGTCAGTTTAATGAACTGAGCATATTAAGCACTTACCATTAAAATGAGGTGCTTCAATTAACTGTCTCAATAAAAGAACCCTGCTTTTATGAAATGACAGTAAGACATCAATCAAGAAATAGGCACCAAAGAATGATCAACATAACAACTGAACCATCAAAAGACCATCAAAATCAACCAAAGAACTGCTGTCCTATTTTCCACATAACCGTTACAAGTTCCAAATTACAATATTTGTAAAGTTAGGAATACAAATAGTGTACTGCTGATATAACATACTGTTATCTTTTCCACTCCTTTCATTAATAATAAAAACAAAGGATAAAACTAACTGAAATGTAAACCCATTACTTTCCTTTCAGTTCATGCATCATATTAGGTTCCTAGCAATCACGCACAGACGAGAAAGTGAACAACAATGCGTATAGTTTCTCATATCTAAGCACTAGAAAATTCGTTAATAATGATTACAAATTTTCAACTGTATGAAAGAAGAAAAGATCATTTTCCAAGTCATTCATCCACATTACTATCTCCTTCCTCATGACTGTCCTAAAAATGGAATCCAAATGAGACACAAATCAAGATAACAGTTCAGAGTGAAACTTACAAAATCCATTCGGAATTCACTTTCCGGCAGCAAGAGTAATTTCATTCATAATCAGCTTTAAATGAAAACAAGGAAGAATTTTTCATCCTTATCAATACTTCATTTAAATCAGGCTCATGTGCATATCCAGAATAGGTTAGTACATCATCGTGTTTATCATAGATCAAATAGTATAAGGTTGCATATTGTGTATTTACCGTACTAGAAGAAACCATAATTCTTTCACGGTATTGCAAACCAGATAAACAGTTATACAATCATGCAATCAATTATTCACATGATTTTCTAATTTTATGAATGCATTCCGTTCAAAATAAAATTTATTCATTGCTGTTACCTACAGCAAGTCCAATCGTAATGCACAGAAAGACTTTAATGTTATTTCCAGAATTCAGACAACAAAAGAGAAGAATTCGTTCTATAACTATTCATATAAGAAAACAACCATTTTCTTCAACTCAACAAGAACTATTCATGCTGATTTCATTTCTTCTAAATGACCGTGCAAAGATCAGAAGACCACATGAAACATTCAAAATTCCGTTTATACAGAAATACACAGCACTTAGGAAATGATTTAAATGCCACTGTTCTCTATTCAAACTGAACTTACAAGTTCAATAAACCATCCAACTACTGATTTTACCAAATCAAAATAGTAGACAGAAGAAGAATTCCTTACCAATAAATGTTTCTACCCGAATCCATTCTTCTATTCACAATGATGTACAGAACCCAAAAATGTGATTTTCATACAATAATACCCTTATTATTAAAAACCCGCATAGGATATCAGATGCACAACAAAGTATAATCAAAATAGGTCCAATAGCAATACAACTTCCCAAGCATTTCCTCCTTGCACAGCAATCCAAATTAAAATGCGTTTTCACAAAGACAGTCCAAACTAAAAGGTCGAACAACATCAATGAAACACAACAAATCATCTAACCCCTTCAGCAAGATTCAACATGATTTATTTAATGCACAGAATACAAGTCAAGCTCGTTTTCATGACTACTGTCCAAACTGTAAGATCAAACCACCTCAATTAAGACATAACAAATCATCTTTCCTCCAAGGCAAGAAGAAGTACAGTACATAAATATTCATTCATTTCTCAGGAATGCAAAACCAAGATTTGTAATCGTGTCTACATTCCGAACGGTAGACCAAACAACATCAATAACCACAACTAATCATCCTACTTTCTCAGCAAGAAAACAATATAATTCATTATAAGTTCAGAAGGGAAAAAATATTTCTTTTCTAACTCCCACGAATACTCAACCATATTCGTCTATTTCTTTAAGCAAGAAAAAGGGACAGCAAAAACGTATTACCATTTCTTCCCTCAAATCAAATTCGTATGATCATACAAAACCAAAATGTCGTATCCATCATAATCAAACACAATAGAAAGAGAAAGGATCTATTTCCTTTTTAAAATAAATTTCAGTAGAGAATACGACTTCATACAACTCGCACATCCAGTACAGTATTATCACAGAAGTTCATATATCAAAGAACAATTGCTCGACACTAAAAGATAGCTCCTATTTTCTATTTAGACTTCATCATTCAAGTTCGTAAAACAAGAGAATGATTATACAGTGATGAGAAAAACACATACTGCCTATTTTTTTTGTAAATATAACCATTAATAGAGAAAAATACCCAAAACGTTATTCTCCAAATTGCTAAACAAACCAACACAACATGGAGATATTCCACTCAAAGAAAATGTAAATACAGTTTAAACACAACAACCAGAACAATTTTACCTATCATTTCCAAAAATGATAGAAAGAATCGACTAAATCCAAATCTTATCAACTCGTCAACAGTCACATAAACCCAAAACCCAAGAGCAGGGTTGTTTTAATGAGACGTTTAAACAAAGCAAGTACTTTTAAAGAGAAGGGCTTAACATGCCTGCAATTTCTTTTCCAAAACTCAAAGAAAACTGCATTTGTCGATGATATTTCCTTTCTCGGCGACAGCACGAGCTTTCTAACAATCCTTTCCTCTTCAAGCTCAGCAACAGCCTCCAATTTTCCAAAGAACAGTGATAAACCCAAAGAAACTGGTTCGACTGAACCAAACAAAAAAAACCAAATGCAGAGCAACTTCACAAAATCTAAATCGACACAATAAACAATCAACATTTCCCTCCTCCACCTTCCAAGGTGAGCTGGTCGTGAGGACCAAGAAAATTTAATGCATTAAAGGCTTTTCCTTTTTCCAAACTTCCCATGCCACTACCAACTTGAGTTGGCGAACTCCAAATTTTAAATTTCACATGCAAAACGAAATTTAGCTCCATGTCCAACTAAATACCTCCACCACTTACCTGCCCCCGCCAAACTGGCGCTATCCATGTATGGACTCTTATTTAATGCCATTAAACACCCCTTCATCCTTATCCTCTCCCTCTAAGGGTCTGCATGCCCCCTTTAGGTTAGGATTAGTTTAGGATGTATATTAGTTATTCAACCTAGGTCATAGTTTAGTTTTAGGTTAATAGGACTTAGGTTTATTTCCCTTTCCTTTTTTTTATAATTTAAAAATCCACTTAGGATAGTAGTTTAGGATGTATGATAGAACTTAGGATTAGCTTAGGATTTAATTCCTTCTAACCACTAACACTAATCAACCTCCATCCAGTCTTCCAACTGACACTCATGTCAATGTTGTGCAGGACATTTCATCCCTTGTTTCACATGCCAAAGCCACCCATGTCTAGACATTTCCTGCCTCACGAGGTCTTAAGTTCGACAGTACAGGGTTCAAGAATCAAACCTTTTTCGTTGGCATTTACGTGTCAGCTGCTCATACCTGCAATCAGGCGCTACACATTTATATCAACCTCCGGTTCGGTTCAAGAGTAAATCGACAAAGCAATCACAATAATACCACAACATACTTTGGATCAATGGAATTGATTCAAGGTGTGATGTCAATCAGCAAAGATATTTTAGCAAGTATACGACAATTTGTCGTCACATCAGCAAACACACAAGCAACAATAACTGTTGTCCTATGCAATAAATTACAGCATGCAAGAATCCAAGTTAGCAACACATTCCTTTAAGATCAGAATATATCTTAACATGTTTGCCTTCATTTCAGCAGCTATAACAGTATGAAAAATATTCACCAAGATAACTTACAAAATCAGGGTGTTACAGTCAACCTGTTATGCCTCTTTCATGAATGCCAAAACCTGATCTCTGGTCTTCTCAACCAACTCCTTGAAGCCAAATACCATACTTCTCCTTTCTTTTTATGTATCATGATCCATCAAATGTACCAACACATGCTTTATTCCATTATTTGTTAGAAAACACTTATTTAACCTTCCATTATAAACTACCTTCCTTTCATATTTCCATGGCCTGCTTAGGATTAAATGGAATACATCGATAGGCATGATATCACATAATACCTCATCATGCAATCTTATAATTTTGAATGGTACTCTACATTGCTCACTTACAAGAATTTTATGGTTCTTCTGAATCCATGCAACCCTATAACGTGTAGGGTGAACTAATATCTTTAAACCTAATTTACTAACCATTTCTTCATATACAATATTACCAATACTGTCATTATCAATAATTACCTGACATGCTTTGCCTCTTTTTGTGCACCTTTTCCTAAATAAACTCCTCCTACAAACTAGCTCCTAGGGTTTAGATTGTTATTGTGGTAGAATTACTCTTCTTAACAACAATGACCCACCATGTTTCTAATCGTTACTTCTATCAACTACATTTTCCATCCCTGAACACAATGTCTCCATTTTTGTCATCCTTACTCCTAAATCAATGATCTCATGCATCATATTGTCCATATTCTTCATTACTCCCTCCTAGATTAAATTCATAACACCCTACAGTGATCACTTTCATCCTTTTTCCGTGATTTCACAGTCACCCATACTATCAATCAATGAAAAATACATACAATATCTGCAATAAACTAATTTTTTAACAGATCCTTACTTTGATACCAAAATGGTGCAACGTCATATCACTTTCCTTTATATTCTTCGTTGTATGAAATCTTACCTATTTTATGTGCCTTATCCTTCAAGAAGATTCCTTGGTTTCTTGAGATGACTCACTTTTCCTCCCTCCATAGAGGATCTCCAAGAAACTCTTCATGACACTACTCACATGCTTCAACACCATAAGATATACCCTACTGCTACCACACACCTACTTACCTTTGAAATAACTTTCATACAAAGGAAATAATTAGATATATGTACATGTGGTATTTGACTCAACTCCATACTTTAGAATCCTCCATCATTTTTAGCAACATCTCATCATATCCTTTATCATCATTCTTAGCCTTTATTCTTGAATGCATCCTCACACATGCATTTAACATGTCTTTCATTATAAGGTTTATATAGGCTTATTTGTATCTATATGCTCAAAAGGACATATAGGTCCCTTTGGATCTCTCAACTCTTCTAAGAGAATTTTTATACCTATTCCTAGGTGTCTAGACCCTCCATACAGTCTTATCCTTTCCATGCATGATAGTTCTCTTGTTAAGGCCTAATAGCCTTCTAGCCCTCTCACCAAGCAAACATTATTGTATCTCAATTTTTACTGAAGTAACTCCACAACCTAGTAAGTGATCCTAATACCCTTTATCATACTCTCACTTAGGTAAAAATTTCAACTATTGTTGGTTTATACCGAATTGCACTTCCTTTGTAACCTATCATGCCAATTAAGTCTAATTTCTACCTATAACAAGGATAATGGCACTTGTTGGTATGATTTTAACTGAAAACTTGTACATCCATGTCTAATATGATGACAAGATGGTTTTCATACAATTTTTTTTTTTAAACCCTGATTTAAACCTCCATGAAACATAAAACCTTCTTTCTTGTGGCCTATAATAGTTTTCTTGAACTCTAATGCATAATTCACACAAACATGGCAAGTTAATATCTCAAATTTTGCATACCCCTACATATCATCTAGGTAGAGATGCTCATGATATTTCATAAGATTTTGATGGCTGGAAAAATAGGTAATCTCTTCCCTAGTTAGGGCTCGAGAGGGAATATTTAGGGCTACAAGGTAAATCTCACAATTTCAAAAGCTATAAAAATTTGAGGATACTCCATTTACCTTCTTGCAACTATCCAATCTTTTATAGTGCTCAAAATCCCTTCCTAACCTGACTATCATACTTTTATCTCTCAAGCTGGGACAAAGGTTTTTATTAAAATCATATAAAACAACAATAAACCACAAAAACAGAAGCTCTATTGTCTGCAACACCAATATATTATATTATTATCCAATTCAAACCCATATTACATTATTTGAATAATATTCCATGATCCAATCCCATCGAATAGTTCTATGTGCATCTTTGCTAAGCTAGCTAATTTCAAGTTTAACTCCCAAAAATATCTCAACAACAACCTAAACTTGGCATGCAATCAAAACTACATAAAATCTACTAAAAACCTCATTCAACCTCCTATTTCCACTCTTTTACATATCATGATAAGATTTTATTAGGCATGAAAATAACTAATTTCCACCTTCTTTCGTTTGCCTATGCACCTAACTACATTTTCACAACATGTTAAATTTTGAAATTTACCTACTCAAGTAAGATCACTCACACAACTAGTCACTCATGTTGGAATGGTGTTATATGGCCTTATTACATTTAGCCCATGATGCTCCTGCATCATTCTAAATTCCAAAATTAGAACTAATATTATTTTTGTGGAATAAATCATCTTGAAAATTAGAAAATCAAAGTTTTTTTTCTTTGGAAGTGAACACAAGGTCAAAGAAAATAGCATTATAAGTGGAACATCCTATTGGTAAGAGAAATCATCATCCTTATCTAATGTTAAAAGTTTTTGTTCCATTTTTAAATCAACAAATCAATGAAATACGTTAGTCTGCAAAATCTATAAATCAACAAGAGACCCTAATCTCTATGCCACCAATGCAATAATGTGTTATTGTTAACAAAGTACAACAGAAGGTTAGTAATCCATAATTTAATATCCTTGATAATATGAGGCAAACCAAAGTTAACATGTCAATATGGGATTATTTGTCTCTTCCTAAACAAAAAAAATGCTCTTACAAGAATCTTTGTCTAACCTCAGTGTCTCTAACCAATGATCCAAAGAACCATATAAGGTTGTGCTCACCAATACACTTGATCCAAAAGAAGCTCAAAAAAATAAGAGTGTTAAGACACCTCCCTTATATGTTTCATTGATCATAGGTCAAAATATAATTCACAACTACATGATTGATTCTGGAGCTTTCAGCTCAGTTATGTCCAGGTAATTTATTGAAAAACTTGGTGTAGATTATGAGCCTCTTTCTAAAGGAGTAGTTCAATTTAATGGAACAACCGTAAATACCCTTGGATTCATTAAAGGACTAATATTAACCTTTCACACATGTCCCAACTTAGCAAAAACCTACCATAATATGTGGTCAAGATACAAGGGCCTTGTTTTTATTGTGAATGTGGAAAGGGATAATGCATTAGTAAGTTTTAATTAATTTTAAAATATGATTTACATTTATTTAAAAAAACTTAAATGCAGTTGAAGTACTATAATTTTAATAATGAGGCAAAAATACTTAATGTGCATTTAAAAATTATAAGGAAGATTTTAATTGCAATAGTTGATTTGAAGAAAAATCTTTTTATTTTAAACAAGAAGAATAATACCTTAAGAAGGATAATAAATGAGCATGGAATGGATATTGAAATATTATTGAAGAAGAAAATAGAAGAGGATCCAATGTTATTGTCTTCTAGTGATGCAACAAATCCAGAACATGAATTACTTTTGAAAATCAATTCAGTCGCAAAGGATCTTATTCAGTCATGTTTTAAAAGAAGGTTCTGGTGCAAAGGAGTCATTAATGAAAATGAAATACTCTACTTCTTAAGGATGAAGCTAAAATATGAAATTTTCAAAATTTTCATTTGAAACTTTGGTTGTACACCAATTTGATATTCAAACTAATAGGAATTAGATAAAAATATGTAGAAACAATTCCTAAAATCACAGCACTAGGAAACTATTTAGCAAAATTATACTTACATAAATATAACACCATATATAAATAATACACAAAATAAGACAAGACAAGATTTAATGTGGTTCACCCAATTTGGGTTGTGTCCACAAAGAACTTGTTAAGATTTTATTATCAACAAGAGTAAAAACAACTCTTACAGTCTTCTCTCAGTTACAATTGCACAACAATCACTCATGAACTCATAACAGAATTCCCAAAGATGTTAAACCACATCTAAGACACAATTGACACCCAATTGTCCAGCCTTGATCACTCTTGATGACCTCTTGATGTTCTAAGACTCAAGATCTTTTTGATCACTCAAGATACATTAGGATGCCCCTAACACCTTTATTTATAAGATTACAATCCTTCTATGAAGTTCTATAGCCAACCCTAGAAGTTTGAAAGTCGTGACCTTTCAAATTCTCACAGATGGAAAAATTTTCACTGTGACAACTGAAAATTAACCTCCAAATAACAACAAATACAGAACATGAAAATAACACATGACTACAGAATGCTCCTGAAATCTCCAAACTTAACTGTTTGAACTCCAACACTTTAATGTTGATTCCAGAAGACCAAAAACAAGATCCACACCCCAAAAATATCTTACTTGGAGACAGTTTCCACTGAGAAAAGTTCTCAACCCTTCATTATCATTCATTAAGGTCAACCAAAGTTGAACACAATTTCAAATTCTCCCTTGTAACCACCTTGGTTATCATATCCACAGGATTCTAACTTGTATGAATCTTTTCTAGATTCAACTTATCTTCTTCCAAATTTTCCCTGGTGAAATTATATCTCAGCTAAACATGCTTCGTCCTAGAGTGGAAAGTAAAGTTCTTTGCTAAATGAATAGCACTTTGAAAACCACTATGTAGTATCCCAACTTCCTAGTTATGCCCCAAATCATCAATCATGATGTAGATAAATTGTCTCCTTTCTTGCCTCTATGGAAATAACATACTTAACCTCTTTGGTTCACAAAGCCACAACCTTTTGTATCCATGAAATACATATCTTTGTTGTATCACAAACTGTAAATACATAAATAGTTGTGCTCGTCCTACTTTCCAAATATCCTACCATGTCTGAATCTACATAGCCACACAATGTAGTGTCTGATCCACTAAAATGCAATTATTTGATGGATGGAGAGACCACTTTTGAATTTTGGTTTGAGCAGGAAGCAACGAGGAATCCTAGTGTAGGGTATCATGATGAGAATATATAGGATGGCAGTAAGGATGCATAGTTTATAACAGAAAGGGATGAGGTGGATCTAGATACAGGACCCCCTATCACTTGGGTGTGGTGAGTAGTCAAATAAGTATCATCTATCAATCTCAGCCCTGTTTGTAATGAAAATGGTTTTTTCTTGGAAATATCTCAACTAATAGCCAACTGGGTGAGGTATTCAATGTGCAACACCATTCTAGCCAACATTCCTAGAAGCAGGCCATATATTGAGGAGTTTAGAAAATGGGTTGATAGAAAGTGTATGCCCAAAGGATCGATGTAAATAGCAGCGTATGCTAATGCCTTTTTTATCAATTTATCCTTGGAGGAGGATTTCTTAAGAATCCTCACTAGGGGACCATGGTTCATGGGTAGAGCGGTGGTTCTGGTCCAAAAATGGCATCTTGGCTTCAACCCCTTGGAGAATTTTATTAAATAATATCTTATATGGGTTCAAATTTAGGATTACCACTGTAATATTGGGATTTAGACATATTTCAAGGGATTTATAAAGCCATTGGGGCTTTGGTTATTATAGATCCAGTGACCTGTGCAAAAACTAGGCTCCTATTTGGAAGGTTTTGTGTCAATGTTTCCCCTGAAACTTCATTACCTAGAAGCATTGATATCAATGAAAGGCACTATGGGGGTTCACACTTAAAATATCAACTATGATTTTGCACTATTAATGTGTTTTCCATGTTTAAAGGTAGGCCACAATATTAAATCTTGCCCTAAATCCAAAGAGGAGGTTGCTCATAATGCCTTGCTAAAGAAAAACAAAGTCATTAGTAAAGAAGACTTGAAAGGAAAGGGAGTCATGTATACAAATGTAAGTGGATCATTGAAGGTAAATCCCTCATGGAAAAAGATAAATAATCTAGTAGAGATTATGGATCAGAATATAGAAGACCCAGTACAGAACATAAAAGAGATAATAGTTGAAGAGGCCAAGGAGAAGGACAACAAGATGGATGTGAACCAAGATCCTAACAAGGATGAAGATATGATGGTCTTTGAATATTTTTAGGAGGTTGGATCCATAGTCCCATAATCTTTGGATGCAAGTTTATTTTCCTAGAGACCAAGAGAATCATTACTAGTAAGCAACATGTTCAAAATGTTAGATGTCAATTTGTAGGATATTCCTACAGTGGAGGAGGATATTGTTAGGAATATCCTTATTATTAGTGCTTCATTAGTTTATTTGTGTGTAATCATTATTTAAGTCAGTATATTAAGTTATATGGTTGTTATATAAAACAACATATAACAATTATTTGTTGGTGAGTTTTAACCACTCATGTATATGGAGTGTGGGAGAGATTCGTGGGAGAAGTAGTTAAGGCTACCTCCTAAAATATAGGAATCATATGTCCTATATATATGTAAATGTATCTGAATATCAATATACAGAAAAGAAGATTGTTTGTGTGATTTGCACGTGCTCTTTCATTTGGTATCAGAGCGATGGAAATCTGAGAATCGGCAGGGGCGATTATTCAAGTCTCTAGCCCCAACATATGAGAATATTTGGAGTTATGTTCACATTAGCTATGTGAAAAAAATATTTGGAGGCATTCCTGTTATTATTCATGTGCTTATCTCTCCTGATTATCACGTACATCTGCCATGGTTTGATTTCAAACATTGGAATCTTACATTTTTCTGGATAGTAGTAATATTGGCATCTATTGAAATCTAGGATTTTCATTATATATGCATTCAACTCAGGTTTTGAATATTTGCGTGAGGAATTAACTCCTCTCAGTCCAATACGTTCATCTATAAAGACGTCCCCACATTCATTTTTTCCAGATCACGGCCACTGCACAATTTAATCTCACGATAACCTACAGAATTGCATCTCCTTTGTGCATCAATTCATGCATTATAAACCACTCAGGATCTCCTACTTGCTTGGCTCATTTGGCTCTCTTTGGCAATAGTTTTGCATTCAAACATACAAATCACTCGGCGTTTCCACTGTAAACACCGACTCCAGCTTTTCATTTAGTGTTGGTCAATGCCATCACTAATTCATTCATGACTTTGAAACGGTTTTTATGCTTCCTTCATAACAACATTACAGGTGGATTTCTTAACATGTCTACACTTGGTGGTTATAAATATGCTGCACGAGGTTGTTTTTTTTCTTTTTTGCTCTCTCCAACATAAAACAAGGTTGGTTAAAATTTTAGTCGCTTAAGTCTCATAGGGTCATAGGTTCTGTCTCGTAGTATTGTTTCTATTCATTTTAGTATAGTGTTTTAATACCGGTTTCATAGTGTTAGAGTCATCCTATGTTATGCCATTTAATTTCGTAGTCTCAATGCTATAACGTCATATTTGAACATGTACTAGCCAATAGTTTATCCAAAAATTATAATTGTTGTCATTGTGTTTAATTGTCAATGTCAATATTATTATTTGTTTTGAGTCAATTAGATCATTGAGTATTGTGTCTATAGTCTAAACTTATTTTTCGTTAAATTGTTAAAAGTGTCGAAACATTTTTTTTGGTATTGTCTTAGTCTATGTGATTTTAATTTAAAAAGTAATTTCAATTTATTACTTTTTAAATTTCTAGTCATTGTCAATCAAATAGGTGATTTAGGACATTCGTAAAGAGTCAATCAAATTTTTGTCTCATTTCAAGTCTAGTCATGTCATTGTAAATAGTTCAAAGAGTCGTAAAATCGTAAAAAAAAAATTGCCTGCATTTCAACTGGACGCACTATTGGTGGAATCCGACGTTCTTTAATATGCATTTGAGCTCCATGATCAAATCCAGCTGAGCTAGCAGCATAAAAACTGGAGGCAGGAGGCATCAGAGGTTGGAGGTCATTCAGCGACCTCTCATCAGTTGCCAATGACGGGGCCACACAGATGGTTTGGTGACATTTTTACGGTGTATTTGCTTTCAGCTTGTTTCGTGTGCTTCTTTTCATAGTTCCAGTATCAGTGTTCCTGTTTGCAGTGTTCATGATTGAATAAGTGGAAATTTCAAATTGAGAGGGGGAACATGATCCAATGTTCCATTTCCAGTATGTCAGCTTTTTCTATGTATGTACGAGCAACATATTTCAGTAGAATTTCCTATGTTATTCCCTGCAGTGAGATAGTGATGAGAGTTGTTGACACTACTACATCATCATGATATCGTGGTTGTTAGTTATCCAGAAAAACTATCCAGATGTTGTTGGTAGTGTCCTCAAAAACCATCTGTTGTGTGGTTGTTGGTTAACCACTTGGAAAACCATCCAGAGGTTGTTGGTATTGTCCTTGAAACCATCCAGATCATGAGCATTCTACGTAGCGGCACATTGCAGTACAAAGGCAGGTTTTTCCCATGTTCACACTAAAGGGGGGAATGTTAGGAATATCCTTATTATTAGTGCTTCATTAGTTTATTTGTGTGTAATCATTATTTAAGTCAGTATATTAAGTTATATGGTTGTTATATAAAACAACATATAACAATTATTTGTTGGTGAGTTTTAACCACTCACGTATATGGAGTGTGGGAGAGATTCGTGGGAGAAGTAGTTAAGGCTACCTCCTAAAATATAGGAATCATATGTCCTATATATGTGTAAATGTATCTGAATATCAATATACAGAAAAGAAGATTGTTTGTGTGATTTGCACGTACTCTTTCAGATATCCAATGAGCCCATGAGGCTTCTAAGAATGTGCTAAAGGAAAATCCTGTTGATAACAAGGAGTTTAAGGAAGTGGTGAAATAAAGTCCCATAAAAATGTGCTCATATATCCATGTTCCAGAGATAATGCCTATACCATCTCCAAAATGGAATTAAACCCCAAGAACAATATCAAAGGCAGATGTAGGAGCCAAAAAATAATTGTTATCCAAAATGTGCCCCTTGCTCATTTTTGTGGCTAACTCCTCTCATTCTTCCCTCTCTTGTGCCTCAGACATAATTTTTAACTTTTTAGGCACTCAAAACCTTCTAGAAATGACACCATTGGATAGAGCTCTCTCTCAGCTTTCCAGAAAGGTAAAGTTTTCCTCCTAACTCCATGTATTTTTGAACTTATGGCTTGGTGGAGTTTTTGTGGGAAAATTTCCCCTTCAAGGTCCGCACAGCCAATGAGATGCTGCCACATGTCTAGGATAGAAATGAATCAAGTGATCTGCGGAAAATAGAGGAAAGACGGGCCCGTGTCCAATTGGGGCTTGCCACATGTCCCAAGCTCACCGGCCTCGTGGGGAATTTTGGGAAAATTTCCAAAGGCAAAAACAAAGGAAAATGAAGCAGGATGGGCCCGCGCCCAATAGAAATGTGCCACATGGCACCTATGGAAGCCAGAGTGGTGGAGCATAGGGAAATTTTGGAAAATTTTCCAAACGACCAAAAAGATAAAAAATTCAAACTTTTTGCCCGCCGATTCAATTTGGCCCTGTTTGGCCCTAAAATTTCAAATGGTCATATCTTTCAATCCAGAGCTCAGTATTTTGCACGTTCTTGATATCAATAGAAAGCTAGCTGAAATTATCTAAAATATTCTAGGGTCATTTTTGCATTTTGATTAAGTTTGGAGAGAGAAAATTGAAAAACGCCTCTGGCACGTGGTCATGGACAAAAATGACATATCAACTACCATTTTTAATGAAGAATGGCTCGCATTCTCTCCTAGCATGGCTAAAAATGTCAAGGAATGGGTCTATAAGGATGTTCATGTTGTTTTGATGGAATTTTGGTTAATGGTTGAATCCCTTCCATGTTTTCCCACGTTTCTCTCTCCTGGGCTCATCCCTTGCACTGTAAAAGCTAGTTTTGGCTCATTTTGAAAGGATTGAACATTTTTTGTGTATTGTAGGTCCCCTTTCTCACATTAGAAGTGAATTTGGTGGAATAAAAAACCTTTCCTAAGAAATGTTACTTTATTTTGCCTCTCAGGTGTTGTAATGCAAGTGATTTTGATGTTAAAATAACAATACATGCCTTGTGATTAGTTTATTTTCATCCTCTGCTTGTGTTGTTTGGCTAATTTATGATTCTTCATTATAATTATCAGTGTTGTGCATGTTGTTTTTGTTGCATTTTATGAATTGTGTCAATCTACAGAAGTGAGAAATGCTCACCACTCCTTTGGTGCATCACCTATTAGCATTAGTTTTAGCTTTTTTGCATCCTCTATCTCTGTCTCCTTTGGAATTTAGGGTAGGATTAGGAATATAAACCTTTGCAACTTGTAAGTGATAAATATGACCAGAGGAGTTGAGGAACCAACCTCTAATATGGAGATTCCTCTTCCATTTTACAAGTCCCACACTTGGGGAGAGGATTAAATGTTGTGTAATCACACTAGATGCATGGGATGATCAAACTAGAAATCTGATCAACATCTAGGGGTGCTGCTGATTTGCAACAATAGTTTTGGCATGCTTGGTGGGACCTCAGAGGTCTTCATCTTCATTGTAACAAAATTGATGTGCATCTGTTACAAGTTTCTTGCTTAAAAGTTCTATAAATTACACATCTGGTGACTCTAAGGAAGAAGAATCAGCTAGTTTTAGCAGTGCAGACCTGAAAACTCATGAGAAGAATCACTACAAGGTCAAGAGCTAGAGAAGAAGAGGTGCTGTTTGAATATCTACAGTTATCTCAAAGAAGAAGGTAAAGTGGGAGGAGAATCCAAAGGTCTCCATCTCCACCAAATAGAACTCTCTCAACTACTCCACCTGGTAGGCCTTTCATTCAATCAACAAGGGTTCTAAGGCCAATAAGAATGGAACAAAAAAACCCCTATGTCAATTTCACTGGCAGCAGCCCACTTGCTCTCAATGCACAAAATCTAATTCCAGTTGCAGCATTGAAGAACATTCCATACTTCACTGGAAAAAATCAGACCTCACCTGGTGATCATGTCAAGGATATTGCTAACATTTGTGTAATCCATGAGATCAATGAGATGCAAGTTGTTTTCAAATTGCTGGCATCTTCATTTAAAGGGAAAGCTTTGTAATGGTTCAAGAGCCTTGCCTCAGGTTCTATTCAAAATTGGAATCAGCTATGTATAGCCCTCCATGAGCAGTTTGGGGAAAAGGGAGACAACTTGTTCATTTTGGAGTAGCTGACAACCATCAAGAGAGCTCCCAATGAGTAGTTGACTAATTTTAATTTTAGATTTCAAAGGACTTGGAAGAGAATTCCATTGGCAGTTAGGCCAACAGTAGAAGGTGCTTTCCTTTATTACCTTAAAGCTTTAAATTCTGATATTTCTATGTTAATTCAATCCATGGGAGGCACAACTATTCCTATAACTTATAGAGTTTCCATTAGAGCTGAAAATTATTTTATCCAAGCTAGCAAGCTGGCTCCTAGACCTCCAATGCCATTGTTTCCAAGTTTAGAGAGCCCAAATACTAATCAAACACCTAATTTAGCTCCTATTCCCACTCCTAGAAATCAGAATTCAAATGAAGCTTCTACTTCATCTTCTAGTGCCCCAAATGAAATTCAAGAAGTCATGAAGCAGCTACAAAATCTAGGCAATGAGCTGGTTACACTCAAAAGGCAAGCAAGCCCAAAGTTATAGACCTTCTTTGTAGCCCCAAGCTCAGCCTAACAGGTAGCTAAATCAACCTCATAGACCACCCAATCTAGCTGCAAATCTAAATCAAGCAAGGCCTCCTGCCAACAGAACATTTCAGCCCTATAATCCCAATGCTACATCTACATCTAAAGCATTAGTGTCAATACAAAACAATATAGCTCAAGAGTATGATTGGTGTTTCCCATGTAATGAACCTCATAACTAGTCCATGTGCTTCAACGGTAATTTGAATCAAGCATTAATGGTGACAAAAACTGGTGTGGAGGGTGAAGGTAGTCAAAGAAATGACCAGCAACAAGAAGCATTCCAGCAGAAATCAGCTCTGATATGATACCACACTTGTAAACTGGTAGGTAAAATATTTTTGTGGCATGAATCAAATGGTTTCCCAAAGTGTTGTAGCCAACACAAGGTAAAAGAGAAGAAATTTGGGTGAAGAATAGCCATTAGCTCTAAGAAATCAAAAATCTTCTATCACCCCACAGAATGTTGACAAACAAAATCCAATCCCAAATACACAAGGACAGCCTAAAATAGTTCCTAGGCCGACTCAAATGCCAATTGTTTCTACCCATGTGCAAGGAATGAATGTGTAGACCAAGGGATAGCAAAGGGATACTTCATCTCCATTCAATATCATTAATCAAATGAGGAAGACAAATATGAACATATCAATGTGGGAATCACTATCTATCCCAAGCCAAAGAGATTTGCTACAAGCTACCATGAAGGACTGAGTCAACTTCAAATTAGCAAGTCTAAATGCAAGACAAAGTGCTCACAAATGCTACCCAGCTTGAGGGGAATCATGGAGGACAGACAAGGTAAAATGTTGAAGCCCCCTCCATTCTATGTTTCATTGATCATTAGGAATCAATTAGTACACAATTGCATGATTGATTCCGGAGCAAGTAGTTCAGTAATGCCCAAGCAAATAGCTAATCAGTTGGGAATTCAGTATGAAATCATATCCAAAGGGATGGTATAATTGGATGGGACAGCAGTAACAATAGTTGGAGTGATTAAAAACTTGAGTCTTACTTTGCATGCCTGTCCCAATGTGATTGTTTTTCAAGATGTCACAGTAATAGACCTTCCACCACTCTTTTCCCTATGTTTTTCAATGGATTTCACAACTAAGATTGGAGGTTACTTGTCTGCTGATTGGTCACACATGTTGTTTAGAACCAGATATGGAACTAAGGCCAAAATTAGGTCTGAACCTATTGAAAACTTTCACATTGATCCTTACACTTCAAGTCAGATTAATGCTAATTGTTTAGCGTTTGATCAAGAAGATCACCCAAGCACTGAAGAAGCTGACACCAAGGTTGGAAGTATCTCGGATCTAACCCTTGATGAATGTGCAAACAAGGTGCATGATTTTGATCCTTATTAAGAAATAGAATAATCTGAGCTAGGATTCTATTGCATGCATGAAGAAAATCAGCCTGTTCCTAGCATCACCAAGCTAGACCACAAGGATGACAATGAGGTATGGCAGTTAGTTTTTGATGGTTCAAGGAGTAGACAAGGTGCAGGAGGTGGAGCTATGCTTGTTTCACCTCAAGGACTGAAGTATTATTCAGCTTTTAGATTCTAGTTTGTATACTCTAATAACATTTCTGAATAAAGACTGTAAGGACTACATTGGTCAAGGATTAGATTGGTCAATCAAGAGAGGAATAAAGAACTTGCAAGTCTTTGGTGACAGTGAGTTGATTTTCAACCAGGTTAAGGGGTAGCATGCTATCAAGAATAATCTGCTCAAGTGCTATAAGAATAGGGTATGTGACCTCATTAAATATTTTGAGGGCTTTAGCATAAAATCCATTCCTAGAAAAGAGAACCAAGCTGCTGACAGGCTTGCAGTAGTTGGGGCAGCCTTTGACATTGTTGAAAGCATTCAAAAAGACAAGGCATAGCCAAACATCCATGTGATTGTGAGGCCTTCAGTTCCAGATAACAATGTAAGTTGGAAAGTTTTTGAAAATGATCAGCAAATCATCCATTTCTTGTAAGAAGAGCCTGAATTCTCAGCCAAAAATCAGGAAAAGTTAGAGCAGCAATATGGTGACCAAGTGGTGCAGCTGAGAACCAAAAAACTACCAAAGGGACTTATTACTTTGGAGTCCATTTTGAATCCTAATGATCAGTTTAGGAATGAGAAAGAAAACATCTGAGTGAAGGGAGAAGGTTCAGTGTCCATCTCAGTAGAAAGAGGAAAATCACTCCAAATTAGTAAGATGACAACTAAGCAAGAAAGGTATGAGTTTGTACAACTTTATCAAGAATTCCCAGATGTGTTTTCTTGGAGCTATGAAGATTTAAAATGTTTCAATCCTGAGTTATCTCAGCATACCATTGAACTGGACCCAAGTACTAAGCTCATCAGGCAAAAACAAAGACCAGTTAATCCATGCATGGAGCCTCTCATGAGGAAAGAATTGGATATGTTGATAGAATCAAGAATCATATTCCATATCAAGCATTCTAGTTGGGTTGCCAACTTGGTCCCAGTCATAAAGAAGAGTGGGGAAATCAGATTGTGTGTTGACTTCAGAGATTTGAATAGAGCATCTCTCAAGGATCATTATCCACTTCCTTCTATGGAGCAGATTTTGCAAGTTGTTGCTGGCTCCGAAAGGTTTTCACTACTTGATGGCTATTTAGGGTACAATCAGATTATGGTGAAGGAAGAGGATCAGTTCAAGACAGCCTTTACAACCAAATGGGGAACTTATGCATATAGGAAAATTCCATTTGGGATGTCCAACGATGGAGCTACCTTCCAAAGAGCAATGGACATGGCGTTCAAAGGTTTGATTAACAACATAGTGCTGATATATCTTGATGATATCACTATTTTTCCAAAAAATACAGCAGACCACCTCTCTCATTTAAGACAAGTGTTCCAAAGGTGTAGAAGATTTGGAGTCTCCTTGAATCCTAAAAAATGTATTTTCTTATCCCATGAAGAAAATATCCTGGGTCACATTGTCTCCAAAGAAGGATTAGTAATTGATCTAGAAAGAGTTGAAGCCATAAGAGCACTACCATTGCCAAGCCACAAGAAGGCCCTTCAAAGTTTCTTGGGGAGAATAAATTTTGTTCGGAGGTTTGTCCCAGATTTTACAGCCCTTGTCAAACCTATCACCAAGACGTTAAAGAAAAGCATGGCTTTCAAATGGACAGCAAAATACAAGGAATTTTTTGAAGCAATCAAAGAATCCATCTCTCAAGCCCTAACTCTCATCAACCTGGATTTCTCCAAGGATTTCATCCTCTATGCGTTTGGGGGTGATGATACTATTTCTCCAATTTTGGTACAGTAGAACAAGGACAATGACAAGCAGCCAATTGCTTTCTTTAGCCAAAGCCTGGAGGACTATGAGGTGAGATATTCTTTCATTAAGAAGCATGTCCTTGCAGTAATCAGAAGCTTGAAAAATTTCAAGCATTTAGTCTCAAACAACAAGGTTCAATTGTTGGTTTCTCATGCAGGAGTTAAAAAATTCCTCCTCAATAAAGACTTGAATGAAAAGAGAGCAGGTTGGATTACTCGTGTCATGGAATATGACATAGAGATCAAGGTCACCAAGTTGGTAAGAGGAAAAGGATTGTGTGAGCAGCTGATTTTGGGAAAACAAAAGGAAGCATGCAATGAGAAGGAGGCTGTTTTGGCATTATAAGACAGCCATGGGCAAGGAAGCACTCAAGAAGAAAATAATGGTGTCCCCATTCCTTGCTGGACCCAAGACATAATGCACTTCCTAAGCATAGGCCTATGCCCTCCAAAGATGAACAAGACCAAAAGAAGACACTTCAGATTGCAGGCTGTCCTATATGCCCTTGTTGATGGTGTTTTGTTCAAAAGAGATGTGAATGGAGTACTACTGAGATGCATTGGTACAAATCAGATTCATAGGGCATTGGAAGATTTCTATGGTGGACCAGCTGGTGGTCATTTTGCACTAAGAGTGATAGCTCTAAAGATCATGAGGGCTGGTTATTATTGGCCCAAGATTTTCAATGATTGTTATGCATGGATCAAGAGGGGCAAGAATTGTGCATTCTTCACAGGTAAAGAGAGGCTAGCTGCCCTTCCATTACATCAAATTTTAGTTGACCCGCCATTCATGCAGTGGGGTTTAGAATTCATTAGAGTCATTAATCCCAATTCAAGCCAAGGGCACAAGTGGATTTTAACAGCCACAAATTACCACACTAAGTGGACTGAAGCAGTAGCACTCAAGGAAGCAAATAAATCTAGCATCCTAGACTTCTATGAGGGAATAGCAACCAGGTTTGGCATACCAGCTATAATAATATCAGATAATGCATTGGCATTCATCGGGTCCAAGGTGACTGAATGGGCTATCAAGAATGAGATCTACCTAAGTACTTCATCAAACTATTACCCCCAGGGTAATGGCCAGGCTGAATCTACAAACAAGAACTTATTGAGGATCATTAAGAGGACTCTTGATGAAAATCAGAGGTCTTGGCATACTGAATTAAAATCAGCTTTATGGGCTGATAGGATAACTCCCAAGAGATCTACAGGTAATTCTCCATTCAAGCTTGTTTATGGGAGAGAGGCAATCTTGCCCATATCACTTGAAGTGCCAACATTAGAACTCATGAAACAGTTGGAGTTGTTGGAATTTGAGCCCATGGAGGTTAGATATGTAGAATTGATGGAGCTCCAAGAAATAAGAAATCAGGCATCCCAAGCAATGGAGAAGGATCAGGCTTTGATAAAGAATACCTTTAATAGAAAGGCCAAGAATAGATCCTTCCAAGTTGGAGATCTAGTGCTAAAATGGGATGCAGATAGAGAAAAACTGGGGAGGCATTCAAAATTTGATGCCATTTGGAGTGGCCCATACATGGTCACAAAGTGTAAGGACAGAAATGCCTTCCAATTGTCTTCATTGGATGGTGAAGAAATGCATATTCCAGTCAATGGAATCCATCTAAAGCATTGCTACTAAAGGGAAATTCTCCACCTTGTAAATATTAGCTTAGATTTTCATTCCTCCAAGTGCTTGTGCACATTGTTCTACAGTAGGTTAGTTTTCTTTCGCTAAGTGCTGTGGCACAAGCTTGTTGTTCCTGGGATGTGTTTGTAGGCCTTGCTCCATCAGGTGATATTTCATCTTCCTCCTTTTAGTGTTCTAGTCAGATGGGGTACCAAATAGAGAATTTAATGACTCTATAACCAAAGGATTGCTTCGAGCAACTGGTAAACTCATCCAGTAGGCAGATGACCCCTCTGAGTCACCAAAATTGTTATCCAAAATGTGCCCCTTACTCATTTTTGTGGCTAACTCCTCTCATTCTTCCCTCTCTTATACCTCAGACATAATTTTTTACTTTTTAGGCACTCAAAACCTTCAGGAAATGACACCATTGGATAGAGCTCTCTCTCAGCTTTCCAGAAAGGTAAAGTTTTCCTCCTAACTCCATGTATTTTTGAAGTTATGGCTCGGCAGAGTTTTTGTGGGAAATTTTCCCTTTCAAGGCCCACAGCCAATGAGATGCTACCACGTGTCTAGGATAGAAATGAATCAAGTGACCTGCAGAAAATAGAATAAAGACAGGCCTGCGTCCAATTGGGCCTTACCGCATGTCCCAAGCTCACCGGCCTCGCAGGGAATTTTGGGAAAATTTTCCAAAGGCGAAAACAAAGGAAAATGAAGCAGGATGGGCCCGCACCCAATAGAAATGTGCCACATGGCACCTGGAAAGGTGGATCATGGGGAAATTTTAGAAAATTTTCCAAATGACCAAAAAGGTAAAAAATTCAAATTTTTGCCCTCCAACCCGATTTGGCCCTGTTTTGCCCTAAAATTTCAAATGGCCATATCTTTCGATCCAGAGCTCAGTTTTTCACGTTCTTTATATCAATGGAAATTTGGTGAAATTATCTACAAGATTCTGGGGTCATTTTTACATTTTTATGGATTTTGGAGAGATAAAATCTAAAAATTCCTCTAGCACGTGGTCATGGATAGAAATGACGTTTCAACCACTGTTTTTAATGAAGAATGGCTCGCATTCTCTCCAAGCATGGCTAAAAATATCAGGGGATGGATATATAAGGATGCCCATGCTGTTTTGAATGTGTTTTGGTCAATGGTTGAATCCCTTCCATGTTTTCCCGTGTTTCTCTCTCCTGGGCTCGTCCCTTGCACTGTAAAAGCCAGATTTGGCTCATTTTCAAAGGGTTGAACATTTTTTGTGTATTACAGGTTCCCTTTCTCACCTTGGAAGTGAATTTGGTGGAATAACAGACCTTTCCTAAGAACTGCAACTTTATTTTTCCTCTCAGGTGTTGTAATGCAAGTGATTTTGATGTTAAAATAACAATACAGGCCTTGTGATTAGTTTTTTTCATCCTCTACTTGTGTTGTTTGGCTAATTTCTTATTCTTCATTACAATTATCAATTTGTGCATGTTTTTGTTGTTGCATTTTATGAATTGTGTCAATCTGCAGAAGTGAGAAATGCTCACCACTCCTTTGGTGCATCACCTATTAGCATTAGTTTTATCTTTTTTGCATCCTCTATCTCTATATCCTTTGGAATTTAGGGTAGGATTAGGAATATAAACCTCTGCAACTTGTAAGTGATAAATCTGACCAGAGGAGTTGAGGAACCAGCCTCTAATATGGAGATTCCTCTTCCATTTTACAAGTCCCACACTTGGGGAGAGGATTCAATGTTGTGCAATCACACTGGATGCATGGGATGATCAAACTAGAAATATGATCAACATCCAAGGGTACTGTTGATTTGCAACAACAATAATATCCAAGAAGACCGTATGAGAAGGAAAAAAGATAGAGATCGGGAAAGAAGGACATCATGGAAGGATGCCAAAAACCATTGTTGGTAAGTAAACAACCTTCCCATTCTAAATGATTGGCTTATCTTGGAATATAAGGGGCTTAAACCAGATCAGTAAGCATAGGATCCTGTTTGATTTCAAAATATAGGAGAAACCTGATGTGATAATGTTATAAGAGACTGAGATGAATGGGGATAGGATGAAATAATTTCATACTTCTTTCTAGAAATAAGCTGGTTTTCACTATCAATATTCGGTTGGGGCTTATGGAGGTTTGTTGTGCATGTGGAAAAAGAATAGCCTAGAAGGCTTCCCCCTCATCAATAGTCAGCACCATATAGCTATTTGCTTTACATAAGTTAGTTCTAGAAAATAGTTTATTCTCTCTAATATGTATGCTCCCAACACTACTACTGGTAGAAGGATTCTCTCAGAGGAATTGACCTCATTTAGATGGATGTTTAGTGATTTAAACTAGATAATATGAGGATAATTTTATACACCCCTTATAACTTTTAAAAAGAAAGGAGGTGTTAATGTGTTTGTAGATACCATGGAGGACCTAGGGAATTTTTTGGGTTAGAATACACTGATAGATTTAAATCTTAGTGGTTCAAAATACACTTGGTCCAATAGGAGGGAAGGGGATAATATGATCCAAATCAGATTAGACCAGTTCCTTGTTAATACTCAATGGATTTGGGAGCAATAATACACCTTACCCTCCATATCTCGGATCAAATCGGATCACAATCCCCTAATTCTTAAATTCAATATCAAAGAGAAACGTATTAGAATACCTTTTAAGTTCAAAAAAATGTGGACCACTCACCCAGATCTGGAAAAAATGATAGAAGAATGGTGGATTATATAAGTTAAAGGTAATATTATGATCAGAGTGACTACTAAAATTATAAATATTAAGGCCAATCTCAAAAATTGGAATAAGGAATTTTTTTGAAATATCGTTCTCCAAAAAATTAGAATAGCTGAGGATCCTAGGGCCATGGAAGAAGTTATGGAACATGGAGGATGGATCTCTAAGGATAAATTAAAAGAGAAATATCTTCTTGTAGAATACCACAATATATTACATAGAGAGGAGATTTATTGGAAACATAAGTCAAGGATTGCTTATCTTAAAGAGGGGGACAGGAACACCAAATTCTTCCATATATCTGCTATTATTAAGGCTAATAAAGTTAGAATTCAAGAAATTAAGAAAGAAAATATTGAATTGTCTACGGAGGACAAAGACATATCTACCACCATTTTTTCCTTCTTTAGGAACTTGTTTATTGAAGATCTTCATGTTGATGAAATATCTAGGGAAGAGAGTTTAAACCTTTTTGAATCTGTTATCATTCAAGCTAAGAATAGTTAGATCATAGCTATCCCTTCTAAAGAGGAGGTTAAAACTATTCTTCATGCAATGGAAGGTGAAAAAATCCCACGAATGGATGGATACCCAAATTTAATTTTTTAAATGTATTGGGATATTGTGAAGACTGAGGTGGTTTCAGCTGTTCAAGACTTTTTACGTTTCAGTTGCTTACTCAAACAAATCAACCACACCTTTATTTCTCTCATACCTAAAAATATTGGAGCTAAATATTTGGGGGATTTCAGACCCATTTGTCTATGCAATACTATGTACAATCTCATTTCCAAATTTTTTACTTTCAGATTAAGGGATACTCTTAGTAATTTCATATCCCTTAATTGAGGAGCCTTTGTATCTGGCAGGGAAATTCTAGACAATATAATTACTATCCATGAAATCTTACACTTTGTGGAGCTCTCAGGGAGGGAGGTTATGATTTTAAAGTTAGACATGTAAAAATATTATAACATAATATCTTGGGAATTCTTGTATTCCCTTCTAATGCAGCTAGTCTACCATCCCCACTTCATTAAAATGATCCAATCTTGTACTAAAGAATAGAGATTCTCTGTCATAATTAATGTTAAACCCAATCACTTCTTCAAATCTGAAATGGGGTTGAGGAAATGGGATCCACTATCACTCTTCATATATATTATAGTTGCTTAAAATTTGACCAGAATTTTCTCTAAAGCTTAGTAGGTTGGAACTATGGAAGGTATTAAACTAGAAAATGGAGTTGAAAACCAATGTCTGCAACATTTTTTTGATGATACGCTTCTTCTGGGTCAATATTTTTTTTAGGAATATATGGCTATTAAAGCTATCACAAACCAGTATGAAAGGTATACGAGGCAGAGTATAAACATCTCATGTTTTTTCATTAATGTTGGGGAGGAACAATAGAATAGATTGGCCAACATTATGGAGTGTAACATCAAGAACCTCCCTGATACTTATCTGGGAATGAATCTTTCTGGGAAAAAATTGATAAGGAGGATAGAATAAACTAATAGAGATATTTCATAAAAAGCTGGCATCCTGAAAAGGTTCCCTGCTATCTCAAGCTGAGAATTCTAAGCTTCTTCAGAGATGATTACAAGGCATTACAGTTTACATCATGTCCATATTCACCTTACTAGGTAGAGTAATGAAAGCTATTGAAGGATTTTAGAAAAAAAATATATGGATTGGATCAGAGGAAAATAATATAATCCCCCTTCTGGCATGGGGAAAAGTAATTCAACCTAAGGACATGGGTCATATCGGATTGAAAAATATTCAACTCATGAACCAAGATCTCATTGCCAAGGTAGGCTGGAGACTTTATAGAGAGGAAGGTATCTGGGTGAAAATTCTAAATGTGAAATATTTGTGGCCGTTTGGCGGAACTCTGGCACTCTTATCTGATATGGAGATTCCTAGAGGATCTATCTTCTAGAATAACCTTTGTCAAACCATAAATTTGTTGATTAAAGGAAACAAGTTGAACCCTAGAGATGGATCTAAAATAAAATTATAGGTTGATCCTTGGATTGAGGACAGAGCTTTGTAATTGGTTATACCATGGAGTGATGTTTGGCCATTTTTCATTCAGGTTCAGGTAGTTCTTGTTTGCAACTATTGGGATGAAGAGAGGAATTGGATTCCCATCCTCCCTCCCCCTCAATTTAATGGAGATATTCGACCCTTTAATGACCTAAACAAGAAACTTAAGGATTTCCAAATTCTTGATGATATAATAGATGATGAGATGATCTAGAGAACTATGGACACATGGGAATACAAGGTTAATTTTGGCTATCTGTTAAAATTTGAAAAAATAGAACTTAATAAGATTTGAATGAAGGTCTCAAATAAGAACCTTATCCCTAAAATTAATATCTTATTCTAGGAATTCATCAAAGGTAATATTTTAATGGTGGATAGACTTAGAAAAAGAGGAATAATCATTATCAACAGATGTGGGATATGCAAAGGAAATGAAGAATCTATTCTGCACCTATTTCTTAAATTCCCCTTCTCATTTCAAGTCTTCTTTATTGTCCTTTGAATATTTAAGGTGCATATGGTCCTTCCTGGGGAAGTAGCCCTCCTACCTGATCAATGGAGTTTCAATCTTCAGAAAGCTACAGTTAAAGAAATGTGGAAACTAGATCTTCCTCACAGTTTATGGGGAATATGGTTGCAACGAAATAATAGGATCTTTAGGAACAAGGCGTCTAGGCTGGAGAAGGTGATTGAAAAAGTGAGATAGGATCTAAAAGATAATAATTAGATTTTAAATCCCAAAAAGGCTAGAGATTACCTGGGTTGGGAAAAGGGCATTCTTAGGAGCATGGATATGATTCATAATAGTCCTGTGAAGAAGAGTGCGAACCAAAATGTCAAATTTTTAAATCCGTCAGATGGAAGATTTAAGCTTAATTTTTACGGCTTCAAAAAATTGAAGGACAACGTAACGGGTGGAGGGGTTCTAGTTTGTGACCATAGGGGAAGATGCATCAGTACCTAAGTGGGTCCCATTGGTAATCATACAAACAACTATGCCAAGGATAAGGCTATGCTCTAGGGCATCATGATGTGTAAAGACATGGGTTTAAAAACCATCATTATTGAAGGTGACTCAATGGTGTGATTAACACTCTTATGGATTGGAGAAAATATGGATGGAATCTCAATAACGTAATCATGGAGGCTTGTGGCATATTAAATTCATATGATAAAGTGGACTTCCTTAACACTTACCAAGCTAGAATAAAGCATGTGGATGCATTGTCTAATAAAGGTACTAACATGGCAGATTTTGTGACATGGACAGGGACATGTATCCCCTGGGGTCATATTACTAATCTAATTAATGAAGACACAAATTAGGAAGTTGAGTAATGATGAAACCCATAGTTCTCATGCTTAGATTTTTAAAAGGACTTTTCCTTTTTTTTAAAAGGCCCGATACATTTCATTTGGTATTTTCTCAGGTTTTTTAAGACTGGATTTTATTTCTACGTGCTTGAAGAAGGAAATACTAAATGAGCCATAGGAGGTGACAAGGTTCACACTAAAACTACCACTTTTCTCCATCTTAAGAAAGACAATGCATTGTGGAAGTTGTTACACAAATGTGTCTTTATTTACCAGGTACATTCGTCAACTAAAATGTAATGATCTTGGTATCTCTGTGGATTTTTGTAATGCATGGATTGATGGGGGTTTCAATTTTAGAGGGGTTTAAACTGTGGTTTATGTGGAATCTATTTCCAAGATCATGAGGATTTAGCCTGATGGGATTAAAATTTATAAGAATTAAACCCGTAAAAAACATGAAATTACTACTTTCTTTGATGCTAGGGAGAACATTATGGCTTACGACGATGGTATTTCCTGAACTTTCCATCCTAATAGATGGGATGATGTCTATCTTGTGTTTATGAAATATTTGACTTTAGAGGGGAATTTCTAGAATAATTTTTCACACCATCTCTCTATCTTGAATTTCTTTCGTATAGACTAGACTATAAGCTTGGCTTTCTTCCTCTATAGTTATTTTCTTTCTAATATTGAGGATTTCAAAAATAAGGTGTACATCCCTCTCCATTAAGGTCTTATTTTTCTTCTTACTCAAAGAAGCAAGCTTTTAATTCCTACTTAGCCTAGTCGTATCAATGAACCTGACTAGGATTAAGAAACCTTGACATCTCACCTCAATCACATGAGGAAAAGAAAAGAAAAAGATCCCTCTATGGGGATTGTGGATGCCTTGTGTAATTTGAAGAAGGGGATTTAGAATTTGGGAGAAATTTCTAGTAAAAGGAATCAGGATTTTACTGATTGGGAGGCTAGACTGATGAGATCTGAATCAACTGTTGACATTGTTCTTACTGTTAATAACAATCTCATACAAGATTTGAAATATTTACATCACAGTATTAAAGTTTATAATAAGACTATTAGGGGTATTTAAGCGTATTATTTTATGTTAGGAAGGAGAGACAAACCCAACATGGCTCATATCTTCTAGATGATTTCTGCTGGTGAGATCTCTGACATCGAAGAAGTGAACACCCAGTCAAATAAAAGGAGGAGGCCAAGGAGGAAAAAGGTAGAAAATTTCCAAAGCGTGTCATCATAAAAGTGGCTGGTGAAAGCCGAGTACCAAGAGGCTCATGTTTAGAACTAATTGTTGGCCTTTGGCTGACCTTTAATTTCTTTTTTTTTTGTTACTCCTTTGTGGTGTTTTGGAAAAAAAATGTATTGTTTAATATGTAAACTCTTCTATAGTTTGGCTCTATTTTGTGGTGGTCTATCATCAAGTCTTTTTGACTTAGCCTCCGTGACTCTTTGATGGTTTTTGTCTTAAAATGGCTTCTTTTGGTATGGGATTTTTTTGGTCCCCAATTTAAAACCAAACTCTTTTATCATATCTAAGAAATACAAACATATCATCCACATATAGGCACATAATAATATAACTACCATCAAGAAACTTCTTGATGTACATGCAATGGTCTGAGTGACATATGGAGTAACCTTGCTCCTGCATTAAATTGTCAAAATTCTTGTACCACTACCATGGAGCTTGTTTCAAGACATACAAGCTCTTTTTCAATTTGCACACTAAATTCTCCTTCCCCTTGACCTCATAACCCTATGGTTGATGCATATAAAATTCCTCCTCCAACATACCATGAAGGAAAGTAGTCTTTACATCCAACTACTCTAATTGCAAGTCTTCGACTGCTACTAAACCAAGAAAATTCCTAATAGAATTCATCTTAACAACAGGAGAAAATATTTCATTAATGTCTATACCTTTCTTTTGTGTAAATCCCTTGACCACATACTGAGCCTTGTACCTTTTTTTTCCTCCATCTTCCTCTTTAATTATATACACCCACTTATTTTTCAATGCTCTCTTTCCCTTAGGTATTTCCATCAGATCCCATGTCCAGTTCTCCATAAGATATCTATGCTCTTCATCCATGGCCTACTCTCACTTATTCCTAGCATCTACCTGCACTAATTCTTCAAAGAACTATGGATCTTAACTATCATTCAGAAATAAGTAATTCAAATACAGAGTAAAATGTTTAGGTTCCCTTCTTACCCTAGAATACCTTCTCACCTCAGGAGTTTGGGCTTCCTGATGAGTAGCTTCATGAATTGGTTGTGCTAGAACATGTTGCACCTAAACCAACCCCTTGAACACATTCCTATCCACAATTTCCTCTAACAATGTGTATTATTTCTTTGATTCCTTTTTTTATTCCTGTAATTGATCTTTATACGTGACTTTTTCATTAAAGACAATATCTCTAGACCAAAATATTTTCTTTTCCTTAAGACTCCAAACAAAGAAACCAAATTCATCCTCACCATATCCAAAAAATTTGCATTTCTTAGACTTAGCCTCTAACTTGGTCCTATCATCTTTATCAATGTGAAAAAATAACTCACATCCAAATACTCTAAGAAATGAGTAATCAATTTTCTTACCAGACCAAGATTCCTCATGTATACCTCCATCCAAGGCCATAGAGGGTCCTCTGTTAAGTAGATAAATAGTTATGCTCACTGCTTCTACCTAAAACATGAGTGATAAACCCACATGTAACCTAATGGACCTAGCACACTCCATGATTTTCCTATTCATTCTCTCTGAAACTCCATTTTCTTGTGGAGTCTTCAAAACTATCCTTTTCCTACAGATCCGATTTACCAAACAGTAATCAAGAAATTCATTTTTGTAATACTACCCTCCATTATCTAACCTGATACATTTCACCTCGAGACCTGTTTCATTCTCAACTAAGGATTTCCATATTTTGAAAGTTTCAAACACAATATTTATTTCTAATGTTATATACCCAAACCTTTCTAGTTACATCATCAATGAACGTAACATAATAACATGAACAACCAGTAGATATTACCTTAGCTAGCCCCCATACATCTGTATGCCCCAACTTTAACTTACCCTCCTTCCTGGAAGGTCCAAGCTTGAGGAATCTCACGCACTTCTATTTCCCATAAACACAGTCCTCACGGAAGTCCAAATATAACTCCTTTAATCCAAGAAATCTATCCTTAATAATTTGTATGCCCTTTTGACTCATATGACTGAGTCTATGATGCCAAAAATTTGTATCTCCATCTGTAGCAACTAAATTATAATAATCGGTACCACTGGTTAAATAGAAATTACCAATTTTATTACCTTTTTCAACCACAATATATCCCTTAGTAACCTTCCAAGAATCCCCTATAAAACTGATCGTACAATCATAACTACTCAGCTAACCTATTGATATCAAGTTCCACCTCAACTTAGGCACATGCCTGATGTCCTTAAGCAGCCATGTGTTCCCATTCTGAATTTTCACCCAAACACAACATTTCCCTACTATATTGCATGGTTCATCATCACTAAGATATACATGTCCAAAATCACCTTGAACAAACTTAGTAAAGTAATTTCTATGTGGGGTGGCATGGAAAGAAGCCCTTGAATCTAACACCTAAGAATCAACAATATTATCTAAAGAAAGAATTAAGGCATCCTGAAAAACATCACATGTTGCAACATTTACCTCCTTATTTTTCTCCGTTTTGATATTCTTATCTTGAAGAGCCCAAAAATCTTTCTTAGCATGACCAACCTTCCCACAATGCCAACATTCCAGCTTTATCTTGTACTTTGACCTTCCATGGTCATTCGACTTCCCATGGTTACCTTTCCCTCTGTTCTTTTTTCTCCCTTTGCTCTCCACCCTAAAAGCATTTCCAAAAGTAGAAGAATCCCCAGAGTTCTTTGTTTACATTTCCTCACTCAGGATCACACATATCACATCTTCAAAATTCAACTTTGAATTATTAGAGAACGAATTACTATTGTAACCAAGTTGTCCCAGCTATCTGGTAAGGAGCACAAAATTAACAAATCCTCGACTTCATCATCAAAGTCAATTTTCACCTAGTTTAACATATGGGAGGACTGCATGTTTGAAAATGCAGGCGGGCTGAATGAGGGTTTTGAAAGCATGGTTTCAGCAGCCCTGAATGCTAAATGTCTTTCAAAGGACTACGTAGTAGCTGATAATGAACCAGTAAAAGAGAAATATTTGACCATTGGTGGTAGTTTTGGATCTAGATCCTGAGCGGATGTTGTAAAGATTCCTCCTGACAAAAATGTGGGGCCTCAGCCTGCATGTGATCTAATTTTTAAAAGTACAAAAGATACTAAAGGGGTGACCCACTTACAGGTGCCTAACGGAAGTCTGTATAGGGCACTGGAGAAAACCAATCTAGCCCTTGTCAGAAAATTTTTGGGGTCATGACCTAATGTGGACATTATTAGAAAATGGGCCATTCGCAGATGGAAACCAAAAGGGGATTTGATCATCACCACCATGGCTAAGGGATTTTTTCTTGCCCATTTTAATCTCCAATCTAATGTTGACTCGGTCTTGCTGGGTGGTCCCTGGTGTCTGGGTAATATGGGACTATTTTTAAAAAAATGGTATCCTAGCTTCAATCCATTTGTTGAGAATATTCATACCATACCCATCTGGTGTAGACTCCCAGGGCTACCCCTACATTTATGGGATGATGAAATCCTCCTTCATATATCCAAATCGATTGGTTCACCTATTGGACTAGATGAGCCCACGAGAAATAGGTCAAGGCTAGCATTTGTTAGGTTCTGTGTCTCTACTGAAATGGATCAAGAGCTTCCTGATCACATTGTTCTGCAGTCCAAATTTGGAGTATGGAAACAATAAATAGAATATGAAGCTTTCCAACTAATATTTAGCAAATGCCATAGATTAGGCCACTTTGCCAACAAATGTCCTGATCAAACAGTTCAAAAGCTGGAAATACTCTCAGATATATCTGAAGCTCAAAGACAGAAACAAATGGATTATGTTGATAAAGAGCCGCTAACTGATCTAGCTACTAGAAATAGATGTTTGCAGAGGCATTCCAGGTTAAAAGAAAGGAAAAAAGGATTTAAGACAAAGAGTCCACCGGTTTATAGAAAACTATGGAGACCTAAGAAACTGGTTGAGACTCAACAGGAAATTGATCTGGGTCCGAAAGAGGAAGAAAACAAAAGGGAGATGTCAGTGGATTTATCAATGAATACTTTGACACCAAATCCGGTAAAGTTGAGCATGGAGGTTGATGAAGAAAATGAAAAAGTTATCATTTCTCTTTCTTATATGGAAGAAGAGATAGAAAAAATCACTACTCATCAAGAGCTGTTAAATATAAATAGCTCTCTGGAGAAACTCAAAATGAGACAAGGAAAAGTCAAAGAGGATCTAGAATCCATTACAAGAGATCTAAACCAAGATAAAGAGCATACTGATATGGAGGAGCTGGCTTCTAAAATGGATAAACAGACTGATATTGTCACAAGAAAAGAGGATGGGGAAATTACCCCCATTAACAAGGGAAATATACCAGATTGTGATAATGATGGATTCCTCTTCGTGAAAAGAAAGAAAAGAGGTCTAAAAAGTTTGGAAGAAAGTCCAGAATCACTCTATAGTGATAAAAAAAAGTAGATTGGAAGCTGGGAAGCTTCCACCTCAAGAATCACAAGGGCCACTACTAGAAAAATTGCAAATATTGGAGTCACATATAGAAAAGGTGGGCCATCAAAAAGAGAAGCAAGAGAAAAAGAGACTGAAAAAGAAATTACAGATGGTACATAAAGAATTCTGAACCATCTGGCAAATGCATCTCCAAAATTTTTTTAATGAAGGTTATTTCTTGGAATGTCAGAGGCCTCAATAGGGGGCCTAAGCAAAGAATTCTATGGGAAATTAAAAGATCAAACAGACCCAACATTCTTCTTATTCAAGAAACTAAAATGAAAAGTAAGGTAGTTGAAGACTTTAAAAGATATTTCTGGGAGAACGCTACCTTTGCTAGTGTTGATTCTCAAGGGGATTTTGGAGGCTTAGTAATCTTTTGGGATACCAAGATTGTTAACAGTAAGGTACTATCCTCCACCCAGAACCATTTAGCTATTATTTTTAAAAGTCTTGAAAATAATCATAGTTGGATTCTGTCTAATATTTACGCACCTAATACTGCTACTGGTAAAAGATGTCTATGGAAAGAGTTAACCTTATTCCGAAGTAATGTTGAAAACATGAACTAGTTGGTTATGGGAGACTTCAATAATCCTTTGAATCTAGGAGAAAAATTTAGGGGAAGCTCTGAATTCTCCCTTGGTATGGAAGAATTTGCTGGCTTCATTTCGACTCTTAATCTTATGGACATAGAGCTTCATGGAAATCAATTTACCTGGTCCAACAAAATATTGGGGGAGAACTTAATCCAGGTTAAACTTGACAGAGCTCTTATTTCTACCAATTGGATTCTAGACCAGAATTTCCATCTTTCTTCTCTCCCCAGAACGGGCTTTGATCATAATCCAATTGTCCTAAATTTCTTCAATTAGACAAAACCTTTTCATGGTAATTTCAAATTTGAGGAAATGTGGCTTGCATGAAGATATTCTGGACAGAATTAAAGAGCGCTGGTATTGGGAAGGCACAGGGACGGCCCAATTCAAGATTCTACAGAAGTTGAAGAATGTTAAACAAAATATTAGAATTTGGAATAAAGAGGTTTTTGGAAACATTTTTGAAAAGAAGAAAGAACTTAAGCAACAGCTAGAAGAGCTTGAGCTAAATGTTTCCATGAAAGGTATGTCTCTAGAGGATCAACAGCAGGAAAAAAACTCCTCTTGAATCTACATAATATAAACAACCATGAAGAATCCTTTTGGAGAATGAAGTCTATAGCCCTTTGGCTTAAAGTAGGAGACAGAAATACAAAAAAAATTCATTTGATAGCCCTCAAACATAGAGCTTGTAACAAAATATCTGAGGTTTCTAAAGGCAATGGAAACATTACTAAGGATCAAGAGGACATCAAAACAGAGGCACTTAATTTTTATAAGAACCTCCTCACTGAGAATAACTCCTACAATGAACAATCAACCTCTTTCCTCTTAGACTCCATTCCTAATAATCTGATACCTACTGAGAGATTTAAAATTCTTTCAAAAACTGTCACCATTGAGGAATTAAAAAAGGTTGTTTTTTCTTTAGAAGGGGATAAGGCTCCAGGTCTAGATGGATTTTTGGCTAACTTTTACCAAAGATGTTGGGAAATATGCTCTGAAGATCTCTTAAAAGCTATTAATGAGTTTTACAGAATGGGAAATCTCATTAAAGAACTAAATAATACACACATTGTGCTTGCCCCAAAAAAGTTGGATGCAAAGGACTTCAAAGATTTCAGGCCTATCAGTTTAGTTAATGTTATATATAGGATTTTCACAAAGATTCTCACCACTAGAATGCAACCTATTCTTATGGAGATCATTTCACAATAGCAGAGCGGATTCATCCAGGGAAGAATTATTCAAGATGGAATTATCATTGTTCATGAAACTATACATTCTATGGATAAAAGTAAAAATCCGGGGATGGCTATCAAGTTGGACATGCATAAAGCATTCGACAGAGTCTCCTGGAGATTCATGGATGAGGTCTTATCCAATTTTGGTTTTCAAATCAAATTCAGAAAAATCATTCACTCTTGTATCTCTACCTCTAGATTCTCAGTGGTATTTTTTTTATTAAGGGAAAATAGTTTTGAAGTGACTATACCCTATAAACAAAAGGGTTCAAAAGATAGATAGTAAAGGTGAGAGAAACAACCCAAAGAAGGGAAAAATGGCCAACCAAAGAGGGCTCAACAGCCAAATATGAAAATACAAGTGAAGAAAGGATCCAAACTTACAATGATTCAAAAAGAAGCAGAAAAGATCAAAAAGCAACCAAAAGAGAAACAACATATAGAACTCTGCCAAAAAGCAGTGCCAAAACCTCCAGATAACAACAACTTTGTAGCCAAAAAATAGCATCACAGCAACCCGCTACTTGATAGCCCTGTCAATCTTGGTCTTGATAGCCTGCAGCGACATGAAGAAGGCAATGGCAGTGGCCTGAGAGGAGTCTTTCATATCTTCCTGAGCAATTTCAATATCCCTTTTCTCTTTAGGGCCCCAAATGTCCTCATTAACCCCACTTAAATTGTAGACACTATGAACATGTTGTTCAATGAAATTATAAATGCTTTTGAGGGCAGATAATATGCAGTCATTGCGACTTTTTGCATTCCCCATTCTGCCATCCAAGGACTGTAACTTCTTGAAGACTTCAACAATAACCCCCTCTTCCTCATCACTTTGAATAATTCCTTTTCTCTTAGCTCTTTCCATATTATTTATAGTCCCTTTGAGCTCTTTTATCTCCTTTTCTAATCTATCCACTCTGACCATCAATTCCTCCTCCTTGGGCTCCTCCACCGGTTTACTAATATGCAGGAGGTTCTCAGCAAGTTCCAAGTCTTTGTGGCTCCTTAGGACCCGTTGGGAAGTAGGGATTTTAGCTTTGATGCTCTTACTTTTCTTCTTAGAAGAAACAACTTCAATCTTTCTTTTCAGCAGGGGAGGAGTGGAAGTGGTGTGAGCAGGTGGAGGTATGGAGGATGAAGGTGGGGTAGGATTCACGGGGGGGCAGCTAGAATAGTGGCGATGGATCAAGAGGATAATCCCCTGGTGCAAAGGGATAGCCCTAGAGTGGCTCTGAACTTCTCTAATTGATTTCTTCAATGAGTTAATCAAATAGTGAGGAAAGCTGATGATGATATTTCTACGAAAGTGATTTAGAAATATCAAATGTTTTTGAGGTATAGTCACAAATCTTCCTTCAACAGTTACATACCTAACCACCATCCTGGTAAGCTCAGCAAAATGCTCAAGAATCCACGCCACCTTGATGCTAGCAGTCACGAATTCAAGATTCTCCCCCTCGTCCAGGAACTTCTTGGTCTCCACCTCCCTGTCCACCTTCTTACTGAAGAATTTGGTGCCCTCCAGGCTGAGGCCCGTGATCTAGGTGATGAGCTCTTCCATGATCTCAATCTCCATGTTACTATATTTGACAATCCTATTATTCCATCCCCGGGTGAATCTGATAGAAATGTCTTGGTCAAATCCTTGAATCCTTTCAATTAAATTAGACAGACCCCCGATTTGCAGGTAATTCCAAAGCTCCGTATTCTCTTTCCACGCCGGATTGTGGGTCATTTCAGTTTTGCAAGGCAGACCCCCCATATTTCCTCTGCTCCTTTTCCTATTCTCAACGGTAAAAATGCTACCACTATGCAAGACAGGAAGAGATTTGATGTTGTTATTTGAATCTTTCCTTTCCATGAAAGCAGGTTTGATTATTATGCCATACTTGTAATTATCGCCCCGCTCCTCGGCTTTCCTCATATGCCTAGAAATGATGACAGTCCATCTCACACATATCACATCAATCATCCATATCTTATGTGATGTCATCATATTTTACTTGAGGATACGCACATTAGCTACCCAATTTTCCCTCTATTATTCATTATTATGGCTGACAGTTTAAGCAGATCTATTTCCAAAGCTATTGGCATTGGCATGATAAAAGGATTCCCTCCAACTTCTGGCAATCAGATCTCCTCACACCAGTAGTTTGCTGATGACACTCTGCTTCTCCTAATGGCCTCTATCATTGAGGTAAATGCTATCAAAACTGTCCTTAGATTTTATGAGGAAGCCTCGGGACAAAAAGTTAATTTTGACAAAAGCTCTATTTATTTCTTCAATACTCCTTTGGAAAGGAAAAGAAAGATTGCTAATATTCTAGGATGCACTATTAATTTTCTACCAGCTACTTAGGTTTACCTTTAAGTATGGGCAAGATTTTCTGTGGAGGTATGGAATGATCTTATTAAGATATTTCAAAGAAAGTTGGCTAGATGGAAAGGAGTTGTTCTTTCAAGTGCAGGCAAGTGCCTTTTGGTTAAAAGCATTCTCCAAAACTTGCCTATTTACATCATGTCAATGTTCAGCATGCCTACAGTAGTGATGAACAGTATTGAAAATATTCAAAAGCACTTTTTATGGCACGGTACTGAGGACAGATTCAGATATCTCTTGTGGCTTAGGAGTAGGTATGTAAGCCTAAGAGACTTGGGGGGTTAGACATCAAAGATATCAAACATATGAGTACTGCCCTTATTGTAAAATTAGGATGGAGGCTTATAAAAGAGCACAAACCTTGGACAGAGTTGGTTAAGATCAAATATCTTTCAAACCAAAACAAGATTTCCTTCATATATGATTAGTCTCTTCCAAGTGCTTCTATTTTCTGGAACAACCTTCTTCGCAGCAGACACATTCTTTCTTAAGGGTGTAACTGGAAGCTTGGGGATGGACAAAACATAAAATTCTGGACTGATAAGTGGACTGATTCTAACTGGATTTCTGCTTATGATCACATTAAAAATAGCTTAATTACAAAGTATGGGCACAAAATTCAGGGGTACATTGAGAGGGATGGAAACAAAAGAAAATGGAAATAGCTAAAAGTGGAGAATGATAATATATAGGCTGATGTTTCATCTTTATAGAATCAACTTTCTCTAATCCATATAAGTAATCAAAATCTTAAGGATGAACTCATCTGGAAATATTCTTTTGATGGGGAATTCTCTGTTAAATTAGGATATAATTCTTTCTTTGTATCCATGGAAAATAAAATTAAGTGGCACAAGCTGTGGATGCCGGAGTTAACCCCTAGAGTGAACTTATTTTGGTGGCTAATTATTAATGGCAAGATCCTAACTAATGACACTCTCATCAAGAAGGGATTCATCATGCCAAATAGATGTTGCATGTGTCAGAAAGAGGTAGAAGATATAAAGCATTTATTCCTCCATTGTGAGTTTGCTTCCAAAATTTGGTAGCTTGTTTTTGCAAAATTTAATCTGAGATGGATTTTTCCCCTTACCTGTCTTCAGGCCTGGGAACAATGGGACTCTCCGTTTAAGCATTGTGTGGTGAAAAGATTATGGCAACTTGTTTTACCCCACACTATGTGGAGAGTTTGGAAGGCTCGTAATGATAACATTTTCAGAAACAATAGAAAGGCATGTAACAAAGTCTACAAGAAAATTATCATTGCTGTGCAAGATAATATTGCTAGATTTAAACCTCCTAAAAATAGGCTTTACCTGGAGAAAGAAGAATACATCCTGACTAATTGGAATATTGACACTGTCAATAAGAATAACAATGGTATTGATAGAAACACAATCCGATGGATTAAGCCTCCCACTGATTGGCACAAGTTAAATTTTGATGGGGCCTCAAAAGGCAATCTGGGGGACTCTAGAGGAGGGGGAGTCGTCAAGGATCAAAGAGCTTGTTTTGTTGCTACTTTTTCTGGGAGAATGGGCAAGCAGACTAATCATTATTCTAAAGCCCTGGTGGCTCTTTGGGGTATAAGACTTACCAAATATTGTAATATTATGAATATTATAATTGAAGGTGATTCTCTGAATATCATCAATGTTTTAAACAAAAAGCAACACCCCAACTGGTCTATCAGATACTTTATTGGGGAAGTTATTGATATATGCAAGAGCTTTGAAAATGTTCAAATCACCCACACCTATCGGGAAGGAAATAGGGTTGCTAACAGTTTGGCTAACCTTTTTGTTACTAATTCCTTTCAAACTTGGCTTAGGGGGGACGTTCTGCCCACTCAAATCAATAAATCCATAATCAATGATCTACATGGCAGTGAAAATCAGCACTAACGGCTGTAATTTGGATGCTAATGTGTGGATCCTCAAGTACTATATGATGACATCACATAAGATATGGATGATTGATGTGATATGTGTGAGATGGACTGTCATCATTTCTAGGCATATGAGGAAAGCTGAGGAGCGGGGCAATAATTACAAGTATGGCATAATAATTAAGCCTACTTTCACAAAAAGGAAAGATTCAAAAACCAAAATCAAAGCTCTTCCTGTCTCGCATAGTGGTAGCATTTTTACCGTTGAGAACAGGAAAAGGAGAAGAGGAAACATGGGGGGTCCACCTTGTAAAACTGAACCAACCCACAATATGGTGTGGAAAGAGAATACGGAGCTTTGGAATTACCTGCAAATTGGGGGTCTATCTAATTTAATTGAAAGGATTCAAGGATTTGACCAAGACATTTCTATCAGATTCACCTAGGGATGGAAGAATCAGATTTTCAAATATAGTAACATGGAGATTGAGATCACGGAAGAGCTCATCACCCAGATCACAGTCCTCAGCCTGGAGGGCACCAAATTCTTCAGTAAGAAGGTGGACAGGGAGGTGGAGACCAAGAAGTTCCTGGATGAGGGGGAGAATCTTGAATTCGTGACTGCTGGCATCAAGGTGGCATCGATTCCTGAGCCTTTTGCTGAGCTTTCCAGGATGGTGGTTAGGTATGTAACTCTTGAAGGAAGATTTGTGACTATACCTCAAAAACATTTGATATTTCTAATTCACTTTCGTAGAAATATCATCATCAGCTTTCCTCACTATTTGATAAACTCTGGAGAAATCAATTAGGGAAGTTCAGAGCCACTCTAGGGTTGTCCCTTTGCACTAGGGGCTTATCCTCCTAATCCATCGCCACTTTTCTAGCTACTCCCCCATGAATCCTACCCCACCTTCTTCCTCCATACCTCCTCCTGCTCGCACCACTTCTACTCCCCCTGCTGAAAAGAAAGATTGAAGCTGCTACTTCTAGCAAGAAAAGAAAGAGCATCAAAGCTAAAATCTTTGCTTCCCAATGGGTCCTAAGGAGCCATAAAGACCTGGAACTTCCTGAGAACCTCCTGCATATCAGTAAACTAATGGAGGAGCCCAAGGAGGAGGAATTGATGGGCAGAGTGGACAGATTAGAAAAGGAGATATAAGAGCTGAAAGGGACTATAAAAAATATGGAAAGAGCTAAGGGAAAAGGAATTATTCAAAGTGATGAGGAAGAGGGGGTTATTTCTGAAGTCTTCAAGAAGTTACAGTCCTTGGATGGAAAAATAGGGAATGCAAAAATTTACAATGACTACATATTATCTGCCCTTAAAAGCATTTATAATTTCATTGAACAACATGTTCATAGTGTCTGCAGTTTAAGTGGGGTTAATGAGGACATTTGGGGCCCTAAAGAGAAAAGGGATATTGCAATTGCTTAGGTGGATATGAGAGACTCCTCTCATGCCACTGCCATTGCCTTCTTCATGTTGCTGCAGGCTATCAAGACCAAGATTGACAAGGCTATCAAGTAGCGGGTTGCTGTGATGTTGTTTTTTGGCTGCGAAGTTGCTGTTATCTGGTGGTTTTGGTGCTGATTTTTGGCGGAGTTATATATTTTGTTTCTCTTTTGGTTGCTTTTTAATCTTTTTTGCTTATTTTTAGATCATTGTACATTTGGATCCTTTCTTCACTTGTATTGTCATATTTGGCTATTGAGCCCTATTTGGTTGTCCATTTTTCCCTTCTCTGGGTTGTTTCTCTCACCTTTGCTATCTGGATTTTGAGCCCTTTTGTATACAGGGTATAGTCCCTTCAAAACTATTTGTCCTTAATAAAAAAAACATACTAACAATTGTATTAAATTCATTCAAAAGATCAATAACAGAACCATTCTTAGACATCTTAATTAAAAATAATTTTTTCATCAAAAATATTTAATCACAGGCATAGAGTTTTCATATAACTTCCCCAACGCATTCATGAGACCTTTTATGGTCTTCTCTTGTGATATGTTGAAAGAAACAAAATATGCAAGACATAACAGAATTTCCCCAAGAACCTTTCTATCCTATAAATCCCAATCCTCATCCGACATGGTTGTAAGTTTCTTTTCTTTTCTAACCAACGGAACATGGAGGTCCTTCTGATATAAGTAATCATCCATCTGCATCTTCCAAAAAACAAAGTTCTACCCATTAAATTTCTTGACCTTGATCCTCATTTTGATCACTCAAGATACATTAGGATGCCCCTAACACCTCTATTTACAAGATTACAATCCTTCTAGGAAGTTCTATAGCCGACCCTAGAAGTTTGAAAGTTGTGAGCTTTCAAATTATCAATGATGGAAAATCTATCACTGTGACAACCACCAATTAACCATCAAATAAAAAACTGTAGCAAATACACAGTATGAAAATAACACATGACTAAAGAATGCTCATGAAATATGAAAACTAAACCGTTCGAACTCCAAAACTTTAATGATGATTCCAAAAGACCAAAAATAGGCTCCACACCCCAACACACTATAAATATATATAATTGTTTAGTAACTTTAATCTTCTTCATTATATGAAAATATTGAGAGTTTCAATTTATAAGGTGTTGTATTTATATTATATTCATGCGTAAGTTCTCCAAATAATGTTATGATATTATTTTGATTTAAAATACAATAGAAAAATAACTTATAATTATGACATTTCTCAATTAAAAAATCTAAACATCAAATTATAAAATTGAAAATATTATTCAATAAAGAACATGTGTATATCACAAATAACAAGTTACATAATGTAGACACAAAATGATGCAATTGGGTACATTTATAGGTCCTAAAGCATACAAATATATACATGATTCAAAAGCAAGAAAACTAGTGGTTACAACTATTTTTGGCCTCTTTACTTTATATTTTATACTCTTTCTAGTCTTACAAATCTTACAACCTTGACGTAACTAGGTTGGTTTATATTTTATGGCCTTAGACACTAGTGCCCAAGCGCTCTTGTTTCTCCTGGGTACTCTTGAACCTCTCTCACATTTTCTCACTCGTTGGGTCTCTTTTATATTTTGGGAATTTTTTTTACTTATTGGTTGGCCTTCCAATTGTCAATTACGAAATTAAAATAAGGGAATCATATATATACTTAGTTACTTCTCAAAAATCAAGGCCTAGGCACTAATCATTACTATTATCACTTAATGTTGCATCTAAAGGCACAAGAGAACTTCAAAGGAATCATCTAGAACACTCACTTAGGGGACAAGGGTTGTATCACTTCCACATAGAAAATATAAGAGGGGAAGTCTATTGTATTCCATTACACACATTTTCATCATTTAGAGCATTCTAGATCTATCCTACTATCATAGTGTAACTTTCACAAGGGAAACATAGGTCATCATTTCACACACATTCACACAAAACTGCATAGATTCTTAAATTTAGTCCAAAACTCGGTATTAATATCACTCTTTGGGTGATCACCGAGGTCATTACGGCTCCACATTCTATGTATGTTTTTATAGATTTGATGTGGTTTATGGAAATGTGTAGGTAGAAAAATTATCTTTTAGGTTACAATTACATTTGATGATATAGGAGAGTATACAGAGTGACAAACAAAAACTAACATTGAAGCTCCTCCTGCATAGAAAATATCAGATTTGAATTATTTACATAGACGATAGAACTTATATCTTGTCACGAATGCCAAGACACTCTTTTGATCTTGCATATGCTCCTACCCTATACTGTTCTAAGTTCCAAAACCTCCAGTGAGCTTTGATGACACTATCTATAGTATGTTTCATCTATTCACCTTCCCATATCACTTCTAGATTTCTTATAAACTGGATAAGTCACTCTAAATCCTCCTCTTTCTTAGGGTTTCATATTGTATATGTTTATTTGATTACACCTTTACTACATATTATCATTTTATATCATTCATTACATTAGTTACTATGAAATATAGATTTAATTCAATTTAAATTAAATCATTTAGCGAACCCCAACTCGGAATTAAACACTTGGATCCTTATTTTCACACTAGATCTTAGTCTTTCCTATTACCTTCATCTTTCTTTTCATCCTAGATACCCTTGGATCTTTCCATTTTCACCAACATGAGTTTCTCTCTCTCTGCTTTCTTGAAATGCAGTCGCAAATGTGCATGCAAAATAAAATCCCTTATATCTAACACTTACCTTCATCCTAAAAATTCTCCTAAGAATATGTTTCATAGATTCACACAACATTGTATTTTACTGAAGATCATATTACTGATTTAATATAAATAGAATTAAATCTAATTTCATAGAAACTACTGTGATAAATGATATATAATTGCTAATATATAGGGAGACATAAACAAACAAGCATGTAGATTATGAAACCTTAAGAAAGAGAGGAATATAGGAAGACTTAGTTGACTTCTAAGCCAAATCGAGATGATCTTGGTAGATGAAATAATGGAATAGGTTGTGAATAATGTCGTAAATTCTCACTGTAAATTATGTAACCTAGGAATAATTCTGGATAGGGGCGCCCACAATAAGAAAAGGGCACATGAGTGCTGGTGACTTTAAAAATGCTCAAGATCTAGTTTCTTCTGTGTTACAAGGGATTCACTATTGATTTATGTCTATCGCTTGATATTTTATCTTTGATCTCTACATATATTTTTAACCTAAAAAAAAACCCTAGATACATGCACAAGCTCACAAACACGTTAAACTTGATAAAAATTGGTAATATGTGAAGTCAGACTGACCCCGACGGTCATCCGAAGAGTGAAATTATTACCGAGAATTACACTAAATTCTATAATCCATGTAGTTTTATGTGCTTTTATTTGAAATAGCTTCCTTAATATTCCCTCCTGCCAATGATGCCAATATAGTGGGATATAGCTAGCTTTGATTCAAATGTGTAGTATGAAATTTGACACTTCCCATTTCCATGTTGTGTATACAGCCCAAAAATGTAGTCCCTTTGATAGAAATGATAGTATGTAGATGTGATAGCCTTTTAGAATTTTAAACCAGAATAATAGTGTGTATGTCGTGTATATATATATGAATCTCTTGTTTGAATTTTGACACTAGTGACACAAAAAGGACAAATATGAACACATGATAAGGATGAAAACTAAAATGAATGACCACAAATGTCAAAATAAGTAAAAATAATAAATAGGAAAAAGGCATCCAGAATGGACACGGGAACTTCGCTTCTAGTTTCCATGAATAAATGACGACATATGTTAAAAGACAAAAATATAGGGATCCATGTGACCTGACCAGAAGTGGATACAAAAATGAAATATGTAGGAGAGAATCACAACATAAATCATTCAAATCATATAGATGGAAAAAGGACTATGTAACCATTGAATAATTATCTTACTTAAGATCTAAACATATAATAACATACTTAAAACAAATTAAAATAGTAATATGTACATGATTCGGTGTCTAAATTTTCCACCCTTTATGTTATTTGAATAAAATTCAAGTAGGGTAAAGGAAGTAAAGAACATACATGTATAAAGTCTAGAGAAGCCATATTTGTAGAGTGCATGTGGAGTATAAAAGATTTTATCATGAAGAATAATGGATCAACATTTCGACCCATGTGGCATAAGTGGAGAAAGAATTTTTTTTGTAAGGAACACTTGGAGAAATAGTTGAAATGATTTTGAAGAATTTGGAGGTTTTAAATTGTTTCCGAAGGTGATATAAGAGGCACAGAGTGATCAATTACCAGTAAGATTTGTTTGAAAATGGGAGTATTTGGGAATCCTACCATAATTTTTATATCCATCCACAATGCTTCCCCAAAAGTTTCAACTACTACAGACTGATAGAGAGAAAATTTAGTTCTGATTAGTTCCGATTCAAAAATTTGTTTTTTCTAATTGAATAACCCATATAAGAGTCATATAGGAAAATCAGTTATGTATCATTAGCCCCACTGCTATAGTAGTGGGTTTTTTAATTTGAATAGTGTTGGATGGCTTCCAAATTAGATCATTTGGAAGTGATAGTGATGTAATGTGACTCCCAAGTTAGGTCATTTGGGAGGGATAGTAAATGTGCTTGTTGTACCGATTGATTTGATTTGATTTAAGTCGTAAAATATTACTTTAAATAAGATGTACTTAGTAGATTATTCACATAGATGTTTTTAATTTTCCCCCAGATTAGGTCATTTGGGGGAAATTTGTTTGAAATAATAGAAAGTATTGTCTGTTGTAACTATGCTTGAATAAGATCAGAGAAAATTGTAATAGTAATGTATTATGAGTGTCAGTTGATTGTGTTATATATTGAGAGTGACTATAAGATGATCTTAATTATATCCCCCCTTCAGTGAAAGGGTGAAGGGCGGAGAAATGAGCATTGAGCCAAAATCAAATTTATAAAAGGTTGTAATAGTAAATGATAGCATAGAAGAGATAATAATATTGACAAAGTATACATATGTATTGATCAATATATATGCCAAATTTGAATATGGAATGGTGCAAGTTGTATAGTATTGTGCTATGAGAAATCATGATCTAAATGGTGTAAAAGGGAGGAAAATGGAGTAACAAGGTTCAAGATATGAGTTAAACCATGTTTCGTGTATTAATTGTAAAAATGATTGCAATTAGTAATTATAATATATGGTAAATCAAAATTACTATATATAGCAATATTGAAAAAGTGAATAGTAAATTCATTTATACCAAGAGATTTTGAGATTTGAGCTCTAAGCTATAATAATGCCATGCATTAGAGTAGAAAGTTTGACAAGAATTGAGAGAGTGGAAAAGGACATGACTTTGTAGACGAGTGATGATTTGGTATGTGTGATTACTGTTGGAATTTTTTGTCAAATATGCTTGTTTTTATCAGCTTTAGGAAAATTTGTGTTTTTGTAGTTTTCGATTTTTCTGACCAAGACATAAGCTTTCAAGTCATTTATGTCCTTGGGAACACTAGCACATAGATCCCAACACTAATGAAATGTTTCTGGACATTAGTGAGCTGCTATTGTCCACCAGTGTCCAATGGAAGGGTTTTGACACTATTTTTTAAAGGCATGAATTCTAAGTAATGTTATGCTATGAAGAGAGATTTTGTAGTATGTATGGTGTACTAATATAGGAATTTTATTCATTTTTGGTGTTTTTTATATAGATATACACTCCAGGAAGTTTCGAGTGGGCCGTCACTTGATCATGTTACTAGATTTAGGTTTAGCAAGTGAGGAGTGGGATGTATTCAGTTGTGCTGGCCTGTGACACATTTATAGGTTGTGGGAGATACCCCATAATATTCCTTTATTGATTTATTTTTGTGATAGATGGTGTTTGGATACTTGTACATTCTAGTTACTGATAGGTGAGATGGTAGTGAGACTAAATGATGTATATAGGATATTATGATTACTAATTATGGGAGAGAGAGTATTGAGCATGACTATATTTTTAATATAAATTGAATTAAATCTTATTGTAGAGTAACTAATATAACTAATGATGTACAAATGGTAACATACAATGAAGATGCAACTAAAATAGCATGTGCAATATGAAACCCTACAAAAGAGAGGGAGATATGAGGACTTAGCTAATTTTTGAGTAGATTGGAGGTGATCTGCGAAGATAAAATACTGAAATAGGTTGTGAAGAGTGTCATAAATGTTCCGCAGAAATTATGAAACTCAATAATGAGGCTAGAAAGGTGTTCCTAGAGTAGGGATGAGGCACCTAGGCATTGGAAACAAGATCTAGATTCTGGTGATTGTGCATATGCTCAAGATATGATTTCTTCTGTGTTGTAAGGGTTTCGAAGTTATTCCATATTTGTCAGTTGATAATCACTCCTTGATCACCGAAGGTACCTGTGGCCTGTAAAAATAAATTTCACCTACACATACTCACAAACCACATCAAACCTAAAAAGTAAAATACTGAATGGGGAGCTAAACTAACCCCAACAATCACCCAAAGCATGAACTTATGACCGAGAAATGCACTACATCTCAAAATCCATGTAGTTCTTGTGTGTTTGTATAAATTATGCCCTAAGATGCCCTTGTCCAAGTTGTAATAGATAGTGGGTGTTTTAATAAAAAAAGAAACTAAATCTTATTTTTAGAGTAACTGTTGGAGCTCAAATTTTCACACGTCCCAAATTAGATTGATCTGGGGATTTGATACAACATGGGACCATCTCCAAGTTATGGGACTCAAATTGAGACAGACCTCTGGAGAAGTTCGTCTTCCTATACCTACTCCTTATGCTAAAACTAATCCAAGAAATGGAAATGCATCTACCTAAAACTAACTTATGATTCCATGGGACCAGGGAGAGAGGAATATGCATAAAATTAAAATCTTAGACTAAGGGAGGTGACAACACCAAGAAAAAGGGGTGGAGACATTCCTGTGAGTGAAAATGAGAGACAAATGAAGGAAGGGAAGATAGAAGTTCCACAATCAAAAACAACATTCAAATCACCATTTACATGGCACATAATATATTTGAACCTTGTAAAAATAATAACGCATGCACAATAGACCCACAATTGTAATGAAATGAAATAAATACAATACACCACAAGATAGGGTAGATATGAGCCACAAAACATGAATTTTATTGCTTGAAAAAATGCATTATTCATTATAATGCAGGAAATAAGGAAAGAAACACCTTGCAAAACATAAAATTATGAGCCCTACAAATCACAAAAGATCTAGAACAATTTTAACAAAGTTCATTTACGTTTTTAGAAAATATCTCCCTTTAATGTGCCCAATAACTTACATTTATAAATTTTTGAAGAGAAGAGAGAGAGAGAGGTATCATAATGTGTCTTAATGGTTTCAACCACCCACTACCCCACAGGACCAATATAATTTCTTAGAAGAGTAGTAATAGGCATCTAACATGCCCTAAAAACACATCATCATAAACTTCAAATGAATATTCGATGCCCATACTTAATCAATTATTGTGGTTAAACTACGTGCAATTACACATTAATGGCCTGAGATGTTTTTTCCCATTTCTCCCACAAATTGCCATCAAAATCTAATTTTTATAATTCCAAGTTGAAGGGCTCGAGGAGACCTTTCCAATGATATAAATTTTACAAGATTCTGCACTCTGGATCAAAAGATATGGCCATCTGAATATTTTCTTGTCAGGAAGCACTTAAATTTTACACATGGCATCCTTTGATTAGTTTGAGGATTTCCTCTGACAATGTGTGCATTAATTTTTCTTTTTCCATGTTTTATCCTTTAATTGGGTCAGGGATTAGGCCTTTTGAACCTGTACTATCCATTTTGAATCTCAGACTAATGAAAAAGCTCCACGTCTATCCACATTATCAATAGTTTCTTTGATAATATTGTTAGAGCACGAAAAGTGAGCCATTGAGAAAGCTCCACACTCTTCACATGTCATACTATTCCTTTTCCCCTGACTAAAAACCCCAAAATATGAGCCAATGAGAAATATCCATGCTCCTTTGTAGTGTTATAAATTTGATAGCCCCTTTTGTGTGCTACAAAACAAGAGCCAATGAGAAAGTTCCATTTATAGCATGTGTTTGCCTTTCATTTCTTGTGCCTTTGTGTGTCAATTTTGATCTTGGCCAAAATTATAACTTTTGACTCTAAATAAATGCACCACATAACCCTGTTCACCTTACTAAATTTCACTTTTTCTGTAGACCTAAAATGTTCTGAGACATGGTTAATTTTGTGGACTTGAGATTTTTGAAATGTGAAATCTTTAAGTTGAGATAGAATCCTACCATGTGGCCCTTTGCATCATGAGCATCTGAACTGATTTAATGGTGTATACTTTGATGGGCACATGAATGTCTATCAGGATTTTGAAAATAACCCGCTAATGAATTAGCTAAGTCTCTCGCAAGTTTTAAATGCCAACAACTGATGCTTTTGGAAGGGAGAAATTGACAACCATTTGAAATTCCTAAGCCCTTTAAAAATGGAAAAGTCCATTTTAAAAGATAGGTTATCCAAATTTAAAACTGGGGAGTAAATTTGGGATAACACTTTGGTGACCTCCAAAGGTAATTTACCTACTAAATTTGACCAATAACCTTTATGTATCCATTGGGCATTGAGTCAAGCCCAAAATGATAAAAAATTGATCTATACTTTGAAAATATTTCCCCTGAGCCCGTCCTGAAGCATTGCATGGAGTTAGAACCAAACTGAATCCTAAATTTACCATCTCATCATAAAAATTTTCTGAATTAATTCTTTTGAGATTGGAAAATTGTATTGACCCCAAAACTTCACCTCCTTTGCTCTATAACTAATTCATTGAAGATGAATTAATGTGTCATGAACTTTCCTTAAACATATTTCTTTCACCATGAAACATTTACTAAAATAGGAATGTGCAACATCACTAAAAGGAACAAAACTATGTACAAACATAAAAATCATACATGTTATAAGTGGAACATGCAGAGTGTGCACAAGCACTTCTTGGAAAAAAAACTTACCCTACTAATATAAAAATGTACTACAAGCACTTGAAGGAATTGAAACTAATCTAATATGTACATGCTATAAAAATCCAATTGAATGGGAATGCTTAAGATAAATCCCATTAACTAGGATTTGTAGTACATTTCCATCAAGATCAGACAACTCAAAAGAGTTGGCTTCTTTGCAAGCACTAATGATATAAGGCCCACTCCAAATTGCATCAAATTTAGAGTGTCTCCTCAGTTTAACTCTGTCATCATTCCATTTCAAAACCAAATCACTAGCCTTAAACATTTGAAACCCGTCCCTTTTATCAAACTACTACTTGGTTGATTTTTGATGTTGTTCTAATCTGATTATGGAAGAATTCATTAGTTCTTCAAGTTCAACTAGTTTTTTTATTCTAATTTATCTTTGATCTGCCCCTCTGAATTCCAATTTTTGGGCCAATTCGAATGAAGTGACAAAGTAATCCTAGCTTATTTTCCATATACAAGACTGTAAGGGGAAGTGCCAATTACCTTCTTTATTATGATTTTATCGGTCCAAAGAGAATCTCTCACCTTTTTATGCCATTTCCTTTTATTGAGATCTATGGTTCTCTTCATGATCCTAATTGGGCTCTTTTTAGTGGATTCTGTCAAGCCATTACATTGATGGTAGTAGTTGGAAGAAGTCTTAAAATAAATACCAAGTTCAAGAGCCCAACCAGAAATTTTAGATCCTAAGAAATCCTTTGCATTATCAGAAATGATAGTTTGAGGGATACCAAACCTTATCACAATGTATTCAAGGAATTCAATAATGACTGACTCAATTGCTTCCTTTAATGGAACAACCTTTGTTCACCTTGTAAAGCATTCTCTTGCTATTAATACCCATTTATGACCAGCACTAGATGGAGGATTGGTCATGATAATGAAATCAAGACCCCATTGGGAAAATGGTTGATCTACTTGAAATGGATGAAGTGGAAGGGAAGAGAAAATTTTCTTATGAGTAACTTAATTTTATGATTTTCATTTATGTGGCCTTGGTAGATAAATTCCCACCAGAGAGACCATCATAGAATTCAGTTAAAATCTTGTCATAATTCTCACCTTCAATACACCTCATCAAAACTCATACGTTTCTTTTTTTAAAATACCATCAATAAATGTATAAGGAATAGACTATAGCCTCACATGTCTTCTTTTTTTTTTAGGCCAGGAGGATATGCACCATTAGATGAGAAGGTATTCATATTACCCATTGTAGACACAAAATCATGCACTTTAAACATTATTTAATCTCCATCTCATACTACTATTTAAAATGTTTTTGAGTGAAGAAAGTACTAATTGACCCCTTTCTTTTGTCCATTTTGTTTTATTTTATTTCATCATTCATGGCCTTTTACATCCACCTGCCCAGTTAGCTTCTGTCATTCCACATTATTTTAGCCTTGATTAGGGCACCCAAACTAGTAACAGGGCGCCCATGGGTGCCCTGGTCCCACCAGGGGTGCTCCGGTCCTTTTTGATCTTTCTTGTTATCTTTTTGGCTCTTTTTATCCATTTTAGCTTCTTATCTTTTTGGTGTTCATCCATTTCAGGGTTAATTATTAAATTAGATCAAGATAACCTCATAAATATAAAGCTATGAGACCGTAATGAGGAACCAAGCACTAGTCACTACTATCATCCATTAGAGTTGCATCCACTTGGAGATTATTTACATACATTATCTCCATCACAAGGACAAGGTTGGTTCATCTGCATCACACTTCATAGAGGGAGGAATTCTACTTTATTCTATACATATATACTATTACATTTTATAGCTTTAGTTATTTCTCGTTACTTCACATAGTGTGACTCGCACAAGAGCACATATGGCACATTATGCACACATTCACCAGAACTACATTTGGGTCTGAAATTTAGTACACCTCTTAGTTAGTAAGCCCACTGTTGTGGCATCTGAGGTCATTCTGACCTATTCATTTGCATCTTTCTTTTTTTAGGGTTTTTGATACTTCTCTTGGTATCTTTCAGGTCTTTTCATCTTCTTGTATTATTGGTGACATCTGGCGTAGGTAAGTGAATCTAATAAAACACACAATGATGGTTTCACACCATCCTAAAGACCTATGAAATTAAGTTCCTGACCATTTTCATAGACTAGGGCACCCATTCTACATACCAGATCACTCGTAGGCACCCTAGTTCCTCTCCAAGTGCTCCAGTCTAGTTAGATACTCCAAATCCATTATTTTTGGGGCTTCTCCATAGTCATTCCTACTTTCTATTTCTCTAGTCACCTCTACAACACAGTCCACCTCTAATCTACTGAGTTCATTCTAACTCTCTCTTTAACATCAAGGATAGCATTTCCTTTTGTATTATTGTTTGGTTCATTTACATACTTCTTTACTGCATTTATATGTCATTCTAGATTATATTAACTATCCCCATATTCACATTTTAGTTAATCACCTATACAACTACGATTATTAATTGCATATTTTTCATCTTGCTAAATATTAGCATTATGTGGTAGCTCTTCATTCATGAAGTAGGTTTCTTGATTATATTGAGTGTCCACAACAGGCTACTCACAAATTCCTCTACCCCTTATCATTTTTTTGGCCTTGATATTCACATCATTTTCCATGATCTTATTCACCCTTCCACCTCTATTCTCACTTATGTATTCTGCCATAATGAAGTCTCTCACACCAGAATGTGAGACTAGAACTTTGATATGATTAGTGGAAAGCATAATATTTAATTTCTTTAAAGCCTCCATGATGGGAAAAACCTATGTTTCAATATAATTGTACTTCAATTCATAATCCTTTGATTCCTTACTAAAGAATGCAATCAATTTTCTTATCCTTGATCAATTTTCTTAGTCAAAACAACATTAATACTAGATTCAACTCCATATCCATACAAGATGAAATATTTAGCATAGTTAGGATTGACAAGTGTAGGAGGTTTAGAAAGTTACTATTAGATCTTGGAAAGTATCTCTTTTCTTTCTTCTATCCATTTGAAAAATGAATCCTTCTTAAGCATGCGAGGAATAGGCCTGACCAATCTTGTAAAGTTAGGAATGAATCTCCTAACAAATTTAATATTTCCCAAGAATGATTGTGATTGCAAGGATTTATTGTGAGTTGAAAATGAGAGAGAGAGAGAGAATGGTTGAGATTCTTTCCAAATCAATGAAAATGGAATCCTTTGATACAATACGCCCCAAAATATTTCCCCTAGCGATTCCAAAGTTACATTTCTTGGGATTAAGAAATACCCCAAATTTCACACATATTTCGAATACATTTTAAAGATGACTGATATAATCTTTACTCTACTTTGATAAAATGGTAATGTCATCCAAATAAACAAGGATGAATTCATAGATATATCCTTTGAAAGAAATGTTCATTTCCCTTTGGAATGTAGCACCTACATTTGACAAACCAAAATGCATTTTTTGATATGCATATGTTCCCCGTTTGGTTGTAAATGTAGTCTTGAACTGATCCTCCTCCTCAACTTTGATCTGATTGAAACCTAAGTATCCATCAAGCATATAGAACCTTTCAACTCATGTCACAATTCAAAAAAAATTCTCCATAAAAGGTAGAGGATAATGATCTTTTAGAGAGGCCTTGTTCAAATCCCTAAAACCAACATAAAGTCTAATTTCCCTATTCTTCTTTCTCACTATGACAAGATTTTCCACCCATGTAGAGTATTTGATGAGAAAAATTAATTTTTCCTCAATCACTTTGGATAAATCCTTACTCATGAGGGGCTCTATCTTGAGGTTAATTGACTTTTTATTTTGTCTACTAGTTTTACATTAGGATCAAGATCAATGGAATGTTGCAAAATGTTTTGATCAAACCCATATAGATCTTCATAATCCCATGAGAATACATCATTCATTTTTTGACACAAGGAGATAAAATCTTGATTTTCATTCTCATCACATACATTTCCAAGAAGATTCACTTCCTTGTGCAATTATGACTTGTTGACAATCTTCTTTCCTTGTTTTGTTCTTTTCTTCACATATTAGTTTATCATCAGGAATGAAAATATTCTCTAAGGTGACCAATCCTTTTGGAATTTTTTTGTGTTCAACTGAATGATTTGTTCACCATAAATGTCATGCAAATCAGATTACATATTTGAAGAAAATTCAGCCTCCTTCTGGATAAATTACATAATTTTTTCATCACTGTCAAATACTTTCCAGCTAGTTTCATTATCTAGAATGGATGGTCTAACCACTACATTGATGTGTTGCATGTTGTTACAGATCAAAAACACTGAGAGGGGGGGTGAATCAATGCAGATTAAAAATTTAACACTCTTGATTCAATTTTATATTCTTTACCAATCTATATGTATGAGAAGAATACAATCAATCAAGTATTCATCAAACACACAAACACTGAACATAGAGATTTACCATGGGAAACCCTTTTGGGAGAAAAACCCACCAAAACCATTGCTTATATTACACAAAGAAAGGAATCATAAGAATATAGCACATCTTACAATAATTTTTTAGTGAGACACCAATCCCACAAGGAGCACCAACCCCTACACCTATGTTGATATTACACATAGCAAAGGACTCAAGTGAATATTACGCATCATAAGAGATTTATTTCTACAAGTACCCACCTACAAGGAAGCTATAATTCCTTGAAAAGCTAAAACTTATACTTCTTTACATATACATTTTGATCATATAATTACAGAAATTGCTAATATAATGGATTATGATCAATTTCCTAGATCGATCTGTGTTATACCTCTTTCACTCTCTTTTGCTCATTCAAAATGTCACCTTTGTGCTCTTCTTATCTGATCATGTTCTTCATATGTTTAGGCTGAACTGATCCTCCTCCTCAACTGTGATTCTTGATTTTGAAACCTACAAGTATCCATCAAGCAATATAGAACCTTTCAACTCATGTCACAATTCAAAAAAATTCTCCATAAAACGGTAGAGGATAATGATCTTTTAGAGAGGCTTGTCAAATCCCTAAAACCAACATTAAAGTCTAATTTCGTACCTATTCTTCTTTCTCACGCTATGACAAAGTTTCCACCCATGTAGAGTATTTGATGAGAAAAATTATTTTCACTCAATCACTTTGGATAAATTCCTTACTCAGAGGGGCTCTATCTTGAGGTAAATGACTTTTTAGTTTGTCTCTACTAGTTTTAACATAGGATCAAAGATCAAGGAATGTTGCAAAAATGGTTTGATAAACCCATATAGGATCTTCCTATCCCATGGAATAATCATTCATTTTTTGACACAAGGAGGATAAAATCTTGATTTCATTTCTTCATTTCACATACATTTCCAAGAAGATTCATTCATTGGCAATTATGACTTGTTGACAACTTCTTTCCGGTTTGTTTATTTTCTTCACATATTAGTTTTATCATCAGGACTTGAAAATATTCTCTAAGGGGACCAATCCTTTTTTGAATTTTTTTGTGTTCCAAACTGAAACTGAATGATTTGTTCACCATAAAATGTCATGCAAATCAGATTACATATTTGAAGAAAATTCAGCCTCTTGGATAAATTACAAATTTTTTCATCACTGTCAACTACTTTCAGTAGTTTCATTATCTAGATGGATGGTCTAACACTACATTGGTGGTTGCATGTTGTACAGATCAAACCACTGAGAGGGGGGGATGAATCAATGCAGATTAAAAATTTAACACTCTTGATCAATTTTATATCTTTTACCAATAATATGTTGAGAAGAATACAATCAATCAAGGATATTCATCAAAAACACACACACTGAACATAGAGAGTTACCAGGGGAAACTTTTGGGAGAAACCCACCAAAACCATTGCTATATTACACAAAGAGAAAGGAATATAAGAAATAGCACATTATTACAATAATTTTTTTAGTGAGACCACCAATCCCAAAGGAGCACCAACCCCTACACCTATGTTGATATTACACATAGAAAAGGACTAAGTGAATTATGACGCATTCCATAGGATTTATTGCTACAAGCTACCACCTACAAGGAAGCTATAATTCCTTGAAAAGCTTAAAACTGAACTTCCTTACATATACATTTTGATCATATAATTACAGAAATTGCTAATATAATGGATTATGATCAATTTCCTAGATCGATCTGTGTTATACCTCTTTCACTCTCTTTTGCTCATTCAAAATGTCACCTTTGTGCTCTTCTTATCTGATCATGTTCTTCATATTTTTCTCGATCTCGCCCTTATTTCTTCTTCACCTTTGTACCTCTTCTTAGTTTGATTTCACTATATTTTATTTCTTTCCTCTCTCACTCTCTTGGATCTAATGCCTTAGTTTTCTCTCATAAGCAACCCACGTCGAATCACTTCCATATTTTCTTTTATTTCACCTTTTTCTCAAAAATATTGCTTCAAGATTTGCATCATGTACTCTTCCTAATCTATCACATGTGAATCTATATCATTAAATTTTCCCAGATGATTCCATATTTTATTATTTTCTTGTTCATCTTTATTCCTCCTTCCATGCATCTAAAAATCAATTTATTAGCTGACTGTTAAATTTAGAAAACTTGCATTGTTTAGCTTTGCACTTCGAAAATTAAAATGGCAACCCATATTTTTTTGCATTAAATTAATATAGTTGAAGATTGTTTATTCTATATGTGCTTACCTCCATATTTTAGCTCCCATGAGGCTATATCATTCTATCCATCTGATCTGGTGTTCTGCGGCATTTCTCCCTTGAGAGGATGTAATTTGCTTTTGATAAATTTTAGCCAAATAGATTAGCCTCCCCCTCACTTTTGGTACCAGTTTTTTCAGCGAGCGATATTTCAATTTATTAATTTCCCTCTCCCTTCACTGCACACACTCTAGTAGTTGTTGGAATCAGTGAATGACCCCAAATTCATTCCTTAAGTGCTCAAAGTTACCTTTGGTAAATGGCATAGTCATGATATCTTAAATTTCATCTTTAGGATTCACATATTCTATGAATGTCTTCCCGTCATTCAATTTTCACTCAAGAATTGGATATTCCTTATGGTGGTATTTCTGGTTTTTTAGTGAACACTGGGTTATTTGAGACCTAATGCACCTTTGTATATCCACAAGTATAAGGAATCGGGATTTTCATAGTCACATTGTAATATTCCACCCATGTGGTCCCTCATCCATAGGAAATTGTTTGCACTACAGCATGGGCAACTATAGTTACTCTGCTTTCACAGTGAGATTACGATTAAACTATTGATGATTATGTCTTGCTTCAGCCAAAAATACCTAACACCTATTTCCAAGATAAGAATGATTTGTCATTTATATCTTCCCTATCCATACAAACAACTTTCCGGCCCCACTAATGTGTTCTGTCTATTCATTTTGACTGTTGAAACCCTCGGTACGTTGGAGTACCAAGTCCATATTCAATGTTTACCATGAGAGAATTCTATTAAGTATTCTTGATACACCTTGAGGTGTGTTCTCCCTGGATTCTTTAATCTTTTACAAACACTTGTAATACTTTCCGACCTAGAGATCAAGTCGATACCTATGGTGAAAATAGTAGACTTCTTATCATGATCTGTATAGGGGTTGTCTTACAGTTGGTGAGTTATCATTCTCTTCTCATCTTGGCATCAAATCTATTTATTTGGTGTCCAATAGGCTGCAGGTCTTCCACTCATAAATATTTTTCAAACATATCTTTTTATATACTTTTTTAGGAGTGGCAATATTAACTGATCTCAGAGGATTTATTCTGAGTCCAAAAATAATTAGATGAGACTCATAGATTGAACATATCCAAATTCTTCTTTTACATGTCTACGAACTCATATGTTCATCTTCCGTGCTGATGATCTTCCATCACAAAAATGAGGGATTTATCAACATATTACTAGCTACAATGAGCTATGTTTCTCTTCTTTAGGGATAGATTTTTTTCCGTAACTCCTGTTTTTTGATAAGCTTTATATAATGAGGTATGGCAGTCATTTGTTTTTATTTATTATTATGGCAAATAGGTTTTTTGAAATGGGACATCCCATTGATGAACAATTAAGAAGGCATGTAGAGCTAGAATAAGAGTGAGAATATAGAGAGAATGGATCAATACCGCAGTGTTACAATGAAGCTCAAAAGCTAGCCCCGATTAACAAAAACTACACAAAACGAGACAAACAGGAAAATTACTGCAATAAAAAGTAGTAAAGATGACCGCAAAAACAGCAAGCAAAAAAACACAACCCAGAAGCAGCAGACAGCAACCTTATACTAATACTTTCTTGGCAGCTTATGTTCGCTGCTAGGTCTTCGCACTCTCTTCCAGGGTGGAAACTAGTTACCCAAAGTTTGTGTCATCGTTGCGGCAGCATCCGTTTTTTATCAAGATCATCAATGGGTTTTTTGCTTTCTTTTCGGTGCCCCAAAAGTGTGAGCGGGGACAACGCTTTTTGAGGTTGGAAACTATCTTTTTTTGGCATGACCCTCAATGACAACTCCTTAATTCCCTAAAGCGTCAATGTTTATCATGTCTAGTTTTGGCCTTCCCTTTAGCGGCGCGTCTCAAGGAGGTCAAATTCTCACTATATGTCCCCCAATCTGACTTCCACCATGCAATTGATTACCAACTCATCAACTGACATCAATACAAACAATATAACATTGATAAATATTCAACAATCACCCCATTTATCATTGATGACAACACTCCATCCTATATAAACCTTATAACCTTTTAATAGAAAAATGATTTAATATCTAAATCTTCCTTTCTGTTATTCTTCTATATCCACAAACTGGTTTCTGGTTTCTTGATTTCCCCCCCTTTGACAACAATGAAAAAGGGCCATCTATGTCACATATAACTTAATATAGTTGTAAGATGATTTCTCTATGTGCTTACCTCCATAAGCTCCCCCTAGGCTTATACTTCTTATCCATCTGATCTGGTGTTTCTGCGGCATTTCTCCCCTTGAGATGATGTATGTTTTGATAAATTTTAGCTAATAGATTAGCTCCCCCTCACTTTGGTACCATTTTTAGGAGCTGATATTTCCATATAATTCTCCCTTCCTTCACTGCACACACTCTAGTAGTTTGTGGAATCAGGAATGACCCCAAATTCATTCCTTAAGTGCTCAAATGTTACCTTTGGTAATGGCATAGTCATTATATCTTAAATTTCTTCTTTAGTGATCACATATTCTAGAATGATCTTCCTGTCATTCAATTTTTCACTCAAGAATTGATACCTTATTGGTATATTCTTGGTTTTTTAGTGGAACACTGGGTTATTTGAGACACTAATTGCACTTGTATATCACACAGTAAAGGAATTGGATTTTCATAGTTCACCTTGTAATATTCCAATGTTTGCATCATCCATAGGAATTGTTTGCAACACATCATGGCAACTATATACTCTGCTTCACATGTTGAGATAACTATTGATGATTATTTCTTGCTCAGCCAAAATACTAAACAATTTCCAAGAAAGAATGCTTTGTCACTTATAATCTTTCTATCATCAACACTTCCGGCCCAATTTGTGTTTGTATATTCATTGATGTTGAAATCGTTACTTTTGGAGTACCAAGTCCATATTCAATTGTTCCCATGAGAGATCTTATAATTATCTTGACCACCTTGAGGTGTGTTTCCCTTGGATTTTCTTTAAATCTTCCAACAATTCCTACTTCCTACATGATATCAAGTCTTGATACTATGGTGAAAAGTAGACTTCTTATCATGGATCTGTATAGTGTTTTGTCTACCTTTGGTGAGTTATCATCTCTTCTCATCTTGCATCAAACCTCTATTGGTGTCCCAATAGGTCTGCAGTCTTCCATCATAAATATTTTCAACATATCTTTTATATACTTTTTTTAGGAGATGAATATACCTTGATCTCATTGATTTATCTGTAGTCCCAAAAATAAAGATAGATCTCCTAGCATTGACATCTCAAATTCTTCTTTTATCATGTCTACAAACTCATATGTCATCTTGTCATGATCTCCATCAAAAATTATGTCATCCACATATACTATCACAATGAGCATATGTTCTCCTTCTTTTATGTATAGATTTTTTTCCGTAACTCCTTTTTTTGAAATCTTTCATAATGAGGTATGAGTCTAATTTGTTTTTTTATTATTATTATTATTGGCAAATAGTTTTTTGAAAGGGACTATACCATTGAGAACAAAAGAAGGCCTGAGAGCTAGAATAAGAGTGAGAATCAGAGAGAATGGATCAATATCCGAGTGTTACAATGAAGCTCAAAGTAGCCCAGAAACAGCTACACAAACGAGACAAAACAGTAAAATTACTGCAAAAAAGTAGTAAAGAGACCGCAAAAAACAGCAAAAAAACAAACAGAAGCAGCAGAAGCAACCAATACTACTTCTTGGCAGCTTTGTCGATGCTAGTCTTGACTCTCTTCCAGGTGTGAAATATACCCAAAGTTGTCATGTGGGCAGCATCAGTTTTATCAAGCTCCTCAATGGTTTTTTTGCTTTCTTTTTCGTTGCCCCAAAGTGTAGCTGGGACACCGCTGAGGTTGGAAACACTTTTGGCATGACCCTCAATGAACTCCTTAATTTCCCTAAAGGCGTCAATGTTGTAATCATGTCTAGTTTTGGCCTTCCCTAAGCGGGAGTCTAAGGAGGTCAAATTCTTATAGATGTCCTCAATCTGACTGCTATCAATGTTCCCCTCCCCCTCCATGCTTTTCTTGTTTTTCTATTTAGCCAGGTTCTTGACCTCATCCTTCAACAGTTTCAGCTTAGCCTCTAAGGCCTCCAACCTCTTTGAAGAGCTATCCAACTGCACTTCCCGGGGACTGGCATTGCTGATATTCAAAAGGTCATGTGCAATCTCTAGTTCGAAAGGCTCCTTCTCCACAGCAAGAGCCTCAAGGTTGAGCTTCCTGGAGGCCCTGGTGACCGGTCTTTTAGAGGTAGAGGCGAGGTGGGTGGCGGGAGCAGCAATAGGGGGAATGGATGGAGAATCTTAAACAGCCGACTGGGGGGTGACAACAGCGGTGACGGGGGTAGCAGGAGAAACAGGGCTGACAGCAGCAGAGCCCATCAAAGCCGGGCTAGGAGAGGAAGGAAGACCAGGGTATTTTATAAGGCAACATTTATGAATCAACAAAATAAGTCCTTGATGCAAGGGAACTGCCCAGGTGTGCTTCTAAAACTCCAAAATGGAGCGTTCAAGGGAGTTCAGTAGATAATGGGGAAAGCAAACCAATCGATTCCTACGGAAGTGGTTTAGAAAGATAAGATTTTTAGCAGGGATAGTGACAAACCTACCTTCCAAGGAGATGAATCGAATCATCATGCGAGTAACCTCATCATAGGGTGGAGGAATTATGCTGACAAGCAGGCCCGTTGTACCAAATGTGAGCTTCTTAGATCCCTCCACAAATCTTCTTTCTTCAGCATCTCTATCAACCCTTTTTTTGAAGAAGCGGTATCCCTCCAAACAAAGACCGGTCGCTTCAGCAATAAGATCTTCATTGACCAATATCTTCTGTCCCCCGTAGTCAACAGTCCACTCCTTCCATTCCTTAGCAAAACACACAGAAATGCTTTGGTCATGTCCCTGCACCTTTTCCATGAAGTTGGTGAAGCCACCTTTGCTGAGAATTTTCCAAAGCTCAATATTTTCCTTCCAGTCGGGGTCCGCGCATGGTTCAATTTGGCAGGGAGGTCCTCCCATCTTCTCTGTAATAGACTGATTACAACAATTTCCTAGATGCCTGTGTGCGTAGAGACATGTCTGCTTCTTACTATTGTAAGCCGCACAAAACTAGAAACTATAGCTGTTGCTCTTCCCACGAACGACTGCGTGACTGTTGAACTGAGCCTGCGGGAAGTCGTATGAGTCTAATTTGTTGTACTAAGCTCTAGGAGCTTGATTTAATCCATACAAATCTGTCTTCATTCTACACAAATAATCTTTATCATTGGTTAGTGAGAATCCATCAGGTTGTTTTTTGTATACCTCTTCATTCAGGAAACCATTTAGGAAGGTTGATTTCACGTCCATCTGGACCACTTTGATCTTCTTCTATGGTGCATAATCTAGAAACAACCTTATTGCCTCCATTCTTACAATTGGTGTAAATGTCTCATAAAAGTCAATCCCTTCCATTTACATGTAGCATTTTCACACTAGTCTAGCCTTCTTGCACATAACTTCTCCTTTCTCATTTAAATTATTTCTGAAGACACACTTGGTTCCAATCACATTCTTGTCTCATGGCCTGGGTCCTAGTTCCCATGTCTCATTATTTTTTATCTGATCTAATTCTCCATTCATGGCATCTACCCAATGTTGATCTTTGTTTGCTTCAGCATGCTTCAACAACATTATTGTGTTTTATCATGGACATGAGTGTTATATCTTCATGACTTTGCTGATCTTTGAGTCTCCTTCTTGTTAGGATGTCGCCATCCTTTTTTCCAGTGATCTGGTTTATAGGATGATCCTTCTTGAATTTCCTAGAAGGTTTGTTATTGTTTGGTATTTCTTTTTCTACTTCTTCATGTGAACTATCCAAGTCTTCATAATCTTCTTGTTCTTCATTTCCACCAATGTGTTGAGTGTTGGATTTTCCATATTGTGCATCATCCACCTTCACATTAGTGATTTCCACTATCTTTTGTAACCACTTTTTGTAGCATTTGTAGGCCACGCTAACTGCTGAGTATCCAAGGAAAATTCCTTCATCACTCCTTCAGTCAAATTTTCCTAAGTTTTATTCATCCCTTTTGATGTCGCATTTGGCTCTAAACACTCTGATGTGCTTTAAATTTTTAGGCCTCTTCTTCCATAGTTCATAGGGAGTCTTATCACTATTTACTCTCAGTTGATCTCTATTCAAAAGATAAACCACAGTATATACTGCTTCATTCCAATACCTGTCTAGGAGTTTGGATTTATTTAGCATGGTCTTGTCAATCTCTTGCATTTTTTGGTTCTTCCTTTCAAAAACTCCATTCTACTAAGGATTCCATGTATCTGAGAATTTTCTAATTCCATGTTTTTCATAGAATTCATCAAACTCACTTGACCAGAATTCACCACCTCTTTCTGATCTTAGGCATTTGATTTTCTTTTTCTTCTCATTTTCAACTAATGTCTTGAAATTCTTAAATCTATCTAGGGTTTCAGACTTCTTCTTTAAACATGCTACCCAAGTCATTCTTATATAATAATCTATTAGAAACATAAAATATAATTCACCTAACATTCCTTTAGTTGTGGTAGGGAGGCACAGGTTTGTATGAATCAATTCTAGAGGTCTTGTTGTAGAATACTCCTTTGACTTGAATAACCTCATTTTTGTTTATCATGTAAACACACCTTGCATAGTGTATCTATGGTTTTGATAATCTTAGGCATGTGTATCACACGCCCATTAACACTTAGTTTTAAAAAACTCTTAAAGATCATATGTCCAAGTGTTATGTGCCACATCCATCTATAATCAACTTTACTAGTGAAGCATTTCTCATTGTTTATCACATTCAACACATACATGTTGTTATTTTTCCTCTTGGCTTTTGCAACTCTTTTTTTTATTTTTTCGTTGATAATATCACATCCTTGGTTATGGAATATGACATTATATCCTTTCTTACACATTTGACTCACACTCAGTAGGTTATGTTTCAATCCTTCAACATATAGAGCATTTTGTGTAATAGTCTTTCCATTATCTAAACTTAATGTCCCTTTTCCAACTATGTTGGTAGAGTTGTTGTCACCAAATCTCACAATACTTGATGCATTATTAGATAGAGAAATAAATTTACTTTTATCACCTATCATATGACTAAATCATCCACTATATAGATACCAAATTTTATCTTTGTTTTGTACATGGAACACATTTTGTACTATTGAGAAACATTCCTTTTTCTTGTTCTCATCTTTCTTTACATATATCCACTTTTGTTGTTTGGGAAGCTCTTGTTTCATTACCGGTGGATTATTTCCTTTCTTGTGATAGGTGTATTGAGGATAATTAAATTTTGAACTAGTGTAAGATGGGCCAAAGATTATTTTATAGCCTCTAGAGTTATTTCTACACTTCACGGATTTATGTCAAAATTGATTATAAGAGAAACAATACCCATAAAAGGAATGTGTGTACCTCATTGCATAGGTGATCCTAGGAACATTGTTTCTTCTTCTCATGGATTTGTGGAAATATTTATTTGCACTAGAGGAAGAACTTAGTGTAGTTGTGAACTTATTTTCTTCAATTTTTATTGACTCTTTATCCTTTCTTTCTCCCTTGAATCCAATTCTAGACTTGTCAGTTATATCATGTTGGTCGCTAAGTATATCCATTAGCACGATAGAGTTCTTTTCTATCTTTTCATACATAATTAGTTTTTTGAACATTTTGTCCATCTCATATTTTAACTCCTCCAATTTTTTGTTTGACTTTAAGCACTCCTCTTTTGATTTATCATACTTAGAGATCTTCTCCATATGAGTTTCAAGTTCCTTTATCTCGTTAGCCTCCTCCTCTTTTTTTTTTCTTGTCTTTTTTGAAAGATGCGGATTTATTCCCCATAATCCTTTAATACACATCTTAGTTTATGATTTTTCTTTTTGCGTAGTTGTAGTTCTTTAAGTGCATTTACCAACTATACTTCAAGATTTACCTCATCTTCCTCTTCATCACAATCTTCATATTCAACTGAGTTCTTCCATATAGAGCTACTTTCTTCATCTTTTTCCATATCCATAAATAGACATACTGATTTATCTTCATTATCTTCATTTTATGAGATTTTTTGTGTTGCTCAACTCTGATTCACTAGATTCTTCTTTAGAGTAGAATTTTCTTTTATTCTTGAAGAATTTATTCTTGTTATCTTTCTTTTTATACTCAGTTTCTATTCTATTATGTTAATGACTTTCCTCCTCATGTTCAGACTGATTGTCCTTATTCTTATTTGAAAATCTTCTTGAAAATTTTCCTACTTGTCTGCAAGAAAAGCATTTGAATGGGAGTTTTCCTTTGTGCTTACTAGAGCCTCTTTTCAATTTTCTCATGAACAATGCCTCAATAATTTCTTCATCCAACTCATATGTGGAACTTGATTCTTATTCATCTTATTGACTAGACTTTATTTCTTTCTTGACCTTGAAATTCACTTCTTTCTTGGTGTTATTGCTTCTAACAGTTGTCATTTTGTATGCAGCAAGGGTGTTCTATAGTTTTTCCATTGTAAGAGTATTCATGTCCTTTGCTTCCTCTATGGCGGAAACCTTTGCATCCTCCTTATTGGTCAGGGATCTCAAAAAAATTTAAAATATGAAATATTATTTTATCTTTTCTCCCAAGCCTCTGATCATGTTTATGACCTCATCTGTTCTCTACATATATGTTGTGATGCTCTCATCATCCTTCATTTTCAAATTCTCAATCTGCACTCTGTAAGTTTGTAACTTTATCAGTTTAACTTTCTCATATCCTTCATAGATACTCTTCAATTTTTTCCATATCTCCTTTGTTGTTGTGCAGTGCATTAATTTTACGAATTTTGTCTCAGTCAAACCGCATAAGATAGTATTCATGGCTCTTCAGTTGCACTCATATTCTACCTTATTTTCAGAAGATGTTATCAGTGTGGTTGGTGCTTTATATCCTTTCTCAATGCATTCCCAGATGTTAAACCCAAGTGACATAAAATATTTTTTCATTCTTATTCTCTAGAATGCATAATTTGTTCATGTGAATAGAGGTGATCTAGATAGTGACAGACTGCTTGTGTCTGATTTGATGCCATGTTTGTTATAGGAGAATCTCCTTGAAGATGTTAATATTATGCAATGATAACTCACTCTGATACAAATTTTTGTAGATCACAAGCAATGAGAAGGGGGTGAATCAGTGCAGATTAAAAATTTTACACTCTTTATTCAATTGTATATTCTTTACTAATCTATATGTATGAGTAGCAGACAATCAATCAAGTATTCATAAAACACACAAACACTGAACATAGATATTTACTGTGGGAAACCATTTCGAGAGAAAACCCCACCAAAACCATTCCTTATATTACAAAAATCAAGGACTCATAATAATATAACACATCTTACAATATTTTTTTAGTGAGACACCAATCCCACAAGGAGTACCAACCCCTACACCTATGCTTATATTACACATAGGAAAGGACTCAAGTGAATATTACACATCACAAGAGATTTCTTTTTACAGGTACCCACCTACAAGGAAGCTACAACTCCTTGAATTTTCTAAGCTACAACTTATAATTCTTTACACATACATTTTTATCATGTAGTTATAGAAATTGCAAATACAATGCATTATATTCACTTTCCTAGCTCAATCTTTATTATACCTCTATCAATCTCTTCCACTCATTCAAAATTTCACCTTTGTGCTCTTATTATCTGATCATGTTCTTCATATTTTTCTTGATCTTACCCTTATTTCTTCTTCACCTTTGTAGCTCTTCTTAGCTTGATTACACTGTATTTTCTTCATTTTTCCTCTCTCACTCTCTTGGCTCTAATGCCTAAGTTTTCTCTCATGAGAAACCCACATCAAATCACTTCTATTTTTTTTTATTTCACTTTGTTATCAAAAATATTGCTTCAAGATTTACATGATGTACTGTTCTTGATCTGTCGCATGTGAATCTAGATCATTAGCTTTTCCCAGCTAATTCCAAATTTTATTCTTTTCTTATTCGTCTTTATTCCTCCTTCTTCCATGCATCTGATAAAAAAAATTATTATCCAACTTCAAAAATTAGAAAACTTTCAATGTTTATAATTTTCATCATTAAATTAAAATGGTGACCCATCTTCTTTGCATTATTTTAATTCACCTTGAAATTAGGAATCTCCGTCAAGCCTATAACAAAATCATCTCATGGTAAGTAAATGTTGGTAGCTAGAATAGATAATTTCATTGGTCTGTGCAAAGTTCCAATTATACTTGTAGTTATAATTCTCTTTTAATCAAATCTCCTATGAAATATGAATGAAAACTTTCACTCTTTCAATTTGAACTCCAACTAATTCTCCTTGATTCACTCTAGTTCATGTTAAACATTCCATGAATTCCTTTGGCATCTTTGATATTTTCCTTTATATCATGGCTTCTCCTTTTGTCCTTTGAATTTTCCCTTCTTTATGCAACTTTTAGTTATCCATGACATCTTTATGCATTGTGTGGATTTTCAACTTATCGTAGCTTCCTCCTTGTTTTCTACCTTCCATGTCTTTTCTCCTTTTCTATTTCTTCGTGGATCTCCTTCTATCTATGGAAATATTCTATACTTAGAGGATTTTCTGCTTATCAATAGTTTTGCATCTTTTTCCTTTATACGTAACATTAAAAAAATCTTCATACTCGTGGCTTTAGCTTCTGGCCTTATTCACCCTATGGATATCACCTACCTTCCATAGCTTCTTCTATATATTTCCTTTATTTCATGGCTTCTTCCTTGAGCTTCTTTACTCTAAGGATCTCTTATGTACTTGGCAATAAGCACCTTATATACATGGCTTACAAATTTTTTGTCTAAGTCCTTTAGGACTTATCTTTTATCATCTTAAATCCTTTATGAGCTGACACTACCAATCAACCTTCATCTACTTCACATGCTCACTTTACCAATTGAATCCTTTTGCCATCAATGTAACTTGATATCAACTCATCAATCTTGACATAAATGACAACACATATGACAATGACAAATATTCACACACATGTTGCCTTTAAAAAGACCCTCAGAAGGTGAGAATTATGGACCAAGGGATTCCATATGGTCTGCTTCTTTATTCAACTTACTTTTCACCATATAAAAATTGAGAGCATCAAAACTCTCCAAAAGATCCCAAAATCTATGTTTATTATATTTTAAAATACTATTCTTTGTGGTACACTTCCCTCTTATTTGGTGGATAACCAATTCAATGTCCCTAAAAATTTATAATGCCTTTATTTTCCTCTTTTCTATAATTATAAGACCATGCACTAATGCCTCATACTATGTTACGTTGTTATAGCATGAAAACTGTAATCTATGAGAAAAGAAGAACTTCTCGTTCATTGGATAAATTAGCACAACACCTACCCCGGCTCTATTAAGAGCTTCTAGAACCATCAAAGAACATCTTCCATAGTCCAAAATCACTATTCTCTTCTTTTTTAAGTGGTGCGGGTAAAGTAAACCCTTCTTCAAGAATATAGTATGTACCAAGACCATTTTTCAAAACTTCATCATAAGGATCCCATTCATAGCACCTTTTAGCCCATTCATCTAACAAAAGATCAGGTATAGGAAGAGGAGTGGGCTACTCTTCTTAAACTTACTCTTGTTCATATTCTTCTAGTATTCAAAAAATTGATTGGGGATGGGTAGGATTATAAGACTCAATATGATAGGAAAATATAGGCTCGGCTTGTATGGTAAATCTAGTATCATACCTAGTTCTTACAAGTATATGAGTCCAATTTGAAGACAAATAACCACCTACTTTGGTCGTAAAATCTCTTAACAAACAAATGGAAAACATAGGAGGCAATTCAATCACTTATATGGCATGGGTTATAGTCAAGATTGGACAAGCATGAAGTGTCAACCCAAGATCTTTAATCACTCCTAATACACCAATAGATGAACTGTCAAGTTGCAAGACTCCTTTAGAAACATGATTGTATTTAATTCCTAGGATATCAACAATATTTTAAGGCATTACGGAAGTACTAGCCCCCAAATCAATCATACAACCATGAACCAAGTATTTTCCCAAAATTAATGACATATAAAATGATGGGGTCTTGAAAACTTTATATAATTGCTCTTCCTTTGATTGGCACAAGTTGACAGTAACATGTGTCTTTCCCACAACTAAATCATCTTAAGGAAGCTGATTGAGAGATTCATATAGGGGGTCCCTTTCTGATGGAATAGCCAAAACATCCCATATCGTCATATTGAAATTTTTCTTCTTCGTTTTCTCAAAAATATTAAAGGGAAGGCCTATAGGATTATCCATTTGTGGAACATAGTTCTCCTTTCATTTTTTTTGCAATGTTAGAATAGGAACCTTTGGGTGAAAAAAACTTGTCTGAAAGAGGTTTACTAGGAAACTCAGGAAATTTGTTCTTATCTATTCCATCTTCCTTCTCTTTGTTGACAACATTGCCTTGAATATAAGGAGAAGAAGGTTGAGAATTCAACATCCTTTACTTAGACATTTTATTATTAGAAACATTAGTTTGAGATCTACCTAAACTTCCCACTACTTTGTTTATTGTATAGAAGTCATCATCCCCAAAGAACATGAGTTTGATATCAGCATTGACCTCTTAGACTCCCTCCAAATTAGGATTAGCTAATTATACCAATGGTTCTTGTTGATTGGAATAATTTTGAACCATGAAGGCTTGAGAATGTAATGAATTTTCACAAATAATTTTATTCTATGGTTGGTTTCACAAGAATCACCATTTTCATTCTTATATTACATTATTTTGTACTGGAACCAATGCTTGACTTGAGATAGCATCAGGAAGTGACTAGAGATGACTAATTATTTCTAGTGGAAGAGGAGAATTTTGACCCCAATACCTATTATTCTATTGAATTTTTCCATATTCATTATTAGGATGTTGGTTCTTATATGGTTGATAACCTTGGATAAATCCTTGGTTTGAAGATTTCCCCTAGTTAGAATAATTTTGATAGGATTGGGCTTGTTGTTTTTCCAAGGATATGAATTTTTTGAAAAAAAATCTAATTGGGGCCTTCATATCTTCATCCTCATTTTTATTTTTAGTGGAAGATGACGTGGAGGGAGTGGGTTGGGAATTCTACTTAGGAATCAGAGCAATAAAAGGCTGAGAAACTTGAGTAAATTCAAGGTATAAGGGCATGGGTGGTCTAGGATCTATTTTCCTAGCTTGTATCAGACAATTTTCATCCGTAATGGCTACTGCATAAGCCCCAGGAAATGTTGCACCTCTTATAGACTGAATCATGAAAGAAATATTAGAATTTAATGCTCTTAAAAAGTAAATAAAATCATGTTCTAGAGTTGGTATTACCAGGAATGGAATTTTTTCCTAGGTCTTCTAAAATCCAAAATTCAAATATTTCATGAGCTCATTGGGAGCCCTCTTTATATTTTTCAGTTGTTATAGCAAGGAAATGTTATCTGATTTTTCCCCAAATTTATTACAAAGGATTGTTTCCATCTCATTACAGTTAGTGATTGTTCCTAGTCCCAAACTCCTAAACTATTAAATATCTTTTCCTTTGAATGAAGAAGCTAGCATCTTTCTAGCCAGATCCTACTCAATACCTTGATGGACCACATAAACATTGGTGATATCTTGAATATGATAAGATGGTGTGGTATGATTTTACCTAATGAATAAATTGATAATTTTTAAATCTTCCATTGGGATATCATGTTGTGCATTAAGAGAGAGAGGAATACTACTAATAAAGTTAACAAATAGTTGATTCCTCTATTGTGATACCATAATAATTGGTCTCAAAACTTTAGTAAACTACAAGAAATTCCTACCAGGAGGTGGAGTGGAAAGAGTCCTATTTGGTGGTGAAGGTGGCCTCTGAACTTTTCTTCCTCTTCTTCTCCACCTAGGTGATAATTGTATCAAAAGACCCTTCTTCTATTGTTCTTGATCTTGTCTATATTCTTCACGTTAAACTTAGGCACTTGACTAATGAAACTAATTAATTTGAAGGTTAGAGTCATAATATGTGTAGAAATAAGTCTCCAAAGGCTAGAAATTATTTAGTTACAAAACAAAACTTAGTAAAAAGTTGAAAATAAAGGTTTCAACTCTCCCACCAGGTATGCCAAATATTTTGAAGCTCAAATTTACACCCATCCTAAATCATATTAATTTGGGGCTTTGAGGCAACATGGTATTATCCCCAAGTTTTGGGATAGGAATGGAGACAGACATCTGGAGAAGGTCAACTTCCTCTACCTACTCCTTACACTAAAATAAACTCCTAAAAATGGAAATGCAACTACCTCATGCTAACTTATTATTCTAAGGGACCAGGGACAAAGGAATATTCATAAAATTAAAATCCTATAATAAGGGAGGTGATAGCATCGATAATAAGGGGTAGAGACCTTCCAATGAGTGAAAATAAGAGACAAATGAAGGAAGGGTAGATAGAAGTATCACAATTAAAAAAACATTCAAATCACCATTTTCATGGAGCTAAACATATTTTAACCCTGTAAGAAGAATAAAGTATTCACAATAGACCCAAAATTGTAATGAAAGGTAAGAAATTCAATACAACACAAGATAGGGTAGATACAAGCCATAAAAGGATGCACAATTCATTACAATACAGGAAATAAGGAAAGAATCACCTTACATAAAATCAAAATATGAGGCCTGAAAATCAAAAAAGATATTGAAATTTTTTGATAGATTTCCTTTACGTTTTCAAAAAATCTCTCCCTTTAATGTGCCCAAGCACTTACATTTACTTATTTATCAAGAGGAGTGAGAGAGATGTTGCATATTGTGTCTTAATGGTTTCAACCACCCACCACCCCAAAATACCAAAATGATTTCTCAGTAGAGGAATAATGTGCATTCAACATGCCTGAAAAACATGTCCTAAAAAAATTCAAGTGAAAATGTGGCACACATACTTAATCAATATTGATGGTTGAACCGCCTATAATTACACATTAATGCCATCCAAAGCTATTTTTTCCCATTTTCTCCCACTAAATGCAACTAAAATATCATTTTGATGATGTAAATTTGAAGGGCTCAAGGAGAAATTTCCAACAATATTAATTTTGTAACATTTGGCACTCTGGATCAAAAGATATGGCCATTTGAAGATTTTCCTGTTGGGAATCACATAAATGTTATGTGTAGCAACCTTTGATTGGGTCAAGGATTGTCCCTTCCCATGTATGCATTACTTTTCCTTTTACAACATGTTATCCTTTGGTTGGGTTAGGTATCGGGCCTTTGAACCTACACTATACATTATGAAGCTCAGACTAATGAAAAATCTTCACATTTTTCCATATTATCAATCTTTTCTTTGATAATCTTGTCAGAGTGTGAAAAGTGAGCCAATGAGAAATCTCCATGCTCTTCGTATTTCAAATTGTTCCTTTGGCCTTGATTGAAAACCATGAAATGTGAGCCAATGAGAAATCTCCATGATCCTTCATGGTTTCATATCTTTAATAGCCCCTTTTGTCTACTAAAAAACATGAGACAATGAGAAAGTTCGACATATAACACATGTTTTACTTTCATTGGTTGCGCCTTCATGTCACAATTTTTATCTTGGGTAGAATTAGACATTTTTTGCTCTAAATAAATGTGCCACATAACCCTATTTACCTTGCTAATTTTTTCCTCACCGTGGAGCTGAAATGTTTTGATACATAGTTAATTTCATGGAGTTGAGGTCTGCAAAACATGAAACCTTTGAGTTGAGTTGGAACCCCTCCATGTGACCCTTCACATCGTGAGCATTTGAGCTTCTTTTTTGGTGTATACTTTGACATGCACATGAACGTTTGTCAGGATTTTGAAAATAACATGCTAATGATTTAGCTAAGTCTCTCATGGGTTTTAAATGTTAACATCTGGTGCCTTTAGAAGGGGGAAATTGATGGCCATGTGGACATCCCAAGCCCTTAAAAATGACTAGTTCCATTTTAAAAGATAGGTTATCCAAATTTAACCCAGGGGTAAATTTTGGATAACAATAACTATTGTAATGTATGATATCCAAATGCCAAAATACAGTAATGACACAAGTAATAAAGCATGAAAAATATGAAACCCTAATCAAGATGCATAAATAAAAGGATTTATTTGATTTCCAAATGAACAGGAAGTTATTTGGGTAGGAACGATAGTTAAACAATCTATAAATAGGGTTGTCACTGGTTAGTATAAAATATAGAATCTACAAACAATGTCAGAAAAGGGAAGCCATAGGAGGACAAAGTCACTTGGGTGCTAGAGACTAGAACTAGGTGCATGTGACTGCGCAGGAGCTTAGAATATGATTTCTACTATTTATAGAATTTTTCTATTGTCCCCTATTTATTTCTTAATATTTTTACTATGATCACCGATGATGCCTACAAAAGAGAATTTCACCTACACAAGCCCACCAAATGCATCAAACCTAAAAAGAAAAATGTAAAATGGGGTGTTATATTGACCCCGATGGTCACCCTAAGAGTAAACTTATAACCAATTGTTTTACTACATCTTAGACTCCATGTAGTTTCTCTGAGTGTGTGTAAGATTTATACCCTAGGATTCCCTTGTGCAAGTTACACTTGATAGCGGGTGGTAGATGGAATGTAATAATGTAGTAGAATGTGTAGATATAATATAATGAACTTCACATTCCTATGTTGTGTATATAGAATATGTATTCCATTTTCCTTGTAAAGGATGCTAGATGGATACCTTGAAGTGATTTTGGTGAATTTTGAATGAAATCTTAGGTGATGATAGTAATCCTTAGTGCTTGGTCCTTCATTTTGAACACATAGCTATGTATTTATATGATTCCCTTATTTTAAATTTTTAATTTACAACTAGAAGGATGACCCATAAGTGAAAAATATTCCCAAAATATAAAAGAGACCCAAAATAAGTGAGTAAGATGAAAAAGGGTCAATTCGCCTAGAGGGGACAGGAGCACCTGGGCACTACTATCCTAATAGGCCATAGTGTCTGAAGGCATAAAAGACAACCAAGAAAATTTATGACTATGCTATAGGGTGTGTAAGACAAAGTATAAAATAAGAGACGATAAAAAAAGACCAAATATAGTTGTTAACCACTAGTTTTATTGTTTAGGAATCATGTAAATTCTAGTATGCTTTTAGGACCTAAAAAATACCAAAGTGCATGATTTTTTGTCTACATTTTCACCCAATTTATGTTATTGAGTGAATAATCAATAACATAAAGTAGATATAATATGTGCACCTTATGATCATATAAAGTGTGTGGAAAATAGCATTCCAAGTGGACAAGTGAAGCATGAAATGATGTAAAGTTAAGCGTGGAGATTAGGAAAGTAAAGTGACCGTAGGGGTGAATTATGTCAGTTGTTTTGTACTTATTGTTGTGTTTATATTTGTTATCATAGGTTGTTTCTTGTTTTAAGTAAGAACCTACAAAAGTAGAGAAAAATAGTAGTCAAATTATTGTATATGAAAAATGTGAGAAAAGTATGTAAAAGCATGTAAAAGTATGTGAAATTAGTAGTAAAGGAAATTGTGCACCTCATGTAAAAGAGTGTAAAGGATAGAAAAAGTGTCCTAAAATAAGGTGAAGAATGAGTTTTTTAATCAATCTCATGCCGATGGTGATATTTTTGGGATTTCTCACGCCAAGTATGATTTTTTTAGGCAATCTCATGCCAAGAGCAAGCTTCTTGGGTGATCTCGCACCAAAGAGCAAGTGATGGGGAAAGATGTCTAGTGTTACTGTACATCCTTGACTCTTCCTAAAAAGTAACATTACAGATGGTATGTCCCTGATTTTCTCATGTTCTCTCGGTTTGTTTCAAATTAGTTCTGAGTTTTACTATTCAAAGGAGATATAATGCATTAAGTAACTAAAGGATTGTCCTTGTAACTATATAATTTCTCTAAAGGCTTCTGTGAACTATGCTAATATGATAAGCTGAATGTATGTGCCCCCAAAACATTAGTTCTCAAGGGAGGGAAAAGGCACTCAGGCTCTACAAACTGATTCTCGGTGCTAGTGTTTGTATTGTGCATAGGACCCAAGTTAGATTTTGTTTCGTTCAGTAACTATGTTACTATTCTATAATTGTGTTCTTGTTCTATTTCTGTAATGTGCTATATTGAATTGTAGCTATGATTTATTGTAGGGGTGATTTTTTCACCCAGTGTATTCCCCCTCATTTTGGGTTCATGTTACATCGATAGGATAATGTGGCCCAAAATAGAGGACCTGATGTTGTGTTGTATTATATCCCTGCAGGGGCATTTTCATGGTAGAAAATAAGGCACATGTAAACAAAGTGGCTAGTAACATGTGTTAGTAGAAAGATTAGTAAGCATGTAATATAAGAAAATGTATCAAGAAATTTTGCAAATAAAATGGACCATTAAAGGTGGGTTTCAGATGTGAGACATCACTCACAATGTCACAAATAGAGATCAAACAATACATAGGGCATAGTGTAAAAAATGACATATAATAGAAAACAATGGCAACAAAAAATGTATCAAAAAACCATGGTGGCATATAGCCCTGTAAGGAAAATTCTCCACATGAAGCACCCATTAACATGTTAGAAAGATAAAAGTATGTCAAGGCATGTAATGTGCTAGAAAGAGGAAGTAGTAAATGACGGAACAAAAACACATGTAATGTGTGAAAGAAAGAAATGTGGATGCCCCTAGGATCCTCGGTGGGACTGGTAAAAGGTATGGTGTAAAGGATCATTTTATCATGTGAAAATATGTTAAATATTTGTGTTCACAACTAGAGACCCAGTGAATGTGCATGTGTATATGATAAAGATACTGACATACTAAGAATTTTTCTAACATGGAAAATAGAGTGTAACATGTAAATAGAATAATCTTAGAAATAGTATATATAACCAAGATATATAAATGTAATGGATGAGTGTTATGGAAATATTACAATTTTTGAAGATGATGGGAGAAGTGAGACCCCCAATGGATGTGTATGAGATGAGGTTCATTTAAAATCCACCTCAACAGTCAAGAATGAACCATAGAATAAGAGTTTGTCATTAGGAAATTGTTTGAAAAGAGATACTAGAAAGATGTATCATGAAGCACAGAGCATGAATTGTGAATGATGTGAGGTTCATTTCAAATTTATACCCTCAGAAGTTTAGTATGAACCATGGAACTAAAGTTTTTCATAGGGTAATAAAGACACAATGTTTGTACCAAATATGTGTGAATGCTAGGAAAGATTATACATTAAGTGTGGAGTGTGAAATTTAGAAGTAGACACTTTAAGAGTAATGAAGGGGGAAAGAATATGTGATGCCACCAAGTATGTGAGTGATGGAGTTCAATTCAGTGGTGTTAGAAGGACCATTCCATGGTGGTGGAGTTTGAAATGTCTCTCGAACATCAATGTAAGGATTAGATTGTTTGACAAAATTAATTAGACAGTGAAGTGAAGGAGGGTAGAGAGGGACCTTGAATGGTGGTGGCTTATTTGGGATTGATAACGTTGTAGATGACTTAGTAGGAGGAGAGGATGGATTTATTTTTAGAGGAGGTTACTTAGTTGGAGTTGGTAACATTGTAGAAGACTTGAGAGGAGGGGATGGAATAGTTTTTAGAGGAGGTTTCTTAGTTGGAATGGGTTAGATAGGTGGCTCTTGACTAAACAAATACATAACATTAGTAATTATGACATGATTCTCATTATACATGAAGGGATTGGATTTGGAATCCCATTGTAATTTAGTAATTAAATATGTAGCAGAATGTTGTGTAGTAAATGAGATAAAACCTTAATTCTCAAGGTGTTTAATTCTTTATTTTAAAGCATATCAATCCTTTTCATTATGTCCATTAATTCTATGATAATTTCAAAATGGGAGACCATGGTATTTGGAAAGTCGATAAGGAGGGTAGAAATGAGTAGTTGACAAGTTGATCAATTGATGATTAAGGAGTGTAGGAAGGATATTATATTCCTTAGCATTTCAATCAAACTTGAGAGGTGTCGGTAGTGGTAAGACTTGAGGTTAACTAATATGAGCGCATGTAGAAGACATATAAGTAGGATGATATTTAGAATAAAAACTAGTTTTGGATTAATAAATATCCTTGAGATGTTGGATTTCAGCTATAAGAGATGTAATCATTGTTTCCATAGCTTGAATTTGATCTTGATATAAACAATGTAAAGTTTGAATTGAATATAGGATGGGTTGATTGGATGGAGGATTAGGACTGATAGGGTCATCAAATAGATGGTTGAAAATGGAACTTACTTGATCGGGTGCCATATTGTGAGTCATGTAAAGAGATTTGAGGCATTTTATGAGCCATGAAATAATATTGGATAGAATAAGAAAACCAAGGATCCAGGTGTTTGATCATGAGTGGGGTTCACTAACTGATTTAATAAAAATATAATTAAATATTATTTTTAGAGTAACTACTATAATGTATGATATTTAAATTCCAAAATACAGTAATGACACAAGCAATAAAAATGTAAAATATGAAACCCTAAGTAAGATGTAGAGGTAAGAGGACTTATCTAATTTTTAAATGAATAGGAAGTGATCTGGGCAGGTGTGATAGTTTAATAGACTACAAAAAGGGTCATCACTAGTCACTGTAAAATATGGAATCTATGAACAATGTCAGACATGGGCACCCACATGAGGATAAAGGTACTTCGGCACTAGAGAATGGAATTGTGCACCTACAACTACACAAGAGCTTAGAATATTATTTATACTATGTCACTAGGGTTTTTTTACTGTCCCATGTTGATTTCCTTATATCACACTATGATCACTGATGATACTTGTAACCTGTAAAAGAGAAGTTCACCTACATAAGACCACCAAACACATCAAATCTAAAAAGGAAAATTTTGAATGGGGAATTAGAGTGACCTCAATGGTCACCCCAAGAGTGAAATTACAACTGAATATAACACTACATCTCAAACTCCATGTAGTTCTTGTGAGTGTGTGTTATAATTATTCCCTAGGATGTCCTTGTGTAAGTTACACTCGATAGTGGATAGTAGCTAAAATGTAGTAATGTAGTAGAATGTGTGGATAGAATAGAATAAAATTGCCACTCCTTTGTTATGTATGAAAAATATATATTTTCTTGTCCCTTGAATGGATGTTAGATGGATTCCTTGAAGTTTTTTTGTGCCTTTTGAATGTAATCTGAAGTGATGATAGTAATGTTTAGTGTTTAGTCCTTCATTTTGAGCACATATCTATGTGTTTATATGACTTCCTTGTTTGAATTTCGTAATTGAAAACTAGAAGATTGAACCATAAGAGAAAAAATTCCCAAAATATAAAACAAACCCAAAATAACTGATTAATATAAGATAAGGTCGGGTTTCCCATAGGGGATAGGAGCACCTGGGTGCTACCGTCCTAGTTGGGCACTAGTGTCTGAAGCCATAAAAGAAAAATAAGTAAAGTTTTGACTGGGATGTAGGGTATGTAAGACCAAATAGAAAACAAAAGACAACTAAAATAGGACAAAGATAGTTGTCAACAACTAGTTTTCTTGCTTAGGAATCATGTAAATTCTAGTATGCTTTTAGGAACTAGAATTGTACCCAAGTTCTTGATTTTGTGTGTACAACGGGATAAATCTTCTCGATGATGAAAATGTGTGTAATGGAATAGAATATAATTCCCTTCCTATGTTATATATGAAGAGTTAATGCAGCCCTTATCCCTTGATTGAGTTGCTATATGGATTCCTTTGAAGTGCTCTTCGTTCCTTTGTATGCAAGCTTAGGTAATAACATCAATGCTTAGTTCTTGGTCCTAATTTTTAAGAAGTAACTAAGTGTGTGTGTGTGTGTGTGTGTGTGTATGATTTCCTTATTTGAATTTTGTAATTGACAACTGGAATGCCAACCTGTAAGTGAAAGACATGCCTAAAATATAAAAGAGACCGTAAAATAGTAATTGAAGAGAAAAATGGATCGGGAGCACCCAAGAGGGATAGGAGTTCCGAGGCACTGGTGTCTAAACTGGGTGCCAGTGTCTAAGGCCATACAAGATTACTCAGTCAAGTTATTTCAAGGTTGTAGGGTGTGTAAAACTAAAGAGAAAGTAAGATACAAAGAAAAGAGTCTAAATATAGTTATCAATAACTATTTTTCTTTCTTAGGAATCACGTATACATTAGTATGCTTTAGGACCTAGAAATGTACCTAAGTGTGCAATTTTGTGTCTATATTTTCCCACACTTTATGTTGTTTATTAAATAATTGATAACATAAATTACATATAATATGCATACCTTATGATCCTATAGAGAATATTGTATGAGATAGTGTGTCATGTGTACAAGTGAAGTGTGGAGTGATCGTAAAGTAAAGCGTGGAGACTAGGAAAAGGAACTAGAGCCTAGGGGTGAATCGTATGTGTTATAACATAATTATGTGGCTGTGAGTTACTTCTTATGAGGAATTTCCTATAAAATAAGAGCAAGATATTGTAGAAGGTAACTCACACACTTGGGTACATATATAGGTCCTAATCACATACTACTATTCATGTGATTTATAAGCAAGAAAACTAGTAATTGGTATCTATCTTTGATTTCTTTTCTATCTTTCAGGTTTCCTTTTTTGTCTTACACACCTCATGGCCCAGTTTGATCTTCATTTCTTTACCTTTCTTGACTCTGGAAACAGGCACCCAACCAGGACGCCAGCACCCAAGCACCCTCATCCCCCCTACTTGCCCCCAACTTCTTTCTATCTCACTCACCCATTTTAGGCCTCTTTTCTTTGGCATCTTGTTTTCTTATGGTTTGGCCTTTTAGTTGTCAATTATGAAATTCAAATAATGGAATCATATAAATACAAAGCTATGTGACCATAATAAAGGACCAAGCTCTAAGAATATAATATCACCACCTAAGGTTGCATCCAAATGAATTCTAAGAGCATCAAAGCATCCATCTAGCTATCATTCAAGGAACAAGGGACTATTTATTTTGCATACATGCATTAGAGGGGAAGTTCATTTTTTCATACACACATCTACTTACATTTCTATATCTAGCTATTGCTCGATATTTAGTGTATCTTGCACAAGAGCTTCCTAGGGCACAATTCTACACATATGCACACATAACTACATGGAGTCTGAGATGTAGTGTAGTTTTTGGTCATAATTCACTCTGTCGGGTAACCATCGGGGTCATTCCGACTCCGCATTTATATTTTTATTTTTTAGGATTTGATGTTTTTTGGGTTTTTAAAGGAGATCATTTATTTTTGAGTTATAGGTGAATTCTGCAAGAATAGTGCGACATACATCCGACCAAAAAATGAAGGTCATTGAACACCATGTGACATAAGGAAAATCAGATTCTGACCATTTCTTGCAATCACATGTGCCCAAAATCAGAATCTAGCACCTAGGTTCTTCTGACCAAGTACATCTACCCCATTCCAGCTCATTTTAATAGCTCTAGAATTTACCAGAAATAGTTATGAAAGTCTTTTGAAAACTTTGGGATCCTTATTTTTCTCATTTATTAAGTCTTCTTTCATGGATTATAAATATCCTTAAGTGTCCTTATATCAATTACTTAAAATGCACTAATCTTGCAAAAATTCACTCCAAAAATCCATACACTCTATCTGCCTCCCTCTAGATACACCACATGCTTGATTCAATGTTATCTTTGATCATATTTACGATGACTCTCTTGTCCTAGTTGCAATCAATATCTTTACAAATTAATTCAAGATTTACACTCTTTATTTCAAGATAAATTTCAAGCTATAGAATCCATGATTACATCTATTAAATATGAAATCCAACATATTAAGGATGCTTCTCAGGCTCATGTTAGTTCTTCTTCTCATCCTCATTCTATCTCTTTTACATGTGTGCATATCATTGAACCCCAAGTATTACCTCTCCTTATTCATCTAAAGTTTAATCTCAATACTAAGCAACAATATATTCTTTTGTAGTTCCTCACTCATTGATTGATCAGCTTGTTATCTACTCATTTCTATCCTCCTTATAGGCTTACAAATTATCAAGGTCATCTATATTGCAATTACAATTGAATTAATGGACATTATGACAATGATTTTTATTCTCTGAAGAGACAAATTGGCCACCTTAAGCATTATGGTCTCATTTCATTGACTGAAAAAAATGATCCTATATGTTCATCTCTAATTGCTACATCCCATTAGTTTCCTGAATCTGATTCATCTATGTCTAATAAGAATCATGTCATCACTTCTAATGTTTCTTCTTTTGTCACTCAAGTAATACCTATGCAATCCACTCAAATTAAGCAACCACCACTCTGTTCGTTGAGATTCCTCTTGCTCCTGCATCTAGCCCACTTCCTACTAATATCCTTGATACTATTATCCAATGTAAAAATTATAGCACTAATTCTTTTGATGACGAGGTCAATACCATTGAGCTTACTGATGAAAAATTGCAAAATATTAATTTTACTCTTCTCGAACTAGATGAGTCATATTTCAATGATTATTTCATTACTATTGACTTGGATGAATATCAATTCAAACAACCCCACATTTTACTAATGTTATGGTCTTTATCAGAGGTCCATTAATACACTGGACATTGTTTCATCTTCCTCACTCTCTCATGAGCAACCTACATCTGCACTTCCTCCTTTCACATGCACTCTTTTAATGAATAATTATTGTTAGCCACACAATCCATTTGATCCCAATTACTCTGACACTATTTTCACACATGATGAATTAACTCAACTTGGATCCACACATGATGATCTCTTACCTCCTCCTCATTCACTTCATCTCTATCATGGATATGTTTGTATTATTATTTCTTATGGTCTTCATTTTTTCCATCTATTATCCTTTTTTTCATGCACTTCTTTGCTTACTATTGGGTAGTATTAACTTGAATACATTGGTGGTACTCTTAATCTTGACCATATTGATATCACATTTCATATGTCCTTTGGTCGTGTTTCTATTTTTAATTATTCACTTCACAGATATTCATAAAATTTCATTGGATCGTATGCACATGGATGTCCACCACCATATTTCACTAATGATGAGTATGTAATGGCCATGTAAAACTTATGCCACAATGTCTCCTTATATGATCAATCACATACTATTGCTTACCTAGTCTTTGAAGCATCTCCACTTGGATTTTATTATTACAATGATGATCTAATAAATGATGTCACTTGATTCTTTTTCACATCATACACTTAGGGGTCGTCATGTTTATTCTCCCCCTCCTAGCATCATCAGGTTTCTTACATTTCTACTCATATGCTCCATGCTCCACATCTATTATATCTCATGCATCTTAGTCACATTAATACACACACTTGTATCGTCATTACCCTATGATTCAATCTTGTGCTATAGTTTACACTTGACTGTTGAGGGACACTACATGCATGAACCTCACGCACTACACATTTCATGATCTGCACTTTACGATACATCTTACTCGCACTATATTCTCATGCATCACATTTCCCTATGATGCACTCTAGTTCCATGATTCATACTCAACTATTGAGTGTCTAAATTTTACATTAACCTTACATCATTCACACTCTTTCACTCTCTATGCTTCATTGTTCTATCTATCTACTATGCATGTTCAAACCATTTCCCAATGACACACTCTTGTTCTATGGTTCATTCTTGAATGTCCAGGGGTATTTTATAAATGAACCTTATCTCATACATATTCATCAACATATGCTTTGGGGGAATTTTATCCTATCAAACTCATGTTTCATATCATTCACAACATAATGCATATTTTTGGCTATACATTGTTCTTGTTTGCTTATAGTCACATGTTACACTTTTCTTACTATGTTAGAAATATACATCATATGTCATTATCTTTTATATATAAACATGCACATTCACTTGCTCTCTATTTGTGAATGTATACTTTACACATATCGTTACATGCAGTATGAATGCTTGGCATTGTACCTTTACCAGTCCAACTGAGGCTCCTAGGGGCATCTACTTTTGTACACACTACAGGTGTTATTGTTTCATTTTATACTACTTCATATTCTTACTAGCACACTATTCTATCAATATATACATGGATTGACATAATTTTTATATTTCTAACATGATAATGGGTGTTTCATGCGTAGATTTTTCTTTGCAATAACTATTTTCCACCATGGTTGTCTGATACTTTATTTTTCATTGTTTAGTATTATTTTCCATTGCATGTCATTATTTGTGGGCTTTGCCCTATGCCTTTCTTGTTCATTATTTTTATGCTTTTGTCTACTTCGGCCCTGATTATCTTATGACATTGTGAGAGATGTCCCATGTTTGAAACCTACATTTTGTAATCTATATTTTATTCTTGCTTGCTAGATTACACATTTTCTTCTATATGCATATTTATCTTATTTACACTAACACATGATTCAATCCACTTTGTTTACATGTTCCTTGGTTTCTACCATGTACATTCCCCCCCTGAAGGGTATCATCATTTGGTCCTCTCCTTTTGGCCACATCTATAGAGACAAAATCACACACTTTGAGTCACTATCTAGTCTCAATTGCATACTATTATTCATATGGTTCCTAAGCAAGAAGAGTAATGATTAACCCATGTCTTTGGCCATATTTCATTGCTTTCTATTTCTACTTTCAGTCTTACACCTTTATTCACCCATTCTATCTTTTTATACTTCAGTTTCACATTTTCTAGACTAGAGCACCCAGTCACGATACTAGTGTTAGATGCCCTCATCCCCTCTAGGCTTGTCCTCTTTATACTTTACTATAAATTTTTGCGTTCTTTATAGACATTTGAGCATCTTATCTTTTTGGTAGTTTTCCTTTTCAGAGTTAATTATGAAATTCAAGTGAAGGAATCCTATAAATATAAATCTATGTGATTATAATAAGGGACCAAGCACTAAACACTAGCTATCACCACTTAAGGTTTCATCCATCAAGGAATCTATATCTACATTTATATACATTTAGCTCCATCATAAGGAAAAATGGCTAGTTAATCTACATCACACTTCACATGAGGGGAGTCTATTTATTTCCATTCACACATTATTTACATGCTACATCTAGTTACTTTCTCGCTACTCACAAAGTACAACTGGCACAAGAGAAACCTACAGTATAATTTTCCACACACACACACACACCTAGAAATACATTAGGTCTAAGATACACTACAATGCTCAGTGATAAGTCTATAAATTTGGTAAATGAGGACAATACGACCACTTCATATCTATATTTATTTATTAGGGTTTTAATGCTTTGTCCAGGGTTTTATAGGTGATTCATTTATTATAGGTTTACAGTGACATCGGTGAGCTAAGTGTGACATATATGTGACAAGTAGTGAAGGCTTCACATCATCTAGTGACTATGAGAAATTGTATTCAGGACTTCCCACATAGACCAATGTGCCCAAATTTTAGACCATAGCACCCTGAGAACTCCAATCCCTATTCTAGGCACCACAATTTAGCCAAATCACTTGGATATGTATTTTCTCAGGATCCTGTGTGACGTTCTCCAATTCTTGTTCAGTTGGTCTTCACTATGACATAGTCCTACCATATCTTTGACTCAACTAAGGCTCTTCCAACCCTCTTTACACATTAGGGTTTCATATTTTTATTGCTTATATTTCTTGAGTTTATTCATTAATTTATTTATTCATTATTTACTATTAACTTGCATTAGATTAGGATAGGATATTACATTTTAGCATAATCATTTTGGTAAACCCCACGCTTGACACCAACTTCCACTTAGGGATCTTTTAATCTTATCACTATGGATCAATCTTCTGAAGAATTTACTAAATCCCATCTTAAAGACCTCTATGATCATATCACTGAGCATCCCCAAGATTTAGACTTGATTTTATATGCTTCTCATGAGGAAGCTACAAATCTTACCAAGCTTAATGTTTTTGTTTTCATTCCCATCATTGTTGCTACTTAGCCACTTGTTTCTACTCTTCTACCTATTTCCACCATTTCCATTTTTCCCTGCTCCTAGTAATCACTATACCCAACCTCTTATTTCTCATACATGGTAGGTTCCTTCCGCTAAAACTCAAGATCTAGCCTCCCAAAACCTTTAAGCACAAACTCATCAATTAAGGCAATCTACTTCTCATGCATCTCCATATTCAGATTCCATTATATTACTACACACTTCATTCACACCTGTTATATCCACTTATTCACTTCCACCTAATGTTTTCACTCCTAAACTACCTACTTTAAATGGACATGGTGACCCACAAGAGCATCTCCAAGTCTTTCATGTGTCTTGTCTATATTTTACAGATGATCATATTCTCCTAGCTAAACTCTTTCCTCATGGTCTTCATGATTATGCGATGTGTTTATTCTATGACCTAACTGTTCACTCGGTAAAATATTTTATGCATCTATCTGATGCTTTTCTCAATCACTTCTCTATTAACATCAGCTCCAAGATCACTTATGCTCAACTCACATAGCTAAAACAAGGATCTAACGAATGCATATTAGACTATGTTTTGTGATACAAACACAATATAGCTAAGATGTCTAATGTGCTCACAACTCTAAGCTTCAAGATTTATTCATTCAGAGTCTCATACCATCTCTTCAGGAAAGTGTTCTCTTCGAGACATTTCCCTCATTTGAAAAAATATGTCATACCCTTAAGATTCACGAAACCAAGATTTTATCTATCATTGAGCTTAAGTATCAGGAAAAAAACATCATCATCTACACATTTTCAAAGAAAGTCAACATTTAAACCATCTACCACAAAACCTAATGACAAAAAAATCACTGTCTCCACAATAAATAGTACTAAAGACATTCACTCACAACTACCTCAATGTATATTCACCAAATTCCCTATTACCTCACACCTCATTAACTAAAATATTGTATTTTAGTTATCATATAAGAAGTACAACAATGTAACAACTAAAATATATTGGAATGTAGATGTTAGATAATTTAATTGATATTTTAAATAAAATGAAATAAGTGAAATAGGAGGTAAAAGGTACTAACCTAAAAATAACTTAACTCGCAATAATTTGGGACTTGACAGAGTGATGTTCATATGGAGCTAAATTTCATGATGAACCTCAGAAAATTTTAGAAGTGGAAGATCTAGAAAAACTAGGGCACCTGTGGATGAACACGGATACATGTGGGTGTAGTGGTCTAGAGTATGGGCTCCTTGATCTATAGAATGACTTGGAAACTAAATTTGATATGGTCATAAAAACTTTGTAGTACTTTTTCTTTGACTAGGTTGTTTTTGTACTTGATTCGTTGATGTCATTGTATATCTCCAAAGAATAATTTTCTACAAAACCCCACACAAAAGTATCAAACCCTAAAAATAAAGATTCAAATGAATGGGTTGGATTGTCCTCAGCTTCCAAATAGATGGACTTATGACTAAGCGTTACACTAAATCTAAGATTTGATGTACTTCTATGTGCTTTGTGTGTGTAATGATGCACCTAGGATTCCCTAGTTCCAATGATGCCAAAGTAGTGGGAAATAGCTAGATGTAAGATGCAAATGGTTGATGGAATAAAATGAATACAACCCTTCCTATGTAATGTGTGATGTAGAATAGTGCCCAAATATAGTCCCTTTCCTTATGTAGATAGCTAACCCTTAGTAGAAATTGTTTGCGCATAAGGTAGTATGTATGTTGTGTTTATATAGGGATATCTTGCTCAAATTTTGACACTAATGACCCAACATGTTGACTACTACCTAGGGGAATGGGAGGGAAAATCGTAAAGACTGACCTAAAACATCTAAATGAGAACCAAGTGTGATGGGGACCAGGACACATAGAAATGTTGACCATGGTACTTGGGGTGCCTTAATCCTTTCCCAGGCACCCTAGTCAAATACTAGAGACAAAAAATGAGTAAATAATAATAGCTAAGACCCCCTGAGAGATGATCAAATTTTTGCAAGTGAGTGACAACTGTGTAAGACACACAATGAAAATTACCAACCAGATTGAAGACAGGACTGGGTGATTTGTCATTAGTAAATACTTCTCTTATGCAAGATCCATATATAAAACAACATACTTGGTGATATAATTATAGTAGTAAGTGCATGATTTTGTGACTACATTTGCCCCCACTTTATGCTAGTGAGTAGAAAGCTTGGTAACATAAAGTATATGGAGATGCATACCTGAGAAAAATCTAGACAATCCCATGCTATAGTAGAACACATAGATGTGGTAAAAAATTATGTCAAATGAATCATATAGCGTGATGAACCATAGATCAGCATGTTAATCTATGTAGCGTAGCAAGAAACGTAATGTCGTGGTGAAGTACACTAAATAAGATTGATGATTGTGATACTATTTTGATTGATGATTATGAATGATGATATGATTATGATATGATGTGTCAGGGGTGATCAGTTCCCAAACCAATTATGTGTATGTGAAAAATAGACCAGAGGATTTTGGCATCATACCACCAGAGGAAGAGTGTAGGTAGAAAGATGTGTTATTCTTCGAAGTATAATTTTTTGGTGATTTTGGATCCAAAGATTTTGATCAAATTTGTTGACCCATATAGGAGAAGTATAGGAAAAGAAATGACATATCATTTCCCCCATACCAAGGGTGTCTCCACAATGTGTGATGGCTTCCAAGTTAGGTCATCTAGAAGAAAATGTAAAATATATGATGGCTTCCAACTTAGGTCATCTAGAAGAAAATGTCAAATAAATACTAACTTACCAAGTTATGTCATCTTGGAAAGTAATGAATGTAACTCCCAAGTTAGGTCATCTGGGAGGCCACATGTATTGTATTATATCAATTAAATGGTGTGATTTTGATTGTTACAGACTTGAACACATTGGTGGATGGATTCATTGATTTTGATTGGTTATTCATATAGATATTTTATGTTAGTTTCCCCCAGGTTAGGTCATTATGGGGGATCAATAGAAATTTATGAAATATCACATAAATAGATTATGTGTTTGTTACCCCCAAATTAGGTCATTAGGGGGAATCACTATAAATTGATGAATTATCACATGTAGAGTATTTACGCTTGTTTCCCCCATGTTAGGTCATTAGGGGGAATCAATTGTAAAATGTAACATAATGCATTAGTAATTGTTTGTAATTACCGCATGATGTCGTAAGGGGAACTATAGAATGACCCCAATTATATTCCTTCCTTTCAGTGAAAGGCGAAGTGATGATAAGAATGAACATTAAGCCAAAAGTAAGCACAAGATGGATAAAGTGTTATAAATATTATTGAATGTGTGTAGATTGATTAAAGGAAAATGTGAAGGAGAGAGAACACATGTGTCATGTGTATGATATAATGGTAGGTGGAATTCTGAAAAGAATGCCACAAATGAGGTATAAATCAGAGTAATAAAATCAAGATATGATGAAAAATGTGTGGTGTGTATTAGTTAAGGAATGATCACTAAATAATAACCATAGTAAAGTGAGAAACGAAAAGGAACTATAAATAGTGGGGTGGAAAAGTGATTAGTCACTTTATCTTTTGTGAAGGACTGATAGTGATCTCAGAGTAAGGATGCCACTAGTTAGAACAACACAACCTAGCTGATTTGAGATGGTAGCAATCTTTGTAACATCACGGATGATGACAAAGCTGGTAAGTGCAATGTTTTTTCAAAAAAACTGTGTAATAGTCATTTTTGTTAAAGTTTTGCGAAGTTGATTTTTTTAATGTTATCAGCATTTTATACCTAGGAAAGAGTGGTTAAGGTGCTAATGGCCTTCAGGACAGGATCCCCCGGACCTAGGCATTGACATCCTACTCTTGGGCTCCCGAGTACTACTTTCAGGTGCCCTAGCCTAGAGAGGGTATATTTAGTCTTGAATGATGTAAATGTTATTTTGGATGTATAGTAATGTTGTAAGAGAATGTGTTTGGATTTATATAGTGTTCTAACATTTCATTTTTTTTGTTTTGTGGTGTGTAGAGGGATATCCACTTGAGGGAGTTCTATGGGGGAGGACAATTGTGTACTTCTCTTGGATTGGGTATATCTGACCAAATTTGGGAGGTCATAGGATTTTCCGGTCTATGACACATAGCACAGATGGGGGATGTGCCCCATAATATGCCTATGTTGATAGTACTATGTGAGAGATGGAACACAGATACTTATACATTCTGGTTTCCTATGGGGGAGATGACTGGTACATTAGAGGATGTGTATCATATATTGAGGTTGTAATTTTTTGGGGAAAGGGTACATGTCCTAGTAGTGGAGAACATGGAGAAGTAGATGAGAGATGCCCAATGGTATTTTTTGGGGACTTGGGTACATTTCAAGGCCCATATTAGTTTGGATGCCATTTTGAGGTCTAAGGTTCTACATTTTTGGAATTTCATACCATTTTTCATTGCATCATCTATTGTTGTTGAGGTGGGTAGTGTAGGAATCTTATATAAGATGCAAGACCATTTGATTGAGGAGGATGGTACTAGATATATGTCAGCATGTTGTGTGTTGGCACACCTATAAATAGACTTGTACATATTCACCCAGGAGGAGTATAGAGGTAGTATAGGAGCTATGAAATTATTACATGTGTGGGCCTATGAGCACATAGCATTATTTAGGCTAGTATGAGGTCCTAGACTAGAGTGGGATAGACCTGACATATATGTTGGGAGGTGGGTTGGTGTAAATGGACAAAAATTAGATACAGATACCTATTGAGAACTTATAGATTACATGGGGTATGATACAATGATATGGTGTCCATAACGAGACTATGGGGGAATGCTAGAGGATACTATGGAGCTACAATGTATACAAAGGACTATGTGGTTGAAGGATCAGTTCCCAGGGGTGACTGAGTTATTCTAGGTAGAGATGGTATCTTGAAAGTTTGGTATGGCTCAAGATGTTCCCCCATAGTCGTATGTATGGTTGAGGGTAGTTATATCACTTAAGAAGGTTTAAGATAGACCACGGCCAAAATTGGAGTATCTAGTACCCCTAGGTCTAGACAAGGTAGATATCATGATAGATTCAGTACATGGAGATGATGTAGGATGCACAGAGGCATACTGAGCATGGTGGGAAGCACATATATGGGTGTTCCTATTTCTCATGTTCACTTAGGTGGAGGGAGTAACACATGGAGGAGGGGTGGAGGGGTAAGGAGATACCCTCAATCATATAGCAGCATCTAGATCTAAGCCTGAGTATTTATAGTTGTGTTGTAGGTTTTTGTCACTTGTATATGTTACGATTATTTTTTGTCTAATGTATGTTGTTTGATTGTTTTGTAGGTGACACATATTGGTCCCTGATAGTGAATACTTACATACTCACATTGACGTGGAATGTGCCCATTGACATATTAACAAGTGGAAGGATAATAGAGTGCATAGATGACATCACAGAAAATCATGCCCATTTTTCTAAGTTGGTGGCCATAGCAGCAGCCACATACATAGTCTTGTAGAGTGAGAGAAATGAGGCCCGGAAGGAGACTCAATGTGCTAGAGAGGTGGAAAGTGGAGGTCCATTATCATCAGATGTATTTTCACATTATGTTGAGTTACAGCGTCAGATTGTGGAGCAATTTACTGAGGCTACACTATTGTGGAGGAAGGTTGAGAGGTATCGAGGTTATAATCAATAATGTAGAGGTAGTGGTGAGACATCTAGTTCTAGGGTTCTCACTATACCTAAGAGCAATAGTGATGATGATATTTGATTTGTAATTATGTATAGTATGTATGGGATTGCCCCCAGTGATGAGATGTTTTTTGTAACTATGAATTCACTCAATATATATATGATGTTAGTGGCATTTGATGATTATATTTGTTATGTATGAATTCTATAGAGTGACTTTTGAGATACAATTTTTGGATGATTTTATTGAATGTCACTCATGATGTGTAATTATTAGTATAATTTGATTAATAATGTGTGATCCTATGATTATTATTGTAATTTATATAATGTGGTGGATATTTTAATGGTTGTTTATTGAGATTCGTAGTATGATGATGATAGATAAAAATGCATAATGTGGTGATGATATAGTGTTGACGATGATGGATGATGTATGTAGCTTGGTTGTGTAACTAAAATTGTGATAAATGATTGATTAATATGTACTAATACAATAACCCATGTGCTAGTATTATGAACATAGGGGGGAAGATCAACGATTCCCCCCAGTGTATATATGATGATGCTCATTTAGTTAGGACCCCTCAGCAATCAAGAATGAACCCCGTAAAGAAAGAGTGCATCATCGGGAAATGATTGAGTGGGCTAGATGAATCAACAAAGCACATGATGAGAGGTTCTTATAGAAAATCCCTTAATAGTCATGTAAAAATCATAAGAACACAAGTGCGTCATCAGCGGGTAAGGTGTTGGTAATCATCTACCAAATACCAAGGTGGCACAAATCTATGGAAGCATCTGGCCTGAAAGAAGCATGAGCATATGAACCAAAGTGAATATCATGCAAATATGTGGTGGGATGGACAAATGTGGGGGTTGTGAGAGCTGATGTAAAACAATAGAATGATGTGGATGATTAGATGGATGGAACGGATGTGGTGGATGTGATAGTGCAACTATGGATGGACTTAGTGGAGAGTGCACACGAGTGATAACTTGTGGTGATGGACTATAATAACCTTAGCATTAGATGGAGAAGACAAGTCAACATGGGTAGAAATTAACTAATAAGGAAGAGGAGAGATGGACTACTCATGTGAGTGAGAGCCAAAGGAAATTATGACCTTATCCTCTATTTATTGCAATCTATCATAAATGGAAAAGAAATTATTATCCCTATGGCCATTGATGCAATGATAATTAAAATAAGGTTGATCATGTTGATGTTGTAGATGATGTTATGCATGATGTTGATTAGAGGGTAAGTGAATCAGATGCTCATTAATTAAAACATGCAACACATCATATGGTCGAGCGTGATGAGATAAGTGTAATGGCTTATGTGAAATAGATGAATTAAATGAAGTAGTATTTCATGGAGGAGGAGAAGGATGATTTTGTGATATAGTAGGTTGATCTTACTTACTAGGCACAGATGGAGATTGTGTAGGACTCTCAACTAATGGAAACGGAGGAGAACTATATGACACCATAGTAGTAGGAGGAAGTGGAGGATCAATAACATGCTCCGAGAGAAGATCTTGTTCTAGGTTAACGACTTTATAGCATAAGAGTATGAATGACTCATATGTATCATATTAAAATCTTTTCTTGAGAGTGGGAATGAGACCATGACAAAATATGAATTGCTTCTCTAGATCGATAGGTTAGAATACTATTTAATGCATACAAGCATTGAATCATAAAATGTAATCCTTGATATGTACAGATACACCTAGATGTAAAGTAGGTATATGATCATAAGTAACTCTAGGTCAATTTTTTATGATAAAATGATGGAGGAAGGTGTACTCCATATCATATTAAATACAAATATACCCAAATAGAATATGAGTGTACCATTATAATGCATCATTAGTAAGACTGTGTTGAAAGGCCTTAAGCTATAATCTATCATTATGATAGGAATCGATAGCCATGCGGTAATCTTGGAGATGTAGGTGAGAGTCACCAATAGCATCAAATCATGCTAATGTAGGCATGATAAAGACCTTAGGAAATGCATATTTATGGATCCTATTAGAAATAGGGTTGTCATGTAATGATTTTTTATCAATTCAAGAATAATAGGCCCTACTTTCTAAAGTGAGTGACTAAACTTGAGATTGTAATTTACCTATGACATGCAGGAGAGATAGAATGTCCTGTGAAGGAATAACAACAGATGGAAGCAATGTATTAAACGGCTGTAACTTGCCATCGTGAGTAATCATGCATACCTCAAGAGAAGATAAAGGAGATTTTTATGTTAAAGGAACAATAGGTGTAGGATCCAAAGAAGGAGATGGAATATTCATAAAAATGGTAGGAATAGTATCAAAAACATCCCTGGGAGATGAAGTGACCAATGGAGATACGATAATAGTAGAAGATGAACTAATAGATGTAGGTGAAGTGTTAGGAGGAGATGAAATGGTATGAGTAGAAGAACTAATAGATGGAGGTTACTCATGCGTTATGTTATATATAAACTTAGGAGAAAGTGAAGTAGGAGATTCAAAATCAATAGTATGAAAATTAGTAAAATCATGACTATAAATGGGTTCCTCAAAATTAGAAAGTGACTCAGATATGAGTATTTCACTAAGTGGATCATTGACATAGTGTGAAGGTATGTCAATTTTTTTGTGATGGATTAGGAGAAGAAATATCATAAGTAGGAGAGTTGTGAGATGTATCCATAGTAGCGATCTAATGAGGAGGAGGATTAGTATGAGAGTTATTGTCAATACCTAGCATGTAATCAATAAGAGAATCATCAGATCTGAAATAATACTAATTCCAATGGGAGAGTCTTCAAAACTAATAGGTACATATTGTTGGTTTTCTAAGAGTTAAATTTGAATATGATCTAGTATAGTATCATTGTTATAGAGATTTGTGAGCTCAATGATAGCATCCTCATCATAGATTGGATTAACACTAAAGTACAACATGATGGGATGATAAGGAGAAGAACTATCCTTAGTCATTAAGGTTTGAAGTGGATCATAGGAACAAAAATGTTCTAAAGTACGGTTTCACCAATATGATTAACTAAAATCTAATATTTTAGTAATAATATAAGGACAACAATGTAACAATTGAAATATACTGGACTATAAGTGCTAGATAATTTATTTTATCTTTTGAATAAAATGAAATAAGTGAAATAGGAGGGAAAAGGTAGTAACCTGAAAAGAGTTTACCTCACAATAATCTGGGACTAGAAAAAGTGACGTTTTAGAGGAGCTGAATGTCGTGACGAACCTTAGAAAATTGAATAACTGTCATATCTGGCCAGATAATGGCACCTAGGGATGAACAGGGGCACCTATGAGCACCCTGGTTTGTAGAATGGCTCAGAAACTGAATCTGATATGGTCTCTAAACCTTTGTAGTACTTTTTCTTTGACTAGATTGGTGTCACACTTGATTCTATGATGTCGTTGTAGATCTCTAATGAATAATCTCCTATAAAACCTCACACAAAATCATCAAACCCTAAAAAGGAAAGATGCAAATGAATGGGTTAGAATATCCTAAGCTACCAAATGGATGGAATTATGATTGAGTGTTGCACTACATCTTAGACCCGATATAGTTCTATGTGATTTTTGTGTGCAATGATGTGCCTAGGGTTCCTTAGTGCCAGTGACGCCAAAGTAGTAGGAAATATCTAGATGTAAGATGCAAATGGTGGATGGAATAGAATCAATACAAACCTTCCTATGTAGTGTGTGATTCAGAATAGTTCCCAAATGTAGTCCATTTCCTTATTTATATAGTTAACCCTTAGTATAAATAGTTTGTGCATAAGGTAGTATATAGGTTGTGTTTATATAGGGATCTCTTGCTCAAATTCAACACTAATGACTCAACATGCTAACTAGTAGCTAGGGGAATGGGAGGGAAAATTATACAGACTAACCTTCCAACATATAAATGAGAACCAAGTATGAAGACAACTAGGGTGCCTAGAAATGAGGATCAAGGTGCTTGGGGCGCCCTAATACTTTCCCAAGTGCCCTAGTAAAAGACTAGAGATGACAGCTGAGTAAATAATGATAGCTAGGACCCCCTAAGATATGACCAAAACTCTGTAAGTGAGAGATGATTGTGTAAGATAGAAAATGAAAACAACCAACTAGAATGGTGACTAGATTAGGGGATGGGTCATTAGTGAATACTTCTCTTATGCAAGATCCATATATAAAACAACATACTTGGAAATGTAATTATAGTAGTAAGTTCATGATTTTGTGACTACAACACCTCATATTACATCATCTTCTTGAGAGAAATCTTATCACACTTCCTCCACTAATTGAATTAGACCCATCGCTCCCAAAAGGAAAAAATTACAATGATAAATTTCAATGGGACTATCACCAATGTGCAGGACACTCTACCAATAGTTTTCTAAAACTCTGCACCATTATTCAAGATCTTATCTATAACAACAAGCTTGAGTTTCCACAGTCTACAAACTCTACACTAGTCAAAAAAATTGTGAGATCAAAATATTCAATAGCTCACTTCCACAACATGACAAGAAAACTGACGATTCATCAACTAATCATGTATATCACACAGAGCCTCCTCCTGCATAAGAGGCCATTGATTTCTTAGTGGATAATATTCAAATTACTCCACCAATCATCTCTTTCTTTGATCATGATTATCATGCCACATTATTTTCTAATCACTTACATATCAGTGCCTTTATTGGACCTGTCTCTATCAATAATACTAAGGTTGATCTATTTTGGATCATTAGCACATGTTCTATTCCACTTCTCATCACTATTGGCTATCCACTATCACAAATTTCATATCCAATGAACAATTCAAATGGCATTCTCAAAATCCATGTTACAGTTGGTCCTCTCACTATATTTTTACCTTTCCTTATCATTAAAGTCGTTGATGGTTGTGACATACTTCTAGGCCTCAATTGGATTTGTAGGTATAATTCAATCATATCCATGAGTCATTTAAATCTAAATTTTATTCATTATAATCAAGTCATTTCTATCGATGGTGTGCCTTCTTCTACTCCATGGTCCCACCATCCTATTACACTAGCTAATTCACCTATTACATTTAGTATGCCAAGAATCATAACACTCAAGGAATAATATAGTCCTAGCTCACCTACTCATGCACATTTCACATGGTTTCATCACTCTGTTCGTCTAATACATTGGTATAAACCCAATCCTAGGACAATTACTACATCTCAATGAAAACCATCACCTCATTTTATTCCACGTTAATGTTCATCACTGCCACATTCTACTTCACCTAGATCTCCATCACCTGTAAATTTTGTTGCACCGACACACCCATCATATACTCATTCATCACATGCATATTGACTTCGTTCACCTACACAACATATCTCTCACATTCCACCACTCCTAGAGCATGATCACACATTTTGATCACTACAATCATCGGGTAGTGGACCATCATGCTTTACTTTTATTATATAGTTCGGTCACGATTACACATTTGGGGCCATTGTACGTATTCCCCCCACTAACGATGCACATACTCTACTACACACATGTTAGCATTGACATTACCCGATGACACACTCTTGTGCTTTGGTTCACAATTGACAGTTGAGGGAGTTCTATACACATGAACCTCACACACTACACATCACACATATTCAATCCTACTAATTTTACATTATATATCCTACATCTATTATGTGTCATACATCTTCTACACCTATATCATATACACATCTTTTATTACATCCTATACATCACATGTTACACTGCACAACTCACACATTTTTACACATCAAATTTTACATGTTACACTCACTACCCGATGACACACTCTAGTCTCATGGTCCATACTGGACTATTGAGGGTATAAATCACAAATGGACCACATCACACTCATGCATTCCACCATTCAATATTTTTCGTGTGAAATTCCTAGATTAGTGATATAAGCCTTAGGCTACATCATCAATTATTCTACCCTCATCTTGTAGTGATATACGTTGTAGGATAAATCATCACTCTTTCGATCATCTTATACACTTTAGGCTAGATCATCATTTCTATTTCCAATGTTTAGTGGTATACATTGTAGGCTAAATCATCAACCCTTATATCATCTAGTTGTGATATACGCTCTAGGCTAAATGATCACATCTCATCTCTATGTCACAAACCATCACTACACACTCTTCACAGTGTGTTACATACATACTTCAACCCTTTCCCGATGACACACTCTCGTTTATGGTTCATTATTGATTACTAAGGGTTCATCAACAAATGAACCTTCCTATATAAAAATTCATTTACTTAGGGGCATGCAGATCCTATCCACACTGCATTCCATTATATCCATCCACATCATATTACATTTCATGTTTGCATTTACTCTTTTTTACTACATGTATGATTTATTAAATATGCTAGATAGATATCTTGTATGTAATTATCATTACCATACACACTTGTGTATTCACTTTTGTTTCTAGTTATGATTGTAGACTATGCATGGCCATTTTATGTAGCATAGATGTTTGGCACCAATCCCACAGTGGTTCCTAAGGGAATCCACATTCATACACTATAGGTGTTATTGTTTCATTTTTGTTCATAGCACACTACTTCATTGGTTTACATGCACTTTGACATATGTTTTATCTTTCTAACATGCTAATAGTTGTTTCATGTGCAACATTTTCTATGCATGGATATCTGCTTCTATACTTGTTTGTTATATTGTTTGTTATTTCTTGTTTTTATTTACGGGATTTTCCCTTTGTCTTATGTGAAAATTTTTATGCTTTTGGATTCTTCTTCCTTAATTATCTTATGACACCATGAGTGGTGTCCCATATTTTTGACCCACGTTTCATGACGTAAATTGTCTTCTTACGTGTTTTAGCTTACACATGTTTTGTCTAGCTTACACTTTGTCTTATACATGCATGTTTGTATTTTCTTTTACCAAAAATTTTCTCCCAGCCACTTGTTTCCATGTGCCTTGGTTTGTACCAAGCACATCCTTTCCCCCCTATAGGGCACAGTTTCAGTGGTTTGTCCTCTTTTAGGCATCATCCTCCTACAACAACGTTGCATGCAACCCCAAAGAGGGGGGAATCATTTGGGTATACACACAGTACTAGTATAGTTTAGTTTTTAGATTTTATCCATGACACAGTGGTTTACACTCAGCACAATCTATAGAACTCTACACATTAGATTTTACATAACATATTTTCCTTATCACATGTATGGGTACACACTAGTTGCAGTGGTTTTTTATACAGTGGGAAGTAGTTAAAGGTTGGAGGACAACACCAGATAGTTTCTCCCTACACTTCTTCCATTACATTGGCATCAGATCACCCCAAAAACTAGATACTACAAAGATATCTACAATTTTGGAAAGAAGTTATAGGTTGGAGGATAAATCATACTTTCATCCCAACACTTCTTCGTCTAGTGGCGTGAAATTTCCCAAAAAACTTGTTCTTCATTAACATTTACAGGATCCTTTCTACACTCTTTCCTCACCATGGGTCAGGTGTACATGCTCCTTTTTCACATTTTTAGCATTTTATTTTACATACTTACATGCTTTTTACAAACATACATGTGTCTTTTTGTACACTTTTATCATATACGTGTGTATTTGACTACTTGATCATCTTCTCTTTTATAGGTCCATCTGTATGGGAAGTAAGAAGTCAACAACACCAACCATATAATAGGTTCATCACACACATGATATCAACCATGAAGTTACATCACACACATCATAATTTACACACGCACTTTCACCCTAGGTTCACTCTCATCACTTTGTACACTTTTGCAACTTTATTCTCCATGCTCCATCTTTATATTACTCCACGCTTTGTCTAGTCCCTCAACATGTTTTCTACATCAATCTACATAGATATTAGGTATGCATCTCTATCTAATTTATGTTACTGAGATTTTTTCTCACTAACATAAAGTGGGGGAAAATGCAGACACAAAATTACACACTTTGAGTTATTATCTAGTCTCAATTACATAATATTATTCATATGGTTCCTAAGTAATAAGAGTACTATTTAACCCATGTCTTTGGCCATATTTCAATGCTTTTTATTGCTTACTTCAGTCTTGCACCTTTATTGGCCCAATCTATCCTTTATACTTTAGTTTCACCTTTTCTATACTAGAGCACGTAGAAAATACACTAGTTCCAGACACCCTTGTCCTCTTTACACTTTACTCTCACTTTTTAGCTCCTTTTTATCTATTTGAGCATGTTATCTTTTTGGTAGTCAGCCTTTTTGGGGTTGATAATGAAATTCAATAAAATTAATCATATGAATACAAAGCTATGTGATCATAATAAGGGATGAAGAACTAAACACTAGCTACTACCACCTAAGATGGCATCCATCAAGGCATCTATAGCTTTGTTTGTATCCATCTAGCTCCATCACAAGGTAGGAAGGTCAGTTTATCTACATCACACTTCATAGGAGGGGCCATCTATTTGTTTTCATGCACAAATTATTTACAATCTACATCTACTTACTTTCTTGCTACTCACAAAGTGCAATTGGCATAAGAACAACCTAGGGTAAAATTATTCACACACACACACACACACACACACACACACACACACAGAGAACTACATTATCTTTGAGATGTAGTGACATACTTAGTGATAAGTCCATTAATTTGGAAACTGAGGACAGTCTAACCCCTTTATATGCATCTTTCTTTTTTAGGGTTTTTTATGATTTTTTCTGGGGTTTTGCAAGTGATTACTTTATTGTAGGATTACAATGACATCAATGAGATAAGTGTGACATATACATGAAAATAAATGAAGGCTTCACATCATCTGAAAATTCTATGAAATTAGATTATGTATTTCTTGTGTAGATCAGGGTGCCCAGATTGCATACCAAGGTACCCAGGTGCTCCAATGCCTTTTCTAGGCTCCCATTTCCAAATAAATCACTTAGATATGTAGTTTCTTAGGATATTTTGTGATGGTCTCCTATTCCTGTTCAGTTGGTCTTCACTACGACACAATCCTATAGATTCTTCAAATCAACTAAGGATCTTTCAACCCTATTTTCACATTAGGATTTCATATTTTTATTGCTTAGTTTGCTTGAGTTATTTCCTTCATTTATTTATTCATTATTTACTACAAACTTGTTTTATATTAGGCTAGGATATTACATTTTAGCATAATCGGCAACCTCATAGTGACGTCACATGCAACCTAAATGAGGGGGCATAAATTGGGTCAATTAGTCACCCTATACATCAACACATAGTCATATTTCAGAACTTCACAGTACATGAATAGAGAAGTCTTCAATTACGGAAATGGCCCAAATTCTGACTTAGGTCCTCAACACAACACAAATGCCAACACCCAAATATAGACATGAGTTCTTGGGTGCACTGATGAGTGCGTTATTTGGCTCATTTATATCATTCCTATAGTTAATAAATTGTCATTTAGATATGATTTTCTAATGCATGGGGATTCTTTGTATATTTATATATTAGGGAGTTTGATGCATTTTCCTTGCTTTCGTTCATTATACCTGATTACCGTATAACCTCCTACTAATTGTCTTCATGAGGGAAAAGTGATGATGTGTGTAGGGAGATGATGAATGTTTATTGCTGATGTAATTAAGAATTCTGAGTTTGGAGATGGAATGCAGGAGTGGAAGATTTTTTCCACCCATCGACCTATAAGTATGGGACTTGTTTCTAATAGTCCCATAAGAATTTATGCATCTTGGTTAATTTTGATTAGTAGGAGATGTGAGTGCCTCCTATTATGGTGAATTTTTTAACTGTTTGTGTCTATATAAAGACACCTTCTTAAGAACATGATGGTAGATGTCATTTTTATATACTCTGAAATATATATCCTATGGTATTTGAGAACTCTTCTTTTCATGTACTAGATATGCTATGGAACTTATTTAAATTAATATAAGTAAGTTTCATTTTGAGGATATAAAGCTATTGATATTTCCTCTCTCCTAAAGGAGAGAAAGGGGCCACTTGACCAAGGAGACAGGAGGTTGTTTACATTTACATACACATCTTGTTTTCTGATAAGTTTCAATGTAATCTCTATTTCCTTATGTTTCCACTTTAGTATGTTTCATGCAATCTCAGTTTGAACGTATTTGATTTTTCTATTGGAATTTCTATTCAGAACATTTTTTTCCCTTTATACAAATTTTAAATTAGTGCTTTTATTTCTACTGATTCTTATTTATGAATGTGTAATTTCAATTCCATTCTTTCATATTCTTTGTGCACATTTCCATTTAATTATAATTATAGCTTTTAAACTTCATTTCATTGCAGAAACTAAATTTTGTAGATTTATATTGATTTTCTATATATTAGTACCCAACTTAGAAATATCTCACAAAAACCCCCCAATAGAAGACCCAACAGGAAAACTGGTTACATAAAGCTCCATTGCATACAACCTAGGACCTAGCCCCATTTTATAATGACACTAACAAAATATTTGGTTAGTTAAATGATTGGAGAATACAATGACCCATCATGCGCCTGACCTTTTCCAGGTGCCTATGACTAGGAGGTAGTTACATATTTTTCATAGATCAGCATGGTCCACAATAATCTATAGAGTAGTTTTCATGGTATAGGAATAGTCTTCCAATAATCAGAATTCATTCTATCTCCATTTTTCTTCTTCTTTTACTTGGATCAAACTTGATCAAAGTGGATCAAACTAGAACAAAGGAATATCACACCATATGCAATGGTGTATAAATTTTAGGAAGCATTCAGGGATGGAGAATAACACTATACATTTATCCCCAACACTTCTTCCATTGAGTGAGATTGCCCAAAAAAATCACACTTGACATGAGATCACCCAAAAAAATCACACTTGGTGTGAGATCACCCAAAAAACTTGCTCTTGGTGTGAGATCACCTAAAAAAATCACTCTCTTATAGTAGTTTAGTACACTTTCTATCCTTTTCACTCATCATGGATCAAGTGCACATGTTCTTTTTACTACTTTTTCACTTTTTTACATACTTTTTACATATTTGAATCAAATTTTTCAGATAGACGTATTTGACTACTCTTTTACTCTTCTTTTCGCATGTCTCTCCTTATGAGAAGAAGAATTCACATCATCGAACACATGAAGTGACAATGATAATAGGTACAATGTGACATCACACATATGCTTTCACCCATAGGGTCACTTCCTCTTCTTTATCTTCCACGCTTCATTTTATCATGCCACACTTTTTCTCATCTCCTAGGCATACTTTTGACATCGGTATACATTGTTATTAGTCATGCATCTCTTAAATAATTTATGTTATCGAGTATTCACTCAACAACATAAATTGGGGGTAAATGTAGATTCTAAATCACACACTCGAGTACATATCTAGGTCTTAATCAGATACTACTATTCATATGATTCCTAAGAAACAAAACTAGTAATTGACATCTATCTTTAGCTTCTTTTCTATCTTTCAAGTTTCCTTTTTAGTCTTACACACCCCATGGCCTATTCTGATCTTTATTTCTTTACCTTTCTTGACTCAAGACACCGGCACCCAACCAAGATGTCAGCACCAAGTTCCCTCATCCCCTCTAGGTAACCCTGACCTCTTTATAGCTTACTCACCATTTTGGGTCTCTTTTATCTTTTGGGAATCTTGTTTTCTTATGGGTCGGCCTTTTAGTTGTTAATTATGAAACAAGAAAATCATATAAATAAAAAGTTGTGTGACCATAATAAAGGATGAAACTTTAAACATATACTATCACCACCTGAGGTTGTATCCAAAGGAATTTCAAGAGCATCAAAGTATCCATCTAGATATCATTCAAGGGACAAGGGAATTCTTATTCTTCATACATGAATAGGAGGGGAATTTCATTTTTCTATACACACAGCTACTTACATTGCTACATCTAGTTATTTCTCCTTATTCAGTGAATCTTTCACAAGAGATTCCTAGGGCACGATTCTACACACACACACACACACACACACACACAACTACATGGAATCTGAGATGTAGTGTAGTTCTCGGTCATAATTTCACTATGTTGAGTGACTGTCATGGCCATTACAACTCCACATTTGCATATTTATCTTCTAGTATTTGATGTTTTTTTAGGTTTTACAGGAGATCATTTATTTTATAGGTTAGAGGTGAATTCTACAGGAATTGTGCAATATACAGGTGACCAACATTGAATCTCAATGAACACCTTTTTATACAAGGAAATTCAGGTTCCAACCATTTTCACAACCACATACACCCAGAATTAGACTTTATCACCTAAGCACCCCTGACCTAGTACATACCCCCCAGTCCAGGCATATCTAACAATTCTATAATTTCATGAGTACTTTTGTGACATATCCCTCCTCATTTTCAATGATTTCCCATCCCAACACACTTCAAAAATAATTGGGAAATCAACTAAGGCCTCTATCCTCTCTCTTGCACATAAGGTTTTATTTTTATCTAGCTTATTTCTTAGGTTAGATCTATACTTTATTGCTTATTATTGTGTTATGACTTTGTAATTAGGATTTCACAAATTTCAATATTTTTAAAATCAAAGAGTATTCAAAGTTCTTTATATGATAAATCAGATAAAAATGTATATAAGTATGTAAAAGAGTGCAAAATTTTGTAAAAACATTGTGCCCCTGATGTATAAGAGAGTGAAAGATAGAAAGTTGTCATGTTTCATGGATCTGTTGGATATGAATACTGAAGGTGAGTTTTTTGAGTGATCTCCCAAGAGAATTTTATTTAGGAAATCTCAAGCTAAGTACAATTTTTTTGGGCAATTTCACTCCAAGAGAAAGTGTTGTGGAGAGAGGTCTATTTTTACTCTCATTTTATGACTTTTCCCCCATAAGCACCACTACAGAGAGTACATCCTTATTTGTTCCATTTGTCCTAATTTATTCCAATTTGTTCTTAATTATTTCAATTGTATTGATCATGGGAGATAAAATACATTCTGTGACTAGAGGCTAGTGCCTTCTACTATAGAACTGCTATAAAGACTTCTATAAACTATGTTGATCTGAGAGAATGACTATTTTCTACCTCATGACATTAGTGCCCTGGGGAGGACAAAAGCACCCAAGCATTGCTATCTGATAGTGAGTGTCAATGTTTGTTCTGTATTTTATGTCCAAGTCTATTTTTGGACCATTTTTTTATAGTGTCCCTATGTTATTTCTATTTTGTGTTGATCTTTAATTTATCTCTCAAATGATGTAGGGGTAATTTATACACCCAATAGATATCCCCCATCATTTGGGTTGCATGTGATGATAGTACAAGAATGTATCCCAAAGAATAGGACCTGATACTGATCTAAAATGGATACCTACAAGGGGTAGGGGATGTGGTTGGTAGAAACCAAGGTACATGCAAACAAAGTAGGTTAGTAATAAGTGTTATTATAAAAGATAACATATAATAAAATACAATGTAATAATCAAGTGTAAAAAAAGATAGACCGTAAAAAATGGGTTTCAAACATGTGACATCACTCATAATGTCACAAGACAATCAAGGCCGAAGTGACCAAAAACATACAATGATCATATAAGACATAACACATAGCCCACAAACAATAGCATACAATAACAAGAAAATATTATCATATAACCATGGTTTTATAAAGTACTACAAGGTAAATTTTACACATGAAGCACCCATTAGCATCTTAGAAAGATAAAGAGTATGCCAAAACATGTATATATAAGCAAGTAGTACGTGATAGTAATGATTAGTAAATTATGAAACAATAGAACATGTAATGTGTGAAAGTAGTACAGGTAGTGATCCATAAACACAAGTAGTTACTTTACTTTTTAAAATGTTAACAAAGAACTTGAAGATTCATCAATTTTTAGGCCTTTTATTAATCCAAAATTGACAAGAATTAGATTTCAAAACCATAATTATGATTGATCCAAAACTGGTTTTAAATTCCCTTATTTCATTGTTTGATCAAAGCTGTTAATATTTAATTTACTTGATTTAATGGATTTTCCCATAAAATGTTATATTGATTAAATATTTACATTCAAATATAAAATCTAATTTTAAAATCTGAAAAGGAATGCAAAACTGAAAGGAAAAATTAAACACAAAATTTTTTTACGGAGTTCGGAATTCCTACATCCCCAAGTTCATTTCAACCATTTCCATTAAATATTGCTTGTAAATAAAATTTTAAATACACTTAAAAACATTAATGAAACATCAAAACCTATATATGAAGTCCCTAAGAACCCATGAACTCTATGAAAAATCAGATTTCTCTGTCTGTGTTTGTTCTCATCTCTACAAGGTGAACTTCCCTTCACAGTTTTTTCTTCCAGTGACTTATGATGAGAAAAATGATGTCACGAAAATATAGAAATTATAAAAATAAATATACCATCAAGATTGTATCAAAATTCTGAACATTTCAAGACTAATGGAAGAGAACAGGGAAGATATTTTAAATTTGTTTGAGAAGTAAAGTGATGGAAGGGAAATCTTTCCCAGATCAGAGGATCAATTGGAAAATCTTGAGTAAATAGAGATAGATGGGGGTGATGATCAAGCAGATAGGATCACTCCCACAAAATCTCTATATTCCTGGTTGAATAAAGTTATGAATGGTGGATCAGCCTTGAAAAAATAAAATTTATTTCTCCAAGTGGTTAAGGAGGTTTCTAGAAGTACTCTTGAAATCCCAAACCTACTTCTATAACATACTACTGAAAATTTAAACAAATATTTGGTGGGGAAGTTGGTAGGTGGGAGACCCAATATTGAAATTGTTAGAAGATGGGCTAAACTAGAGTGGATCCCAAAAATACACTTAGAGGTAATTTTTCGTACTAATTATTTTTTCCTTTTTAGGTTTAATACCCAAGAGGATATGCATAATGTTCTGGAAGGACCCTGGTTTTGAGGAAATTCTAGTTGGTGTCTTAGGAAGTGGGAACCTACTTTCAACCCACAAAAGGAAAATTTGAACCAATTTCCTATTTGTATATGCCTTCCTAACCTTCCTTTGGAATTTTGGCATGAACACATTGTCAAAGGCATAGTGAACTCCCTGGGATCTTTGGTCATAATAGATAATGCAACCAGGCATATGACTAGATTTATTTGTGCTCGTTTTTGTATTTATACAATAGTAGATAAGGATATCCCCAACAATATCAAACTAAATTCACATCTAGGGATTTGGGAGAAAAATGTTTAAATGGAAATTTCCCCTGCAAAATGCTCCAAGTGTAATGGTTTGGGTCACTCTTCCCAGAACTGTAAGTTCAACATAACCAAAATGTATATTCCAGTGCCAGGAAATGAAGGTAAAGGGGAAAAGGGAAATTCCTAATGCAAAGTGTTGTTGATCACAAGAAGCATTTTTCTAAAGATCCTAAGAAAGGATCTTCTCCTTTACAAATAAAGGAAAAGGAGGTTAACAAAACACTAATTAAAACTTCCACGTAATTGGATGAGGATGGTTTCACCCTAGTTGTCAACAGAAAGAAATCAAAATTTTTGTCCTGGTTGGATTCTAAAGTAGGGGGGGAAATGGAAGAACCTATTAAGGATTTCATGAAGGGTAGGAAGATAGAGATTTTTACCTCAAGAGGGAATGAGGACATTTTCAAGGAACCAGCTAATACTGAATAAAATTTAAAGGAAGAATGGAAGTTGTGGGACTATGTTTTGGAGGAAATTGTAAAGGAATGGAGTAAGGGGGAAGAAACTCTGGTGCAGAAAGTAAGTTTGGATTCCCACGTGTGTGAGGGGATGACAGGGAAAAATGAAATTAACCTCTCCTTAGAGGAAATTATGAATGTTAATATGTCCCCAATCAAGATGATGGAAGAGAAGAAAGAATAAATAACGCCAGGAAACAAACGAATCTTTAGGGAAAAAACCTCTCAGGAAAAAGAAAAGTGGATCCAAGGGGAAAAAGGGGGAATCCTCAATATCCTACCCTCCTAAATCTTAGGATATTGAGAATCCAATAAATGTGGAAGCTATTAGTAGTAAACATGGCATGCCTAGCAAATTTGAATCAAGGAAAAAAAGTACCCAAAAGAATATAGATTTAGAGAAACAGACGTGTTTAGACCAAAAGATCTTTAAGAAAAATAAACCCAGCCTTGATAAATGAACTGCATCTCATGGAATGGTAGAGGGCTCAATAGCCCTATGAAATGGAGGATTCTCAAAGACATGATTGAAAGATAGAAAATTGATGTGTTAGTTGTATAAGAAACTAAAATGAAAGAAGACCTTTTTTTAAGTTCTTGCAAGTCTTTTTGGAATAATTCTAAAAATTTTGTTGTTTGTTCAAAAGGAACCTCTATATGTCTAAATGTGGTGTGGAATCTAGCCCGTTAGGAAGGAACTCTTCTGGTCAAAAGAGAATAATTTGGTGGTGATGATGAGATATCTTGAAAACATAAATATATGGGTTTTATCTAACATTTATGCTCCTACCCTTCATAAAGAAAGGAAAAATATTTGGCATCACCTTATTTCATTTAATTATTATATCAAAGGTTCAGGATGGATTGTTATGGGGGATTTCAATACCCCCTGGGCTCCGGGGAAAAAAAGGAGGATCTAAGGAGTTTACAGTTGGCATGGAGGATTTTAATGAATTTATTACTTCCTCACAACTCCATGATATTGATCTTAAAGGTAGTAGTTTCACTTGGTCTAATAGAAGAGTTGGAACCCAACATATTCAAGTAAGATTAGACATGGTTTTGGTCTTGCAAGATTGGTTAAACCAGGATATCTCTCTTTTCTCTCTTCCTCAGATAGGGTCTGATCATAACCCAATTCTCTTACAAATCAAGAGTCCATCTAGAAGAAAGACCCCCTTCCATTTTGAGAATATGTGGCTCTAGAGTGAGGAACTAAATGCCCTCATTAATGACTGGTGGAAACTAAAGGTTAAAGGAACAACGATGTATAGACTTTCTAAAAAACTCTAGAATGTTAAAGTTCACCTCAAAGCCTGGAATAAAAAAAGCTTTGGAAATATTTTTCAGAAGAAAACAAAAATCAGAGCTGAACTGTAGAATGTTCAAAGATAGACATAGAGATGGGATTCTGAGATGGATATAGAGGACCATGAAAAGGAAATTTCCCTCCTGGCGGAATACCACAACATCTTGGGCAAAGAGGAAATATTTTGGAGACAAAAATATCGAATTACATGGCTAAAGGAAGGGGATAAAAATACAAGATTCTTTCACTTGTCTACTTTAAAATGTAGAAGCTTCAACATAATTAATAGAATTAGAAAAGAAGAGGGTGTTATGGTGGAAGAAAAAGAAGAAATAAATAAAGAGGCTATCTCCTTCTTCCAAAACCTTCTTACTAATAATTGTGATCCAAATTTGATTAAAGAGAAAGACTTCTTAAAGTGCATTCCTCCTTTGGTTTCTGATGAAGATAATTTGATGCTTTTAGTGATCCCTTCAATGGAGGAAGTGGAATTCAGTGTAAAACACCTCAATCCTAATAAGGCTCCTGGTCCAGATGGTTTCCAAGCCTTCTTCTTTCAACACTTCTGGGACATAATTAAAAAAGATGTCTTTGAGGCTGTGAAGGAATTTTTCAGATAGAAAGTTATGCTAAAATACATGAACTGTACCTTTCTAACTTTGGTTCCAAAATGTGGTAATGCCATGGAATTAAAAAATTCCATACCTATAATTCTATGCAATACATCCTATAAAATTTACACAAAAATTTTGGCTCTTTATCTATAACTAATAATCCCCTCTATCATTTCTGATCAACAAGGGGGTTTTGTCATTGGGTGCCAAATCCAGGATGGGATCATCACAATCAAAAAGACTATTCACTTGGCTAAGCTCACTAAGAAGACAATTTTGTTTTCAAAACTGGATATGGCCAAAGCTTAAGACATGGTTTCATGGTGCTTTCTTGACAAAATCCTTGATAGGTTTGGCTTTGATGTGTCCTTTAGAAATCTGGTTAAGGCTTGTATCTCTAATGTATGGTTTTCAATTCTCATTAATGGGACCCTCTTTGGTTTTTTTCCTAGATCTCAAGGTTTGAGGCAAGGGGATCCCATTTTCCCTTTCCTCTTCATTATTATGGCAAAGCTTTAAGCAGAAGAGTAAATGTTGAAACTTAAAGTGGATTCATCAAAGGGATTTCCTTGAAAAGGAAATGGAAAAAGTGTCACACCAACATTTTGTTGACAACACTTTCCTGGTGGGGGAAGCATTTGTTCCTAAAGCTAAGACATTAAAATCTCTTCTAGATGACTATATGGAAGTTTCGAGACAGATGGTAAAATTTAGAAAAATATCTCTCTTCTCCCTTAACACCATGGACATTCGCTGTAAGAAGATAGCTGAAATTATGGAATGTGACTATAAATATTTCCCCACCTTTTATTTAGGAATACCTCGTAGGGACATGAGACCCTCTAGTTCGGAATGGAATTTCTTAATTGAAATGTTTGAAAGAAAAATTTTTGGATGGAAAGCTAATGTGTTATCCCAGGCTGGAAAAATCACCCTTCTCATTAGTTCTCTTCAGAGTCTTCTGGTGTATGTCATGTCCCTCTATCAACTTCCTAGAGGTGTTGGGGAAAAAATGGAAAAAATCCAAAAATGTTTCTTATGAAGTGGTACAGAAAGCAAAAAAATAATCCCATTGGTGGTTTGGGATAGAGTTTTTAAACCCAAAAAGATATGGGGACTTGGTCTTAGAGACTGGAAAAAAATGAACAAAGCCCTTCTTGCAAAAATTGGGTGGAGGTTAACAAAAGAAAATGGAGTTTGGACCAGAATTCTAAAGAAAAAATATTGGATGGATGTTAATGACAATAGATGGATTTTTAAACAGGCATCCTTCAATGGTTCATGCATATGGAAAGTTATTAACTACGAAAAATAAATTTTGTCTAGGGGTATTAGGTGAAAAATAGGAAAAGGAAATGAGATATGCTTCTGGAAAGATAAATGGGCTGGGAATTTTTTCCTTAAAGATTAATTTCCCCAAATTTTTAGACAGCTCAAAGATAAATATGGGGGAAAAATCAATAAGTATATGGTTGATGAAGACATCTTTAAGACATGGAAACTCATGGAATTGGACAGAAAGGAATTCAATGAACACTTGAGCAGGCTCAATGATTTTCTAAAAAATTATGTATCTTCTAACAATAAGGACCAAGATAGAATTGTCTGGGACAAAGAAAAAAATGGTAATTTCTCTGTCAAATCTTCCTACTCCCTTTTATTTGAGGGAGAAACTAGAGAAGAAGATTTAAATGTTGGTAAGATTTGGAACAAGAACATAACTCCTAAGGTTAATGTTATAAGTTGACTTTCAGTAATAAATAAAATTCTTATTGTTGATAATCTTGCTAAAATAGGATTCTAGATGGCCAATAGATGTGTTCTTTATGAAGTGAATCTGGAAACTATGAATAACCTATTCCTGGAATGTCATTTTTCCCATCTAATATTTTCTTCTATTCTGGGATGCTTCTCGGTTTATTGGGTAATCCCTAAAGAGATCAAGGATGCCTAGAATCAATGGAATTGTCATTTCCTTAGTCAAGGGCTAAAAAATATTTGGGTCATGAGATTGGGTCACCTCTATTGGGAATTATGGAAAGAAAGAAACATAAGGATCTTCAAAAGAAAGAAAATTCCCATTAGGTTGACTATAAACAAACTCCTAAAGGCTATTAGAAACAATTTTTCTATCCTTAGGAAAAATGAAATGGAAATCCTTGAAAATGAACAACACTTCTTAAAGAATTGTAACATTATTGGTGATCCCAAACCCAAAAGGATTAATCCTCATGTGGGGATTAAGTGGAATACTCCTAGGGAAGGTTTCTTTAAACTCAACTTTGATGGGGCAGCGAAAGGTAATCCTGGGAAAGCAGGGGGGGAGGTGTCTTTCATGATTCTCAAGGAAGATTTCTTCTTGCCTATTTCTTTAACCTAGGGTTTCAATCAAACAATGTTGCACAGGCAGCTACGCTGTTCTGGGGTGTGAAGTTATCCAAGGAGAAAGGCTTAAAACACCTTGAAGTGGAAGGGGAATCTTTGTATATCATATCATGTTTGAAAGGAAAATCCCAACCTTCTATTTCTGTTGATGACTTCATCAATAAAACTAAGCTTTTATTATCCTCTTTTGAGGTTATATCCTTTCAACATGTGTATCATGAAGGAAACATTTTATCTGATTTTATGGCCAATATGGGGGTGGACGCAAGGGGTCTTAAGGTGGTCAAGGATCTTAATAAGATGCAAGCCAAATTTAAAGAAATCATGAAAAGGGAAGGTATCCCTAATAATACACCTACAAATGAGGAGGAAATAATTCCTCAAACTCGTGACATCACTTTCTCATGATTCCCAAACTCGTATAAAATATCCTTTAAAATCCTAGTAAGGTTAGGTTGGATCTTTTTGATTTCTGGAAGTGGGATGATAAGATTGGGGAAGGTAGCCATTCTAAGAACAAAAATAAGAACATGTTTAGAAGAATGGGGGGTGACTTAGTGTGAATAGAACCTAGCAAGAGACAAGAGATATCCAAAGAAGCTGAGATCCTACTTGAAAAGGTGGGAATGTTACCCTTCTTCAACATCTTTGATGGCTTCGATGAAAATTTGAGTGAAGTTGTGGAAAAAATTTAGAAAGAAGGCCATGTTCGGGTCGGTAACTTTTCCTTCACCATTACCCCCAAGCTTATTACCAAAGTTACAGGTTTAGCTTTGGAAGGAAGATGTATCTACAAACCTAAGTTGGACTATAGCCTGGAGATTGAATGCTTTATGCAAGGTAAGGGGGTGTCTGTCTCTCTCCATAATGGTTATGCTTGAGGGAAATTTTCCCCCTCCTTTTGAAGAAATTACTCAGTTGATTATGGCCTACATTACCTTAGAAGGGCAATACAAAGTGATATATGGATATCACTTCCCTATGTTGAACCATGTTTGTAATGCTAAGCCCTATAATTTCCCCTTCTTCTTGTATACTTCCCTCTCAAAATCTATTGCCATGGTTGAGAAAGGTACCTTCACCTTACCATTGCACCAAGGCCTCATCAAATCCCTTATCAGGCTGGGAACTCCCCTTTTGGGAAAAAATGAAAAATTTGGGGCTTCAGCTGCTGAATGTTTGGAGCCCAAGGAGGGAAGTTTTAGTGGGGATCTGATTGGTAAACCTATGGAAAAAAGAACCAGATCCAACTTGAGTCAAGGTGGAGTCAAGAAATGAAGTAGGGTGGAGGAGGCACCAAAGACGATTGAGGAAGTGGAGGTTATCTTAGAATCGGGAGAGAACCAAGAAGGAAACCTGACCCATTCTGATTCCTGTAAGGATAAAGATACAGCTGAAGGGGAAAGTAGTGATGAGATGGAGAGCGATAAATCTCTGATAATTTTGAAGGGAAGCATTCAAATAACTCGGAGGAGGCCATTAAAATCCTACATTCTCTTAAAACTACCCCAAAGGAATTGTTTACCATCCAGGATTCTGCTATCAAATCACATGCCTTCATGTGGAATTTGAGAATTACATGTTAGATACTGATATTAATAGACATAAGATAAGTATGGTGTCCATGGACCTAAGGGAACTAACTGAAAAAAGTGGAAAATTTATCTTCTATTGTTCTTAGTGAACAACTCAAAAATGCTAATGAAAGAAGCCTGGAGATGGAAAAGGAAATGTTGAAGATGAAAGAAATCATTCTACAAATTCATGATGTCCATCTCCTCAATGTTAAAAGCACCATCCACCACCTCAAACTCTTAGCAGAGATGATTCATTCTATGGAACTTGTAAAGGAAAAAGGAAAAGAAGGAAAAGGCCCCAAAGTGGAGATTCCTGAGCCTAACTACAAGTATTGGAAATCTACTATCACCTCCCTTGTCAAAGAATGGAATGGTTGTATGAATACAGTGGGGGATCTGATAAAATAATGATGAAGAAACATGGGATAATTTTTTTCTATTGTTAGCTCATAGTTGGTTTGTTGTTAGTTATTATGTCTCTCTATTGTTAGTTATTTTACTTCTTGGTTTTATGGTGGTTTCTCTTAGCTATTTGGTTCATGATGCTTTCAGATTTTGGTTGGGATTTAATGGTAAATCCCTTGGCATTTTTGTAATGGTAATAATTTATATTTGGTAGGGTCCCCTCAACCATTTTTTACCTCCAATAAAAAAACAATTCTGAACATTTCACTGAATGTCATTAGCCTAAGCGGCTTGCTTTGCCCTTAAGTATCCTAAGAAAACCGATCAATTCTATTATTTTATTGACCATATTTTGGCTTCCATGAAATCATTAAAAGATTTTCCCAAGATCTGCATAGTTTAAATTTAATGAAATTTTAAAACTCCTATAAGAACCTTATTCAAAATGCATATCGGGTTAAAGACTAGAGGTCACCTACCCATTATAAAATAGATCCACATGTTCAATCCTTGGCAATTGTTTTATAGATCAATGTTGGATTAGCATTGAAATCATTAATAATACCTTCCCAATATTATGTGGGGAACACTTTAGTATAGATCTTAAGGAAGCATTTTAAAATTTATAATGGAAACTTAAATTCCAAATTCAATGAGAGTATAGAAAAGATACATGATCGGATTTATTAATCCTTGCAAACCCCCAATGTCCAGCTTCCATGTAAATCATTGAAATCATTTTCCTAACCAATTTACAATAAGTTTAATGTAAATGACATATTTAAAATTGATAAGAACCTTATGTCTAAAGAAAAAATTAAAGTGGGATCATCCGCTATCCTGTAGAAAAAAAAAACCATGTTATGTTCATGGTTTTGCAGATCAATGTTGGATTCCCTAGACAATCATTACATGATAAAATCCAACTACATAGTACCAATCAATTACAATATGAGGCATATATATGCAAAACTGATAAGAACATTATTACCAATATGAAAAATTAAGGTAGCCAAGCGGTTGTTATATCCCTACAGAAAATAAACATGTTCTGTTTATTATTTTGTAGATTAATGTCCCCCAGATTCCAATATTTAGATTTTTCAATTCCAGTATATGTGATTTTGGAGTCAAAGTACTAGATTCACAATACTATGTGATTTTGGACTCCAATATATGTCTCCATTTTGGATTCTAATAAATTTTATCCATGTGATCGCGACCTGATATGGCGATATTGGAATCCTTATATCATGTGAATTTTGGAGTGTAGATAACTTGACAATGATTTAACCTTTTGAGAATCCAAAACTTCGTAATATTGGAGTTCATTATATTGATGATATTTTTCTCAAAATTCTATACCATACTAGAATAAGTTTTGGGAGATTTAGTGAAATAAGTGTTTTATAAATAATTTTTACAATGTTATTGTTACTAAATTTTTCTTGACTATTCCTTTGCAGCCTCAATTGGATCTGATGCATGCAAGATTTAGAATCCATAGCTATAACATGAATCGTGTAAGTCAATTATATAGAGGAAAAATATGAATTACACTATCCAACCACCACCTGAACGTGCATGTGAATATGATAAATATAAATGACATACCAATTATATTTGATTAACATAGTAAGATAATTATTTCATGTAAGTAGATCTTGTTTGACCAGAGTAAATGGCCTCCAACCATTTGGTGTAGCATGTAGTTTATGGGCTTGTATGGTATGCCTATGCAAGGTAAGTGAAGATTGCATACACCAATAAATATGTGAGCCCATCACTATGTGTATGAGATAAGGTTCCTTTATTAAGATCATTGGTTAATAGTCAGGAAGTACAATAAGTTATGTTCTTTCCACATAGTTTCTTCATCAAGGAAATCGCATTGTGTGAGAACACATTTCTCAGCATCTGATGAACAATGTAGGCACAAAGAATAAAATGTAGATAATGTGAAGGATCATTGTAAGCAACTAGACCATCAGTAGTCAAGTATGAAATCGTCCACCATAGAGTTCTTCATTATGGGGGGGGGGGGGGGGTAATAGTATTGCAAAATTCTTATTTTCTCTTTGTCAACAAAGTAACACCCTAGGATATGGAAATGCCAGATCCCTACTTTTATATAACATTGGACCATATCTGAAGTTGTGGGACTTGCATACTTGAGATGGAACATCCAGAGAATTCTACCTTCCTCTTCCTAATCATAGGTGTGTTAAACTACTCCTCGAAGGAAGGAAATAAGAAACTAGAAGAATACTCCTAATCTAACCATTTCCAATGGACTAGGGAGAAGAGGCTTAAAAATGCATGGAAGGAAAATCCTATACTACAAAGGTGATAGCACCATAAAAAGAGGGTGTTGGATATTCAATTTGCATTAGGGAAAAGGAGGGACATTGATAGTTGAGAGAGGATAGACCAATGTAACATAGAATAAACACATGTTCGATTCACCAGATTGGATAGGTCACAACAACAATTCAACTTCTAATAGAATGAACCTAAAGCATGCACATGTAATCCTAGAAGCATGAAGAAATTGAGATTATTGAAAGAGTGCTCAGAAATCACCATTAGCTAGGAGTTGAGAATGTAACATTACAATACACATTCTTTTATTGATCCATAACATACACATAATCCATCATTATTGATTTAGAAGGAATGAATCCCATGTACAATTCTCAGAAAATGTGAAGGAATAAGAGCTCAAATCCACCCAGTTTGAGCTAAGACAGAATTGGCAGAGTTAAACCATGCCTACAAGTCTTCCAACTCTTTTTTCAAAAGATGGCTCGAAGAGTTTATAATATATAGGAAGAATAGATGAGAAAGAGAGAATAGGATCTCAAATTTGGCACTCAACTACCATTTAAAAATTTCTACATTGATTGACCTATGCCAAAGTGATGGAGAGACCTTTCCAAACCCATTACATCACCTTAGTCTACCTTGGCTCATAGAGGAAGAAATTCATCCCCATGTCTTCATTTAATGTTATTTTTACTTTCATTGGGACGTATATCATTTGAACTTGGGTCTTTGTCTTTGATTAATTTTCCCTTGCATGCTCCACATAATCTCTATATTTTATTATTTCATGATGATAGGGGAGAAGAATTACGATGCCCAACTATATACAAATTTCATTAAATTTGGATGACTTGTGGATGAGAGAAATGGTCCATACGGGTTTTAGGAGGTCCATGTTTTTCACATTTTCTTATGTTTCTTGACCTCTATGTTTCGTTTCTCAAAGCCCTCGACACTTAGCCAATTTTTCTAATTGGGCATGTTCCCCTTTATCCTTTCTTTCTATTTCTCCATTATTTGTGAGTTTTTAAATAAGGGGGGTGGAGTTGGATTTGTCATGAAACTAGGTCGTGTGTGCCCTTAGTGCCCAATATTGCTAGCAATGACCCGCATTGAACATCTGTTGCCTATGTTTCCTACTCGGCGAGCTCAATCAAGCTCATTGAGCTCCTTCCTCTAGCTTGATTCCCTCGTGACTTGGCTTGTAAACATTTTAACCTCCATGGGGAGCTAAGTTCCTGAGGAGAAAAATGTTCCCTGCCACTCCTTCTATGCTCCACACTCATCCCACAACAGCTCACAATCAGTTGTTTTGCAACTCCATGGGGAACTTTCTACCTCCCCATCTGACCTTGTTCCTTGTGGGCTTGTGGTGCCTGAAATATCTGATTGGCCCACACAGTACACTCCATGCCCCCCACCTTCAATGCACTACTACCTTTCAGCCATCCCAGGGAACTGTGACCCTAACAGAACTTGTTCCGTTAGGCCTCCACATACCTACATCCTTGCACAAAAAATGGCCTTTGCATTATAGGTGCCAAACTAGTTCCGTGAACCCTAGTTCCACCCACATCAGTTCTATCCATAGCTCCCAAACCTGCATTACACTATAGAAGCCCCTTTTTCACATTTCCTTAAATTTTTCAATTTTTTCACTAACTCCTTATAGCCAAATAGAGAGTAAGGAAGCTAGGGAAAGCATAGTGAAGTACTCCAAAATTCACGTTTTCTCCTTTTATCCAATTTATCTATTTTTTAGCCATTTTTTTTATTTTCCCATTTAATTCAAAATTGACTAAGTATGGATAACCTATTGAAAACCTAGAAGAAATGAAATAATGCACCAAATGATCCTAAATGCTTACCAAAATCAACTGCAAGTATTTCTAAAATCATGGAAATTTACTTGTATCAACTCAAGATCCAACCCTTGAAATTCCTATCTAACTGCCTAGGTCCAGTTTCTCCTCGGGTTGTTCATTTTTACTAGGGGTAAAAAATGGATTACAATGTGGAAAATTACGGGGACATCTTCCTGCTAAATGATTTGATTAGTGGCCTTGAAGCATCCATTGAGCATGGAGTCAGCCTGGTAAACAAAATCTAATTTGAAAATTTGAATCTTGTCCCTGAGCCACTTTAAGCAACTACTTAAACTTGGAGTTGATCCCCTTGCTTGAAATTTTCTAGACTTTTATAAGAAAATATCTGAAGTTTCATGAGTGGAAAATTGTTTGGTTCTTGGAATTCTATTTCCTCTTCCATCTAAAAACTGAATCTATTGAGACAAGGATGAAACTAACCCAAATATTATTAATTCTTTCCAAGTATGAAGAATTAAAACTGATGATTTCTTGGCAAGCATGAAACACTGTAGAAGTTTTTGGAACATATGTTGTTTTGGGTAATGCACTAAGAGACTGTTGTTAAAACCTGATTTTCCCCATGAACACTACCACTTCAACAATGGATTGGACTATGCATAGAGAAATAATGACAGTACAAAACACTATGTAAAAAAGAGGAAGATCTTACATGTACCCAAGTGAGAGCTTGCAGAGTGTTCACAGGAACTTCTTCTGCTGAAAGAAAACCTACCTACTCTACTCTAACCTAGAGGAATGGGAAAGCTCAAACAAACCCTAACACTGAAAAGGAGAAGTAGATTTCCTTACTCAAAAACTTGGACCATGTGATTGATTTGGCAATGAACATGGTCATGTATGACGAGTGAAAAATTGACATACAAGCTGATTTTCCACCAAAATCATCAAAGGTATCAACATGGAAACAAGATAAATACCATCTTTTAGTTCCTCTTGAATTTGGTTTTGAAGAGGGATTACAGTCTGATCCTTGGTGATATGAAACTCATCCTCATGTTCTGAAGTGAACATTATTGGTGGAAAATATGATTTCTGACTCCAAACTGAAGCCAAGTACCTGATTGGGTACAAGGTCTGATCCTCTGAAGTTTACCCATTGTTCTGAAGCCCAACTTCAATAATTAAGTCTTCTGGTAGACATTTTCTAGAAAAGGTGACTGTTTGTAAGCTGATTTGGACCTTGTTTCTTCATCTACAAACAGATTGATTCTCCTGACTTGATGACTAATTTGGGAGTGGTGTCATCCTTGTTCCCTTCTTCCTCCTCATCCAATGCGAAGCCTAGAAGATAAAAGTCCTCAATTAATTCTTCATGAAAGTCTATTGGTGAATCACTAGCAACTTACTTGAACTCTCTCTTGGATGGCACTTGGCTATTTCTTCCTTCTCTTCTAGATGATAGGGACCAGAACCAATTTCCTTAGTTCTAATTTCCTTGTCTCAACCAATGGGAGTTTTCCAGAGGTGAAAAATACTCAACCTCTTTGTTGTCCAGTTGAGCCAAGGGTTACTCTTCCTCCATGATGGCTTCTAAATTTACAATTTGTTCACCATGGGTATCCTCATCCTAAAACATGAAATTTGAGAGCTCAAAATCATCTAAGGAAGAGAGAAATTTCTAGATTGATCATTACTGCAAGAAAGATTTGAAATCTCTGTATAGATCATCCTCTATCACTCATAGTACCCTCTGAAACTAAATATTTTCCTTCCTCCATATGCTCCTTTTATTATGGATTTGGAGCTGATTCTTCTTCTTCAACTGACTTTGCAATTGGTGATGGATCAACAATCTCTAAAAATATAGTGGCAATGTGAAAACTACACTTAGAATATATAGGACTTGTAGTCATATCTATCCTATCTTCTTTTTATGTCTCTATACTGCTACAAAATTAGTTTTCAACACCTTATTCTTCAACCTCCAACCACCTATTGAAGGCCTAGTCATAAATGGAATTTTCTTGATATTGAATATGGAAACCAAATCTCCTCAATTTTTTTGCGAGCTCCTCTTCTCTAATGGATCCTCCTAAGTTTTTCTTCCCTTCTTGACTGATTTTCTAATTTTCTTCTTCTCAAAATGGATTTGGAAATGCAAGAGGAGGGGTGGGTTGGGATTTAACTAGTTTTTACAATGTTGGTGTGGAAGGGAATGTTTAATTTCTTATTTTTGTTGAGGGTAAGGAGTTTTATAAGGGAAAATCACAGAAGATAGAAGGTGGGGTGGAAGGGTAGAAGATGAAGAAATGGAATCCAAAATGGGGGCAGTAGGTAAGAAGCTACGAGCATGACACTCAGTATGAAATGGAATAGATTAGGGAAGGGAAATGGGAAGGTTGTAAGGTTGTAGTGTAGGATTTTCCCATTGATAAGGTTGGCTAGCACTAGATTCATAAGCCTCCATCTTCTCGATCCACTTTGTAATTTGTGATAGCATCTTAGCCATGAAATCTAGCTTTTGTAGAGGGCTGAAATGTCTTAGCATAGGGCCAACCCATGGACAAGGGACCTTGAAACCAATCTTGAATGATTTTAATTAATATGTAGCCCTAATTTACACCATATTTTCCTTTGTTCTTTGAATCTTCATCTGTAACTAAGCATCTCTGGGTGTAGGATGGCCTCAAAAATCTACATACCCTTACTCTAGAACAACTCCATAATTTGGTGAATAATCAAACTAATTTTCATCTTACTCATGTGGGTATGCATATTGAATATGATTTTCATCATAAATTTTATCTAGAGGTGGATTGTAATAGCTTGGAGATGAATTTGAATGCAACTACTACTATTGTGAATGGGAATCCCTTGATGGAAATCAATTCATGATTGTACAAATTCATGAATGGATGAAAAATGAAAGGTATGGAAAGAAAAAAGGATGGAAGTGGATGAAAGGGAAGCTCTGTAGCTCAAGAAAATGGGTTTTTTGGGTCAATGGAGTCACCAGATGTTCTTTGAATGTGCCTCTAGAGGATAAGATTCCAACAAAAACACACCAACTTATTGAAATAAAGTGGTAAGGTTCTTCAAACCTATCCCACTAAGTGTGCCAAAAAAATTATGACAAAAAATTAGTACCTTGGGATATGGTAATGACATATCCCTACTTTTTTCTAACAATGGACCATCTCTCAAGTTGTGGGACTTGCATACTTGAGATGGACCTCCAGAGAAGGCTATTTCTTCTTCCTAATCATAGCACTAAACTAATCCTAAGGAATTAAATGTAACTATCTACTCCTAATATATGATTTCCAAGGGACCAGGGAGAAGGAGAAAACATGAAAACAAGGAAATCCTACACTACATAGGTGATAACACCAGAAAAATGGGGTGTTAGACAGTTCAAAATTCATGAAATGGGGAAAGATGAAAATGGAGAGGATGGACAAGCATCACAGACAAAAACACATATAATACATCATTTCCATAAGATCAACAAAATTTAAGCTTGTAATGAGAATAATAAAATTCAAAGAATCCCTACAAGCATGAAGAAAGGCAAGATAAAGCAATAAAAACCAAGCTAGGATAGAGAAATAATCACAAGACATTAATTTTATTTCTCCATAAGTTTGCACAATACATTATAACAAAGGTAGAAGGTATGAATCCCATTATAATTCTTAGAAAAAAGGCTTAGATCTCCAAATCCATCCAAAAGCTAAGAAAAGAGAGAAAAATTCCAAAGTGTCCAACTCTTTTTTAAAATGCTCTCTTTTTACAATATAAGGAAGAATAAATAAGAAAGAGAGAGAAGGAGATTGAATTTGGCACTCAACCACCAAAAAAGACATTGATTGACCTGTTAAAATCATAGAGGACCCTAAAAAACTCATTCCATCATGTACTTTTCCTTGTAGAGGAAGAAACTCAACCAGGTATCTTCATTGATGTTATTTTTCCTTACCCGGGACATGTTCTTTTGAACCTGGGACTTTTTGTTTGATTTTTTCCCACCTAATCCACTTAATCTCCATTTTTTATTATTTCATGATGAAGGGGATAAAATTACAAGTCCAAACATATAAAATTTATCAAATTTGACCAAGTTTGGATGAATTTATGGTGATGAGGGTTTTAAGGGGTCGTGGAGCACATTTTAAAATGTTTCAGCCTATGTTCTCTTTTTCCTCCCATAGTATACAATACACTTGGGTGTTTTTTTATTTTATTTATATGCCTTATGTATATTTTAATGGTATGGGGAACTAGGGACATCGTGGAACTAGGGTCTTGTTTTCCCTTGGGGCCCAAAATACCCAAACTACTACACATTACTCCCTACCTCCAACTTGATGACCTCAGTTACCTTATTGAGATCCTCCTACATCTCACCCTTTGTAATTCACACACTCAGCCTTTGTGGAGAACTTAGTCCCCATGGTCCTCATTCCCTCCAGGCCCTCCATGCCCAAAATCCCCACAACACCTGTAATCCTTTATTGTGGCTCTCTCGGATTTCTACCACCCATCTAACCTTGTTCCTTGTGGAATCGTGGTACCCAAAACATCTGATTGGCCTACATTGTATGTTCCATGCCCCCTCACCTTTAATTCACTTTGGCCTTTCGGTAATTTTGGGGAACCATGACCCTGACAGAACTATTTTCGTTGGGGCTCCACATACCTGCATCTTCGCATAACAAAGGGCTTTTACATTGCAGGAGCCAAACTAGTTCTACCTACATCAATTCTATCCACAGCCCCCAAACATGTATTACATTGTAAAATCCCCTTTTTCACATTTCCTCATTTTTTGCAAAAAAATTCACTAACTCCTTATAATTTTCTTGGATAGGGAGTTAAGAAAAATACAGTAAAGTGCCCCAAAAGCCAATCTATCCAAATTTAACCATTTTTCACTCAAATTGGATAAGTATGAGAACCTTTTGAATCCCAAAAGCAAGGAAAATACACTAAATTACCCCAAATTCTCCCAAATAAATTGTAAGTGCTCCAAAAACATGAAAATTTACCTAAAAATCTATATTCTCCATTGAAATTCTGATCAACTACTCATGTCTAATTTCTCCCAAGTTGTCCATTTTTTTCAAGGGGGTAAAAATGGATAATATTTTGTACCAAAGGTGTAGGAATGCTAATAAATATTATACATGAATTAAGGATCGTGAAGTATATGATTAGAGACAATTGATAGTGATGAAAGGGTAGAAGAAAGTGTGATGACTCCCAAGTGTTTATATTAAGAGTTGTTGGAAAATAGATGTGATCATTATGAACAAGAGTAGCCAGAGTATGTATAATGCATAAAAGGATGTATACCATATATAGAAGGTAGTATGTGTATCGTGAGTAGAAGGATCCATATGTAAGCATGAGTAGAAAGAAGTGTATGGAGTAACACAAAATCATAGATAGATGTAACAACGTGTGCACATAGCGTAGATGAGATAAATTTTTACTAGAAAGAATTACGTGAATTGTAAAACAATAGTATTATATAGATAGGTAAATGTTGATTAGAACATGAGAATATGGGGGGGGTTGGATGTACCCCAAGTTTTTGGGTGATGGAGATCTCATAAATGAGAGTAATAGGAAATGTCCCATGATATGCTAAAGAAGATGAACATATGTCATGTGAAAGTGCATGCATCATAGCATGTGGAATAGGATTGCCCCATGCATGTGGTAAAATTAGAATAGGTATAACATTGGTAAACACAAGAGCTACCCATTAATAATATTAACATGGTGAGGGGAATCCCTTATAAATTCCAGGATCCCTACTAGATGAATAGGAAGTGTATAAACAATAATAATGTATCCTTTAGGAGAAAATAGAATAGGCGTAGCATTGTTCATGTTGGCACTAGTGGAAAAATAGTGCAAACATTACGATTAAGATATGAGTCAAAATATGTATAACATATGTAATGCTAGGATGCTTGTCCGTAGTAACGAAAAGTAATAAGTGCAATTTGGGAATATTAGAAGAAATAAAGCAGTATGAACTAGAACTTATGGTCATAGACAAAAATGTAGAAATAGGGGAATGGATGGCCCCCATGAATGTAACAAGATAAGGTGTAGCCATAGTTAATAAATCATGCATAGTATACTGGAAAGTGGGAGCATTAGGAATCATTGTACGATGTTCTAGCTTGCAATGAGAAAAGTTTGAGGAGAGATGTAACATTGTAATCACTAATCATATGATCAATATAAGTGCATTGAGAGTGATACATTATGGGAGGAGTATCATGGGTTCCTATAGAAAATTGATCATGTAAATCAATAGCACTAGGATGCATCCCAAGAGGATAAGGTGTAGCCATAGTTAATAAATCATGCATAGTATACTGGAAAGTGGGAGCATTAGGAATCATTGTAAGATGTTCTAGCTTGCAATGAGAAAAGTTTGAGGAGAGATGTAACATTGTAATCACTAATCATATGATCAATATAAGTGCATTGAGAGTGAGACATTATGGGAGGAGTATCATGGGTTCCAATAGAAAATTGATCATGTAAATCAGTAGCACTAGGATGCATCCTAGGAGGATAAGGATGTATAATGTAGGTAATGTCATGAGCATGATGTATAAGAGGAATATCATAAGGAGTAGCAACATGAGGTGTGGAATCTACTATAATAGTATCCATAGAAAGTGTAGAAAGGGTATTTTTTGTTATGGAATGGGTAACAAGAAGTGTATGCATAGTATGTAACCAAGGATGGGCTAGAAGAATAATATAATGAATGTCATGAGGCATAACGTGATAAAGAACATTAAGAGTGCAAGATCCCATAGTAAGGGGAAGAGAGATTGTCCCTGAGACTTTCTTAGGTGTATTATCAAATCCATAAATAAAAAAAGTAGATGGATTGAGATGAATAGTAGAAAGTCCTATTTGATCAAGAAAGGAAAGATTTCATACATTAAGACCAGATCTAGGATCAACTAGGGAACGCTTAACAAGGATATTACAAATTTGAACCTAGGTATAGAATGGGGAAGCATGAGAATCAAAGGCATGGGAAGCCATGAAAGATTTGATAATGTGAATTTAAGGATCAGGTTCACCAAATGATTTAATATAAATAGAGTTAAATGTAATTATAGAGTAACTACTATAATATATGATATACAAGTGCTAATATATAGTGAGACACAAACAAACACGCATGTATATTATGAAACCCTAATCGAGAGAGGGAGATAGGAAGACTTTGCTAACTTCTGAGCCAAATGGAGATGATTTTGGCGGGTGAAATACTAGAACAAGATGTGAATAGCATCGTAAATGGTCACTGTAATTATAGTACTTCGGAATAATGTAAGACAAGGGTTCCTGCAGTGGGACAAGGGAACCTAGGTGCTGGTGACTAGATCTGGGAATTGGAAACTGTACAAATGCTTAGGATATAGTTTCTTCTATGTCATAAGGGATTTAATTTTTATTTATTTTTTGAGTTAATATTCACTCTTTAAACACTGAAGGTACCTATAACCTACAAATCAAACCCTAGCTACCTACACAAGCTCAAAAACACATTAAATTTGAATAAAATATGCAATATGTGAAGTTAGACTGACCTCGACATTCACTCGAAGAGTGAACTTATGACTAAGTGCTACACTAGATTCCAATCTCCGTGTAGTTCTGTGTGCTTGTATGTGAAATAGTTTCCTCAAGTTTCCCTCATGCCAATGATGCCAAGATAGTGGGTTATAACTATATTTGATGCAAATGTGCGGTATATAATTCAACACTTCCCATTTCTATGTAATGTATGCAACCCAAAAATGGATTCCCTTTGATAGAAGTGATAGTATGTAGATGTGATAGCCCTTTAGAATAATAGTTTGTATGTTGTGTATATATGAATATCTTGTTTGAATTTTAACACTAGTGACACAAAAGGCTGAATATGAACATGGGATAAGGATAAGAAAACTAAAAAAGGCCAACCAAAATTATCAGAATAACTAAAAATAATAAATAAGACAGAGGATCCCAGAATGGACATAGGCACCTAGGTGCCAGTTTCTAGAATGGGTGCCAGTTTCTAGAATAAATGACGACAAATGTGAAAATATAGATAGACAAGGATCCATGTGACCTACCCAGAAGTGAATACAGAAATGATAGATGTAAGAGAGAATCACAATAGAAATCTTTTAAAACACATATATGGACAAAGGAATGTGTCACCAGTGAATAATTTTCTTACTTAAGATTTATGCATATAATAACATATTGATGACATTGTTAAATATTAATATGTGTGTTATTTCTTATCTAAAATTACCTTTCCATCTACTAAAATTTCTTCTCAATCTATTTCAAATAATTATTCCCACCTTTACATTCAATTTTGTAAAAAAAATAGGGTTTAAGTGAGATTTAGTTGATAATGGATTAGGTCTTAATATTTGCAATCTAGCATTCCTTCAGGCAAATTGGCCTTTTTGAATCCTCCCTAACTCCCTCATCTATTTCTATTCATGGTTTTTATAATATTCCTAAAAGGTTCTTAGGTATAATCACACTTCCCATTACTGTTGGGCCATGTAATTTTTCCATCCTATTTCATGTAATGCCTAATAATCTTAATTATAATCTTCTTCTCGGATGGCCTTGAATCCATGCCATACATGTAGTCCCTTCAGCCCTTCATGCACATATTAAATTTGTATACCAGGGTGTTTTTTATGAGTAATTAACATATCCCTCCCCATTTTCCTTTTGTAACACTATCGATCATTCACCTAAATCCCTTACTTCGGGAACCTCTCCTCCTAATTTCACAAAGTATGGTCCTGGGTATTGGTATGTGCTTCGTTATGGTTTCACTGGCATCAGATTAAGAAAATACAAAGTGAGTAAAATATCCTCTTTTCATTCCCACATAATCCACTAAACTCAGCATTGTATTTCTCTCTCTATTTTCTCCTTTTATTCCCACCACATTTTCCCTTGAGGTTTACGCAACTTCACATACTCATCATCACAAAAATCTATTTCCATTTGTTCTCAATACTAATACTTATTATGGAGACTTTGATCCTCCTAACACCATTAGGGATACTCCTGACACATTTTCACACCCTCCACGATGACATGGTATCTCTCCCATCATCAGATAAATATTCATTGCTTGTACACTTGGGGGCATTGAACTTCCCCCCTTCATAGTCACATGTTCTAATTAGTAGTTCCCTATTTATACTATTCACATACACATCTATGCATTACTTTTTATTTACAATTCATGTCAATCTTATTAGTAAAAATTTCTCATATCCACACTATGGGCACACATTACTACATCTCTCTACGTTCTCATGCTACTCCATACACGTTTTTTTACTCCTGATTACTTATGATCATTCTACTCATAATACGCATACTACTTTCTATATACACTATACATCCTTTTATACACTATACCACTACTATTGTTCACAATTATTACAACTCTTTCTATACAAACCCTTTGGGGGTATCACACTTCCTCCTCATCCATCACTATTAGTTTTCTATCGTGTCTACTACTACACTTCACGCTCCAGCTTCATGTCTAATATTTCTAAGCACTCCTACATCTTTGGTACAAATATTATACTGCCATTATTTCCACAGTTCATACTTGACTATTGAGGGTATAATTATAAAATGAAACTCACATTATCTACACTTCACTCTCAGTGTTCCACGATACATCTTTCTAGCATCTACTCTCACATATAAATACATTCATTTCTAGGTGACACACTCTTGTTTTAAGGTTCATTCTTGAATGTTGAGGGGGAATTTATAAATGAACCTTAGCTCATACACATCCATTGGGGGGGGGGGGAATATTTTTATAATCTTCACACATTACATATTACACAATCACATTCACATAGCATTTACATATCTTGGTTGTGTTTACTCTTTCTAGCTTATTCTACTTACATGTTACACTTTGTTTCCTATGATAGAAAAATTCTTAGTATGTCATTATCTTTCTATATACACACATGTGTGTTCACTTTTTACCTTGATGTGAATGCATGACCTATCACATATTCATAAACGATGCATTATGCTCAACACAGTTCTTTACCAATCTCACCGAGGATCCTGGAGCATATATCATACATTACACATCATAAGTTTTATCATTTCAGTACCTACTCCTTTTTTACTACTTAATTTTCACTGATCTCACATGCTTTGACATACTATTTATATTTCTAACATTCTAATGGGTGCTTAATGTGTACCATTTTCCTTTCAGGATCTATAAAACCAATGATATCTATCACTTTTTGTTTTCTATTGTTTGTTATTATTTGTGGGTTATGCCCTATGTCTTGTTTTATCATTGTATGCTTTTAGCCACTTTGACCCTGATTTTCTTGTGAAATTATGACTTATGTCCCATGTTTGAAACCCAATTTTCATGTTCCATCTTGTTTTTTATATTATCTTCCCTTGCATACTATCTTTTATAGTAACACTTGTTACTAGTCCATCTTATTTTCATTTGCCTTGGTTTCTACCATGCACATCCCCTAGCCCCTGCAGGTATCTAATTCATATCAATAATGGTTCCTCTCCTTTGGACCACACTCTCCTATAGTCATTACATGCACCCCAAACAAGGGGAAATTTATTGGGTGAAAAAATCACCCTTACAACATCTTAGATCTTTAGAACAACATAGTAAAGTATAGAAACATCACATACATAATTACATATTGGCCCAAAATCAGATCTGGGCCCAAAACATAGAGTAGATAGTACCACCTAGACCTAGATAGTAGTGGTGGGTGATTATTTCCCCCTAAGTTCTTATTTCCTAGGGAGAAACAGTCAATTTCACAGTACAAAACATTTTATATAAGTCTTTAGATTAGTTCTCCAATAGCAGGCACTTGCCTTTAAATACAAAATACATTCTATCGGTTATAATCAAAACAATTCAGAACAACAAGAACAATCAGAACAAATCAAGATGTACCATCTGTAGTGGTAATTATTTAGGAAAATTCATGGAAGGATATAAAAGCTATACCTCTCTCCCTAACACTCTTCTCTTGGCGTGAGATCATCCAAAAAGTTCTCTCTTGGCGTGATATCACCAAAAAACCTCATTCTCAATGTGATATCACCCAAAAAACTCACTCTTGGCATGAGGTCACCCAAAAACCCTCACCATCAGTATTTAAATCAGTAACTCCAAGTAACAAGACAACTTTCTATCTTTTACTCTCTTACATATCAGGTGCAAACTTTCCTATACACACTCTTTTTATACTTATACACATATTACTCTGAATTTTCATATATGGAAATTTGACTAATCTCTTGCTCTTATTTTTCAGGTCCACACTTAATATGAAAAATAAGAAACTCACATCAAGAAAACACAAGCTCCAACATCAAGCTATTATGCATACGCTTCACCCCTAGGGTCTACATCCCTTTCCTAGTCCCCATGCTTCACATTGATATCAATCCCCGATCCACTTGTCCACTCGAAACACTATTGATAAAACTCTAATCTATAGGTTCATAAGGAATACATCTTCTATCTACTTTATGTTATCAATTATTCACTCAACAACATAGATTGGGGGTAAATGTAGACACAAAATCACATACTTGGGTATGTTTCTAGGTCCTAAAGCATACTAATATATACATTATTCCTAAGTAAGAAAACAATTGGTTAACAACTATTTTTGGCCTCTTTTATTTATCTTTTATACTCTTTCTGATCTTACAAACCCTACAACCCTGACAAAAATTGATTGATTTATATTTTATGGCCTTAGACACTAGCCCTAATTATGACATTGTACCCATGTGCTCATGTCCCTCTTTGGTGCTCCTACCCTCTCTCACCTTTTCTCTCTCTTTTGGGTCTCATTTATATTTTTGGAATATTTTTCACTTATGGGTTGGCCTCGCAGTTGTCAATTATGAAATTCAAATAAGGGAATCATATATATATACTTAGTTACTTCCCAAAAATCAAGGCCCAAGAACTAAGTATTAATAGTATCACCTAATCTTACATCCAAAGGCACAATATCACTTCAAAGGCATCATCTAGCACACTCAATCAAGGGACAAGGGTTGCATAATTTTTTATACACAACATAGGAGGGGAAGTCTATTCTATTCCATTACATGCATTTACATCATTAGAGAATTCTAGATCTATCCCACTATCAACGTGTAACTTGCACAAGGGAAACCTATATCATCATTTCACATACATTCACATAGAATTATATGGATTCTAAAATTTATTTCAGTTCTCGGTACTAAGCTCACTCTACGGGTAACTTTTAGGGTCAGTCCAACTCCAAATTCTACATCTTTTTTATTAGATTTGATGTGGTTTATGGCCATGTCCATGTAGACAAATTATCTTGTAGGTTATATATACATTCGACAATATAGGAGTGAATCTAGAGTGATAAACAAAAAATAACAATGAAATTCCTCTTGCACAAAAGAGATCAGATCCAAACTATTTACATAGATGTTAGTGCCTAGATCAAGTCACTAGTGCCTAAGCACTCCTGTCTTGTGGGTGCTCTTTTCTTGCACCATTCTAAGTTTGAGAACCTCTAGCAAGATTTGATGACACTACCTAGAGTTTCTTTCATCTATTCACCTACCTAGATCACTTCTAGATTGCTCAGAAACCAGTTAAGTTGCTCTATCTCCTCCTTTTAATTAGGGTTTCATATTGTGCATACTTGTTTGCTTGCATCTTTATTGTATATCACCATTGTATATCATTCGTTATAGTAGTTACTTTAAAATATACATTTAATTCAATTTAAATTAAATCACATACTTATAATATGCTATGAAATTTGATTTCTAGAAATACTATGTCCATACATACATCTTTAGTCTATATCGGGTAGCTCAAACAATTCTTGACTATTTAGATATTTAAAACTCAAATTGTTGTATAATCTTCCATTGTTATTTTCATTCGTTATTTCAGTGTTTATGTCTTATTTGTTGTTGTTATTCCCTTATTAGAATTATAGTCCCCTTTCCTTTCTGCAATATAATTTGATATTGCCATTACTCTTTCATAAGGAAATGTGTCCATATCATATTGTGAAAAATACAATCTCAAACAAGTCTCAAGATTTATATCCAGTCTATTTTGATATTTTAATTTAATAAATGTTAATCCATAAAATACCCTTTCATCATCAACTAATCCGAATATAATTTTTTGGCACAATTCATACAATTAAAAATATTCACTAATGCTTTCATGTAGAATGCTACTAGAATACAAATTTTTCCATATCTGTGTAATTTCACCATTATCTATTGGTTCACTTAGTAATTCATATTGTTTGACCATTGTGATGCCTAAATGATTTCATTGAAATGAAAGTAATTCCTTTTGAATAAGACCCTTAATTTTAACTTTTTTACATTATACTGATTTTCCAAAATGCTTAATGAGAATACCCATGTGTCTTTTATATGAATCACGTACACCTTTATTACCTGTTGTAGGATTCCAAAATATATGTTTGACCACTACCATGGCATCAAGAATCTCAACCCTTTTAAATAGTTATCTGATCTCACTGGATAAGCATTGTGAAATTTTCTGCAATCTTATTCTTGTTTGAGATATAAGACCTTCATATAAATTACATGTTATAGGTACTTATTCAATGTTTAATCCAATAATATCCACTCTTTTTTGGAAAGTATGCATTTGAATCTCATTCCCATTCACAAGGATACAAATATTACCACTTATATTAAGTCTAAAATAGATTTTAGGGTCCTTTAAAAAAAATTAAGGTTTTCCAACTATTGAATACATGTCCTCGTAAACATTCATCACAGTTGTATAATTAATCTAATGTTTTACATACTAGTTTTATCAATCTAATGAAGTCAACTATATAAATGGATATTTCTTGAGCACGTTTTATTAAGGAATTGATTTCATGCAACATGGGTAGAATCTCGCAAAGTGTAAACAATGTTTCCAAATCTGTTAAGCCGTACAAAAATATTTTTCCATATTAACATGCATATAATACTTAAACATAAATCCAACTAACAATGGATATTCATCAAAAAAGTTGTGTGCATGATCATACATGGAAATACATCTTGTATCAACATATTTAAGAAGTTTTTTACTATTTGTTACTCCAATTGCAAATTTATGAAACTCTTGAAATATTTTTAGACTTCTTGACATATACGCATGTAATTCATGAATAATATCTTCATTTTTTTCATTTTCAAATGTGTTAGCTATCTTGTATGAAATATTCATCCTATGAACCATGAAATGAATTAGAATCATATAAGGCTCAACTTATGTTTGTAGGTGGAAAAAATAACCCATTATATGACCCTGCATTATTGATGTACTGTCAGAACCAACACATATAATATTTGTAGCTATTGAATAATCATCCATCCCAATTATGTCCTTCAAATTATATATAATTATATGCACTCAAAATTACATGTGCTACATTATCAGAAAAATGTTTTAAAATTCCCCAATGATGATTCATGTCTTTTCCAAAGGTGTTCAAGCTCCTAAACCTATTTGTAGATTATATTTGTAGCCTAGTTTTCCTTACTTAGCCATTTCCCACTTTTCTTCATCTTCTCGCACCATTTTTCCTTAGTTTTTCCTTTAGTTAGAAAATAATCACCCTACCTGGGTGGTAGTCTTGGAACTGCTGCCCAGACATGGCTGCAGTTTTGTAACCATCGCCCTGTGTAGGGTGGCAGTCTTGTGTGAAATTCCTAGAATCTTCCAATGTTATTAAAGACGTGTGTTGCTCCACTTCACCTCACTTTTAGCAGACGTTTACAAACCTTTTTAGCTGATTTCAAGCTTGATTACCTTTTGGCAATATCCTCTTTCACTTATAATGTGTAGTTGATTTTTCAAAATTCCCCTTCATTATTGATGTGGCGCCTTGTGGCTGCCAAGTTTTATAGTGCATAGCCCATCCAACATTCTATAAATTCATCACTTGTTCTCAAGAAAAGGGACAGATATCATTTTGTGTATTCTTGTATTGTTAAGATGCCACATTCTTCCTAGAAATTGCATAGCCAAGCTCTATTCACTTTTTTTATCTATCTTCCACCTGCATTGTTACTAGACTATTATCAAGCTATCATTTCTCTAACAACTTCTCATTGTTTCTTCTACTACATTCCCAATCCCTTGGACTCATGTGAACACATGACATTGAAAAGACAAGATGAGGGGAAAAATCATAATACAACTGGACTTGCCATTGCTCTATATTTCCAGGTTAGGGTTGATACTAGTTTTCTTTATTTCTTCATATTATTATTTTTGAATCGTACACATACACATATCAAATAGAGTAGAAAAAATTAGCTTTTACATTACAAATAGTTGTATCAATTTCAAAATAGATTTTATATCTTCCATAGGAGTTTCTGTTGATATATTCTTCTTTCCCTATCCCAGTGGGTTTGGAGGTAAGCATATCTAGAGGAAGCTTTCTTTTCCAGCATAGAGATAATATATTTTTCATATATTTTGGTTTCCCTTATATTCTCAAAAATCCTATTCGGGAGGTTACAGGGGAAGAAAAGCTTATGAATATTTCAATCTTCCCATGTATCTGAGATAGGAGAGGACTTAACAAATCCACAATTACTTACTGGAAAAGATACCTGGCAATGAATCATTAAATAAGATTTACCTTTAAATAATATTTTCTAACTCTTTGCATGGGTTATCTAATTCATTCATTCACTCAATCTTTGGCATTCTAACTCTTGATCATTCAAGCTACCCAGTGATAAACCAGAGCCCATCAGATCTTCACCAGCATCAATTCATCTCATCCACAGCTTTGGATCATCAAAACAAAGCACACATTCTCTACTGCCATGGAATTGGACACCACCCCATTCCCATATCTCTAATGAATTCTCATCAATCAATAGCCACCTTCAGATTTATAGGTTACTAGATAATTAATTCACTCTTATTTGTTAAGCTTTTGTTTTGATCTTAAGTCTTTCATTCACATCTTTCATCTAATCCTTCTTTATCTTAAATACCACCTTTCACCTGTTTACTACCTATTCCATCAACCTGAACCATTTCACCCATCCTAGCACCTCTATCACCCTTGTTGATCCTTAAAAAAAATCATATTATCCTCCTCAAACACCCTCAACTCTCTATGAAATCACAGAGAGACCCAAAACACCCATTTTTAATATGTGTCCTATATTTCCCCTACCGGCACTGGTCACCCAACCGATATTGGTCATTTTCCAGTATCAACATCGCTCACCTAACTGATACCAGTCTCTATGACCAATAAATTTTCTTATAAAAGTGAGATTACAACTTTCACCAAACAGCCCAGAATCACTAAAAACCTTTCCCATGCCTTTCCTAACACCTGAGTGACCTTTCCCAACCAAAAACCACACATTTCCTAATGCTAGATTAGTTTATATTTTAGTACATTATTTAATCTAGTGTATTGATAATGTTTTAAGACACCTAAATCAAAGTGTTAGCAATAGGACCTTTACTTCTTGCATTTATTTTCATTAATTTAATAAAACAGTTGATTTACAACCATCTAGGAAGTATCACATTTCCTACAACTAGAAATTTCTAGGCAGTCCACTGCCATATACTATTTAACTCCCTCTTGTGGTCTTGTTGTGATTTTATAGGTAGTACCTCCTAGCCAAAAGGAATCTATCACATTCATTCTGATCAAATTCAACAACGTGTGTAACCTTCTGTGGACTATTCATAGGTATTCCTCCTACATCCATTACCCTTATCTATTTTATCATATTACTTTGAGGTGAAACATTGACACATTCCAAAATCCTCAAGAGTATGAAAACCTTCATCAACACCCACATTATGATCATCGTATAGGAAAAGTGTTACCATACGGTCCTCCCCACCTTCGCACCAACTTAATATTAGGTGGACTTGATACTTCTTATTCTCCTGAACCACCCACTCAAACACAACATTTTTCATCTGACTTTTGTTACCTCACAAACCGCCACTTCACCCATACCTTTCTTCATCGTCATGCTTGGAAGCCCTTATGATTTGGTCTTCATGAAAAAGGTTGCCACATATGTATTCCTTTCACTACCTATAAACATAAATACCATCATGGTATTATATTTTTTTAACCACCTAGTCCGAAAAGGATAGAGTATGCCTCGTAGGGGAGGAACCACCTTCTGCACCTTTCTCACCTTCTTCACCTATCACACCACCTTCACCCACGGATTCCATGGATCTAGAATCCATCCCTCCTAACTTTTCTTTTCATAAACATCATTTCTTTGGGACCTATGACCTATCATCATGATGGCAAGGCTCCCTCTTCCATTTCTTTCCTTTATCCTGACATGACTGATGATGACACACCTTCTATAAACATCGCTTAATGTCAGGATGATGGTTCCATTGTCACCTATCTACATGTGGAGGATTCTTACATTCACCAATCAGTACCTTCTAAGACAAAAAAACCATGTTGAATGAATAAACCATCGAGATCAACATTCATACTTAGGATGACCCTCGAATTCTAAAGATAGGTCAATCTTTAAGTTCTACTGAATAGGAAGCCTTCACCTCTTTCCTCTTAGATCATAGCAATGATTTTTCTTGGTCCTATGCTGATATGCCCAGTATTGACCCAAATATCATGGTGCACAATATCATTACTATTCCTTATGCCAAATATGGGAAATAGAAGTTGTGAAAAATGCATCCATGTATTACCCTTCTTATCAAAGAAGAACTCTAGTGCCTTCTTTCTATTTCTTTTATTTTACCTATTGACTATCCGTAATGGATTTCTAAAAAAATTCTTGTCACTAAACTTACAGGGGGACTCTGCATCTGCATATATTTCTATGACCTTAACCTTGCCTTCCCTAAGGAATACTTTCCTTTTCCTAGCATCGACCAAATTTTTGATCTTACAGCTGGCCTTGAGATGCTATATCTTATGTGCAGATTCTTGGGTAATAACCAAATATTACTCATGTGAGAGAATTAACACAAAACCACCTTTATCATCCCTTTGGGGACCTTTTGTTATTACGTCATGCCTTTTGGCTTGAAAAATGTTGGTGCCACTTATCAGCGTGTGATGACCTATATCTTCCATGATATCATGCATGACATACTGGAAGACTACGTCAATGAACTTCTCAGTAAATCTAAAAGTTGGGCTGAACATCTCCCCATCCTTAAAATCATGTTTGACTATCTCCTCAAATACTATATTCGCCTTCATCCGAAAAACTACATCTTTATCATTCTCTCTGGAAAACTCCTTGGTTTCATTATCTTTTTGCGAGGTATTGAATTCGATCCTACTAAAATCAAGGCTATTCTTGAGATGCCTCCACCTACTAACCTTTGAAATTTTTGTCGTTTAGAAGTAAAATTATGTTCCATTTGACGTTTTATTTCCCAACTTTCTGACTGATGTCACCCTTTTCATCATCTTCTTATAACGGATGTCTCCTTCAATTGTAATGATGAGTGCCACAAATCCTTTAAAGCATTGAAGTAGTACCTTCTTCAGCCACCTCTACTCATCCCACCTAAGGATGACCAACTATTTTACCTCTATATTTATGCCATTGATCATTCCTTGGGTGCCATGCTCTCTCATCACGATGAGAAAAATAGGGAGAAAATGGTTTATTACATAATTCCTATGCTTTTCGATTACGAGACTCAATATACTCATGCCAAAAAGCTTTGCTTATCCCTAGTTTTTGTTACCACTAAACTTCACCACTACCTACTCAACCACAAAAAAAATTCATTTCCAGCACCAACCCCCTACATTATATGTATACTAAGCCTTATCGATACTAATGTGCTTCACATTGGGTCATACTCCTTACAGACCCAGACCTAGAATTCATTCATTAAAATCTTGTTAAAGGACAAACCATTGCATATTATCTTACAGACACATCTCTTTCTAGAAATCAATCTTCTAACTTTGATTTTCCTGATGAATCTATCTACACTCTTTCCCTAGATGACATCATTTATCAAATAACCTCTTCTTTGATGATTATAAATGCCAACATGGGGGTGTTGCAAGGGTTATTCACATTCCTCTTGATGGAAATCCTATTCCTTTATCCTTTAAACTTGAATTTGATTATACTGATAACGTGGCTAAATATGAAGCACTCATGTTAGGTCTACAAACTTCCATTGCCCTAGATGTTAAGACCATTAATATCTTTGTAAACTCTCAACTGGTAGTCAACCAAGTCAATGGTTTATACAAGTGTCATAAAAAAATACTTCAAAAGTATAAGCATCATGTCGACATGCTTTTGACTACCTTTGATAATTATGACATTTAAATTGTTCTGCGATCCACTAACAAATTTGGGGATACCATGGCTTGTCTCACCTCACAAGTACCCACCTCACCTTGAGATTCTAAAATATTTGCAAAAATATAATGATTGCAATCACCCTTTTATCTATTTCATGATGTAAAATTTATGGGATGATTCAAAAATGACCCACGTAACATTTGGTATAAGCAATACACTAACTACCTCTCCCTTTCATTACTACCTCTAGATCTCACTCGAAATGGTGAGTGAGCATTTCTCCAATAGGTATCTTCTTATTTCATCATGGGGGGTATTCTTTATAAATGTGGCTTTGATGGTATCCTCTTACGGTGCCTCACTAGTTCTAAAATTCCTTACATCATTAAAGAAATCCATGATGGGATTTGTGGTGGACATTTCAGTGGTCACATTGTTGTCAAACATATTATTTGACTTGGCTATTACTGGCCAACCCTTAACCGATATTTTTGGGACTATGTAAATTTTTTTGTGAAGTGCCAATAGCATGCTAACCTTCACTACATCCCAATTCATGCCTTACAAGTCACCATGGGCTTTTTACCTTTTTCCCAATGGGGTTTAGATCTCGTTAGAGAGATCAACCCTCATACTTATCAACGTCACCAATTGATCATCACAACAATTGAATACTACACTAAATGGTTGGAATTATTCCCTCTCAATTCTAACAAAGATGAGAAAATATGTCAATTCATTAACCATCACATCATTTTTCATTTTGGTGTTCCTCATCACCTCATCACTGATAATGGTAAACAATTCAAAAACAAGACTCTATGCAAGCTCTGTGATAACTTCAGTATTCAAATCAATTTCTATTCACCATATTATCCTTGTAGTGCCCATTTAAACAACTGGAGACCAAAGAAACAACCTAGGGTTAGCGAGAAAATTATGGAATAATTTTTTTTGATTAAAAGTGTCTATAACTAAGTTACAAGACATCAGTTTGCTACTGGCAGGTTCCATAATAGATCCTATTTACCAAAATGAAAACTTTCAATTATTTACTTATATCACAGGGTCCAAATATTAGGGTTACATGCTTTAGTTAGGTTCAAGGAGTAATTTACTCCCATACCTACTCTCTAACAGACTCAGAACTCTAACTAGATTTTTCTCATACCAAACACTTCCAAAATTTCCCTAAACCATTTCCAATGGATAGGAAATTTTCTCACCTTTACGGAGATATAAAAAATTCCTCCTAAATCCTTACAGAACTCCAGTTATGAGTGGACGAAGTTCCTAGAGTAAAATTTCCCTCGAGTGACACGTGGCATAAGGAGGGGAAGAGCACCTTGGGCAGTTTAACAAGTCGCGGGGCGGAATTGAGAAACTTTCCCAGCACATGGTTTAAGGTAAAAAATGTTTTTCACCCCCACAGGTACCAAGGGGACACTTTTCGTGTTCTAATGTCGAGAGGAGGAGGGAGATGGGAAAGCGGAGCGGTAGGAGGAAATTGCACTTTACGCCAAATGAAGGAGGAAGGGGATAGGAAGGAGAGGGAAGTGCGTGGGTCTACGCACACATGAGGGAATAGATTCTAGGAGGATGGAAGGGAAGTGAGTCATGGGAGGAATTAAATAAATTCTCCCCAAGGGCCAAAAACCAAATAAGTCAAGGGGCTTCCACCCTTCCCGCCGCCACCCCAGAGTGCCACGTGGCACGTTTTCATTGGTCGTGGGCATGCGGGGCCAAAACATAAAATTTTCCTTAAAATTTTAAAAATAAGATAAGTTTGAAATGGAAACATGCCTCCGCCATAGTAATGAGAGGACATGTGGCACCTTCTGATTGGTTGTGGGCCAGCGGAGGAAAAATGAAAAAATTTCCCAAGCAAAAATTTTCAAAAAGCATAAGTTTTCAAATTCGGTCCACCCTCCTCTATGCCACGTGGCAGCATGTGATTGGCTACGGACCGGCAGGTTGGTGGAGGAAAATGGGAAAATTTTCAAAAGGTTAAGTTTTAAAATCAATCCACCCCTCCCAGGGTGCCACGTGGTAGGCCCCGATTGGTTGTAGGTTGGCGGGGGCTGTGGACATTTCTAGGAAATTTTTCCAAAGTCAAATTTTGAATTTTTTTCTAACAGTTAGATTTTATTGTTTTTATTTGAATTTCATTTTGAAGTAAAACTTCAAATGGCCATAAATTTTGATAGGAATGTCAGATTTGGGAAAAATGAGGACTTTTCAGAAAGCTCTCGATGCCCTCTTCGCACATGAGTTATCAATTTTAGAAATTGATAAAGTTTGCTAGGTCAATATAATAAAAACAATCTGCAAGGTTTTAATTTGTGGACTAGCAGATTTCAACTTTTCAATTTGATCAATTTGGAACTCCTCCTTCACTTCAACATGTCAAACAGACATGGAGGATCAGTCTAGGGAGAGTTTAGAGTGTTTTAGGGAAGTTGATTTGTCCAATTTATTCGAGGTTGTATTTTTTCGGCAATAGACAGAAAAATAACTGTGAAGGTTCCCATTTGAAATTCATTAAGTTTTAGAGATTCATTCTTGATTGTTAAGGTCAAATTGAGTTATTTAAGTCTTCCTAAATGTGAATTTCAAATTTCCATAACTTATTGTTGAGTGTAAGATTGAACTATTCATTTTTAATAGAATATGGATTGCCAGATTTAAGTTTAAAACTGTGAAATGTTTATTTTTAAATTGTTTATCAATTTTGTCTTTTAGATGTGCTTATGATTCCTAAATTATTCAAATATAATTGCTTATCAAACAACCATTCATTTCTACATTAAATGTAATTCAAAATATATTTCAAATATGTATTTTTCAAAAGAGAACCATATTGTCGTTCCTTTCCACGCATTCTTTATTTCTTTTCTTCTTCAAACAACCATTAAATTTCAACAATAATTCAAATCAAATGTGCAATAGATTTTGGAGAAGGGAATGCATTATTTCATTGATCCTCAATACAATTTTACAACTTATCACTTTTCCCATTTGATTTGGTTTCAAATTGTAAAATACAAAGTATGGAACATCATTCACATTTTCTTTCCAAATCAAAATAGAGAAGTATAATTCTTCTTGTAGATTTCTCAATTAAAATTTAATTTCCATCTACAATGCAATCACTTCTCATTACAACATTTATATACTCATCCACTCAAAGTGGTAAAATTTATATTGAATTACTCAAAGGGAAATGACTGTCAAACTATGAAATTCTTTCTCCAAACAGTAGCATGCTTGTTTCTTCTTCTTTGCAACTTTGATCACAACAAGGAATGGGGAAAGGCAATGCTATCCACCCAACCAATACATCCAATGAGAAAAGAGAAGCCATCCTTTCCTCATTGGCCCTCGAGCCGCAAGAATATTGAAATAAAGTATGAACATCAACACATGGCAACAAGGCTTCTTCCGAAACAAACAAGCATACTTCACATTTCATAAAAATAATAAAATACACAGTCCAAACAAGACAGTAGTTCCCAACTGCATTTGAAAACATACACACAATACATAGGCTTGATCAGTCAAGCCAACAAGAGCAAGGACTATGGGGAACTCCTTATGCCTCCTAATTTGGAATTGGGCATCCACCAAAATTCATACCACCAATAAACATATCAAACCCATAAACCTTATATCTCCCAACCTCTCCTTATGCCCCCCCAAGAGTAAGAAATCCAAGAAGTTTCTTTTCCAAGTTAGATCCCAAACCAAAACTCCCTCCACAATAAAACAATACCATTGACAATCCCTTATGCCCCCCATATGAAATCCCCACAGCCTTCTCCTAAACCATGCCCTAAGTATTCTACCCAACCATCCAAGAATGCAAACACAAACAACATTCAAACATCCATGCAAGAGAAGGAAGAACAATTAAAACACGGCTCAAGATCCTACCTCTCCAAACTAAAGTTTGTTCCAAGCTCATAAGATTTCCAAGATGCCAAAAATAGTCCCAAATCAGCAAGGTTCAAGCAAGCAAAAAGACTCCAAGCTCTTCCTTAAACAAGCTCCAAAACAGCACCAAAAATGCACCCCCAAGAGGAAATGGACAAAGTTTTAACAACCTCCAAATAAGCAAGAAGCTTCAATATAAAGGACATAGAAGAGAAGAGAATGATGTGGATCCATGTGGGATGCCACATCATTCTTCCTCAACCCCAAGAGGAGATCAACATCACACACCAAATCACAATAAATAAAAATGACAAAATCACTTGCATACTCCAAAAATGCCCATACTCCAAAAGGACCAAATTCACAACATGTAAGGGAAGTGCAATTAAAATTTACATATTGTCACTTCAAAATGCATTATAAATTCCTACATTTAGCCTCCAAACCATAGGCATGGTTGGTGGATCATTTTAAGAGGTTTGGGACAAGTTTAACTTGTCCCACAAACCTCCAAATTTGGCCTCCAAGGACAAATTCGAATTTCATAAAAGATGAAGTGCTTGACCTTCCAAAATTTGATTTACAAGACTCTTACAACATCACTTACACACTCTTACCACATTAATATTTATAACAAAAACTTTATTTATTTGATTCCATATCCCAATTTATTTTAAATAAAATTTAACTATATGACTATCACATTAATCTATCACATTAAAATTAGATTACAAGAAGGAACACATTACTAAACAAAATACATACAACATTAATTCAAAAAGGAACACATAAATAAAACACATATCCCATGGTCACACGTAATGGAGATCCCCCCCATGGAAAATTCTAACATAACTCAACACACAAATGAACAACATAGTTGCCATGGTGACCTTGTTGATTTCACATGGAATTTCAATATGGTTAGTCTCCAGTCCCCCAACATTGTTGTGATTTTTAACCTACAAAATGCAAATACCTCCTTCGGCCTCGTGGCTACATCAGAACATCCAAAATGATATAAACAACATATCAAGATTATCTAAGCATATGAATCACAACAATATCAAGAATTCAACATTATCATTTTAATTAAATAAATCAACTATATCATCATCAAAATCTACCATACTAGATCTACTCAAAATATCCAAATGTCATAAGTCTAGATCAACATCTATAATATATCCATGTCAAAATTATATCATCAATCACATATCAAAATGCCTCTAGTAATCCTCATGCATAAAAAATGAATCCACATCAATAATAATCCATGATCTAACATCTAACCATCATACCAAAACAAGACATAATAGTGTCCATAATACGATCAAAAGTATCAAAATCAGTATCTGAAAGTGTCAAAGGGAAGTGAGCACTACAATCCTCAAACTAATGGTTAAGCTAAATCAACTAACAAAACCCTCAACAAAATTCTAATGAATTTTTTCAATGATATTGGTAAGGATTGGCATATGCACATTACTTTATCCTTATGCGTTTATAGCACCAGAACTCGCACCTCAATAGCTGCAGCACCCTTCTCTTTGGTCTACGAAATAGAATTCATCTTGTCTCTCGATGTCCAAATTCCATATTTTCATATCTCACTTAAATATATGCTCAATGATGATGAATTTTTCAAATATCGTTGGACACAAGTTGAGTTATTAGAAAAACATCATTTAAATGCTCTCAACCACCTTCAAACCTACCAAAAACATATCAAATGTGCCTATGAAAAATGTGTTTATAAACAAAATTTCAAGGTTAGTGATCTTGTCCTCAAAGACAATAAACATGTAACTAAAGCTGAGAAAAAAAATGAGGCAAGTTTTTTTACTAATTGGCCTGGACCTTACATTGTCACCCATACCTATGGATCAACTTCTTATTGTTTATCTTCTCTTGAAGGTAAACCTAAACTTGATCCCCTTAATGCCTTACATCTTCGACCGTTCTATTGTTGAATAAATTACTACATAACTTTATGTCACTTACATGCTCGTCCCTTGAGCAAACCTCTCCTTCTACCTACCTATTTCAAGGAACAATGACACAAACATAATCATGTGATTATGTCTCACCATTTGGCCTTATCTTCAATATGAGTATCACGGCTCTACTCATGGGATGATTCTCATGGATAATTTTTTTCCTTTTCATAATGGAATCCCATGGTTGTTCATCACTTGAAATCCTCTCTTCCATAGCTAACCTCTCTCTTGATATGGTTTTTATTTCATACAAGATGATTATACTCCTTTGTAGTCTTTTCCATGACTTCAATTTTAAAAAGAAAAAGAACAAAATACATGGGATAACCACAAAATCAACTCCTTGAGTCAAACTTCTCACAAATAAACAAATCCCTTAAAATGACATCTACCTCTCTTTCTTGCTACTATAAGTAGACTTATCCCTTGAAGGAAAGCTATAAAAAAATAGCTATATTGTACAAATTCTATCAGAAAAGATAACTTTTTCTGGAAAACCAAAACTAAAAATCATCTTGAAGCTTCCCTTATCAATAAGCTTCATGAAGACCTCAAGGAGATATTCTATTTATCCCTCATAGAATTCCCACATTGATCTCTTGCATAGCTAACCTCTCTCATGCTATGGTTTTTCTTTCATACAAGAGGCTTATACTCCTTTATAGCCTTTTCCATGACTTCAATTTCAAAAAGAAAAATAAAAAAATATGTGGGATAACCATAAAATAAACTCATTGAGTCAAAATTCTCACAAATAAACAAATTCCTTAAAATGACATCTACCTCTCTTTCTTGCTACTATAAGTAAACTTCTCCCTTGAAGGAAAGCTATAAAAAGTTAGCTATATTGCCCAAATTCCATCCAAAAAGATGACTTTTTTTGAAAAAACAAAATTAAAAATTATCTCGAAGCTTCCCATATCGATAAGCTTCATGAAGACCTCAAGGAGATATTCTATTTATCCCTCATAGAATTCCCATATTGATCAGTCTATAAAAGTGAAATAAAAGAAAAATCAAGAAAAAAAAAAATTGGTCATGGACTTGCCTATTCTAGTTTTGGGTATCTTGCAGAAGGGACATGATGTCTCACAAAATTTTATCCTAAACCAATGCTCCACCTTTCCTCTTTGTATTCTCTTCTTCCTATTTAATGGATGATGCATGTACTTCAAACATAGTGATCACACCACTTATTTCACCCCTAGAAATTTCAATCATGCCATACCTTTAGGGGCTTATGTTCATAATTTAGGCTTTGGTATGCTCACATTGGTTCTTGCCACTTATGGAGAATTTTTTCCTCTTCTACCATTCGCCCCTTTACTTACTTGTTGATTGTTCTACACAGGAAAATACCTTTGACACTTAGTTTCTGAGATTTCTTCTCCTTTCACCTACATTTACTTTCACCATCTACTTCAATCAACTCATCTTACACATTCTATCTTACTTAAACAACCTAAAAACAATCATGTCTAATCAACCTAGACACAACCTTTCCTAATTAACCTATACACAACCATGCCTAACTTACCTTTCCCATTTAACCATACATAAACTCACCAACCTACTCACCTACATCATCTTATTATTCCTTATCTAGTGGGATAACTACATCATCCTTAGGCCCCTTTTGCAAGGGCTATGTAGGAATCACTCTTTAGGCATGGGGCCCTCTGAGGTTAGCTCAATCACTCTTTTACCCCATCATCTTTTCCCCAATCAAACAAAAACTTAGTGAGTTTCCATAAAAACAATAATTTTGAAGTTAAATTAAACCAAAAATATACATCACCTATGTACATCATCATTTACTTTCCATAAAACCAATAACTTGGAAATTAAATCAAAACAAAATTAAACCCAACCATACCTATCCTCTAGTTTCCATAATATCAATACATTGGAAATTTAAATAATTCACCATAATATCAACCACATCATGCCTAAATCATCCAATTTCCATTAAAAAAAATAGAAATCTTCAACTCTACCATGCCTAAACCATCTATTTTTTTTCATGATGCGAATACAATGACAATCCATAGTGACTCTGCCATGTCTACATTTGACTCAACCATATCTAAACCATCTATTTTTCATGACACCAATACAATGAAAATCCATACTAAATTCACCATACCTACATCTGACTCTACCATGCCTACATATAACTCCACCATGCCTACATCTGACTCCACCATGCCTAAACCCTCTATTTTTCATGACGTTAATACAATAACAGTCCATATTGACTTCGTCATGCCTAAATCTAACTCTACCATTCCTACACCTAACTTTAAAATGCCTACACATCTAGTTTCCATGAAAACAATACAATGGAAATAAACCATGTACATCATATATAAATATCATCATCCATCTATACATCGAAGGTGTGTATATTAATACAATGAATTTATAGATAAAAATACAAGTATCTCAAAAAATTCCCATACAATCTCACATATTCAGCACACAGGTCGGTGTGTATGTCAAAAATCAAAATACAATGTTAGATATCATCCCTGTCTCACCCATGTGAGGGGTTGGTACCTCCGTTTCTATCTGCAGTACCCTCATTTGGTCATGATATCCACACTCATCACCTCTCTAGTGCCCTCATCTGGCCTCGGCCTCCGTGAACTAGTCACCTACCTCTGGCCATGCCCATGCAATCAATGACTACCTATCCTAATGGTACTATGAGTCCTCTTGATGGCTACATGCTTTGCCTTGTACTCAGCATATGTCATCACCTGAAGACTAGCATCTAACACCGCTGACAAATGTTCAGATTGGGCTGCGTGAAGAGGTGGAGAAGACTTAAATGATCTGTCCTGAGTGTGAATCTCTGACCAAGAAGGAAATGTCTCCATCTAACTAAGGCATGCACCACTGCTGCAAGCTCAAGATCATGGGTAGGATAATTAAGTTTGTGATCCTTGATTTTGCGAGACTCAAAGGCTACAACCCTACCATCCTACATCAACACACCTCCAAGCCCTGTTAAAGAAGCATCTGTGTAAAAAAAGAACTCACCCTATGGATCTAGCACTGCAAGAATGGGTGTTGTAGTGAGGAACTCCTTCAGTGTCATGAAGGTCTGTTCACATCTGTCTATCCAAATGAACTTCTTCCATTTCCTCTGAAGGGAAGTGATAGGGTGCGCAATCTGAGAGAAGTCCTAAACAAATCTCTCATAATATCTTGCTAATCCCATGAAGTTGCACACCTTGGTCATTGTAGTGGGTGTTGGCCAATCCATAATAGCTCTAATCTTGGAAGGATCGACTGTGATACCTTCCCCGGAAATGATATGACCCAAATACTACACCTCTGACTAAAAGAAATCACTTCTCCAAGTTCCTGTAAAGCTTCTACTCACGAAGACACTGAAGAACCTTTCGAAGGTTCCCCTCATGCTCCTCATGTGTACATGCTTATATCAATATTTCATCTAGGAAGATGAGCATGAATCGATCTAAAAAGTTCCTGAATACCCCATTCATAAAACTCATAAACACTATAGGGGAATTTTTCAAACCAAAAGGCACCACTGTGAACTCATAGTGCCCATATCTTGTGTGGAAGGTGGTCTTATGAATGTTTTCCTCTGAGATCCTCAACTGATGGTAAATTGACTTTCGATCAATCTTAGAGAACATTGTGCCTCCCTTCATCTGATCAAACAAGTCATCAATATGAGGAAGAGGATAACGATTCTTGATCGTTACCTTAGTCAACTGGTGGTAATCAATACACAACCACAATGTTCCATCCTTCTTCTTCACAAAGATCACTGGTGCACCCCAAGGGGATACAATAGGATGGATAAGGCCCTTTTCCAAAAGGCCCTCAAGTTTCAGCTTGAGCTCACAGAGCTTCGGGGTGGTCATTCGATAAGGTTCCCATGAGATAGGCTCTGCTCCAGGAACTAGATCTATATGAAAACCAATCACATGTGGGGGTGGCATCCCTGGTAGCTCCCCTGGAAATACATCAGAAAACTCTCTCAAGGTAGGATGATCACCTAGTGATGGTCCACTAGACCCATCCTCTTATCCATCAATAACTATAACAACATACATTTGACAACCCCGTCGCACACACCGCTTAAGCTGTATAGCAGAAATGGTGCAAATAGAAACGGGTCTCCTAACCCCTGAGATCACCGACTCAACTCCTAAATCATCTACACAAGCCATAGTCTTATGATAATAATCCATCCTAGCCCTATGTGCAGATAACCAATCCATACCTAAGATGACTCCATATGAGCCCAAAAGAAGGATACAAAGATTTGAGGTGGTGGTGAAAGGTCCCAAATCCAAAACACACTCCTTAACTAAGGATTCTACAGAGATCTTGGCTCCAGAAGCCATCTCAACATCCCAACTAAGACCCTTACTAACTACCACCAACCTGTATTTCTCTACTAAAGATGGTGCAATGAAGGAATCAGAAGAGCCAGAATCAAATAATACAGAGGTAGGAATACCACCAATGCTACCTATGGTCTAAATGACTATGATCTGGTGCTCTACCTGGTAGTTCTCAACCACTACATAAATCCTTTGGTTACATCCCATGTCTCCAACTATCATCTTAGAAACTAGTTCCTTACCCTTGTTAGGGTTATGAGGACAATCTCTCCAAAAATGTCCAGCTACTCCACATCCAAAGCAACCACCTAATCCTCTCCAAGAAACAGCACCTCCAGTAGGTGCCCTAGAAGCCTGTGGTGTTGATCTTGATGATCTGGCTATGGTCTTCTATGTCCTCTATTGGTGAGCTCCCACTAACTAAGCTCTAGGTCCACTTTGTGTCCTGATGGGACACCTAGGAGGAGGCCCCATGTTCTGACCTCTCTGTGCATCAGCTCTCTATGGAGGTCTGTAAGATGGGTAGAAATACTGTTGCTGCTACTGTGGCCTAAAGGATGACTGTGCTGAATGATGACCATCATGAGGGAGAGGTAATGAACCTCTCAATCTACCATCCTACATATGTTGGATGTGGCTCCTGACTTAGTCTCTAGCTTGTTGGGTTTTACCCTGAGTCTCCTCCGCAATATAGGCCTTCTCAACGGCCTCTACTGAATTTTTTGGATAGTGAATCTACAATGCACCTCCAATGTCCAAATTTAGGCCCAGGATGAACCTATGACTCCACGCCTGCTCATCCTGCATATACTTTACATACTGAAGTAGATCTAGAAATCTACTCTCATACTCTGCCACTGATAGAGAAGCCTGACGGAGGTCATGGAACTTTTCAATCATCTGTTGTATGAACCTCCGTGATAGATACCTGCACCTAAATCTCTCCTCAAATAGCTCCCAAGTCACTGTCTCTAAATCTACATGGAGCTTCTACTCCTCTATCCTCCACCATACTCCTGCTCCATCCCTTAGTAGATGGATCGTAACACAAGATTTCATGTTTCTAGAACAAGGAAAAAGCTTGAAACAACTGCTCAAGCTCACTAGCCAGGCCTCTGCCTCAAATCCACCTGTATTTCCTAAGTAATGTGAGGGTCAAATCTTCAAGATCTACCTTATGTGATCCGCAGCTATGGTCTGTCAGTTTCTAGGTCTCTCTACATGCTCATCCCTAATCCTATGGCTCTGAGACCTCTCTCTAAGCTCTGGAACTCTGTCACCTTGTCTCCTATGAGGTGACTCTACTCATGTTGACTCTATATGGTATTTCTCTCTTATATGCTCCTCGCTAAGTCAAGGAGATACTTGTCCCTCGATAGAAGGGGCTCTATCATGACTAGCTACCTGACTTCCACGTAATCCTCCGCATAGAGTGGTATTAACATCCTGAAGGGTCTATAGAATCTGAGGTAGAATGGATGCTACACCCTAATCCAGTGGTGGTGGTGGTGGTGGTGAATCTAAATCTCTGTGAAGGTTCCTCTCACTCCATCTTAGCCTTCTATATAGACCAAAGTGAGAGTTAGTTCATTTTGCTAAGTTTTACACAACTTCCATGTTCACTAAAATATACAAATTCTTGCTAAGTTGTTTTATATATTTACAAGTGTACTATGTTTAATTTTTCATGTCTCTAGTTTTCTAGTGTGCCCAATGGTCAAAGCCTTTGAACCAATGCTCTGATACAAAAATTGTAGTGCCCATTTAAACAACCACTTGAGACCAAAGAAACAACCTAAGGTTAGCTAGAAAATTATGGAATAATTTTTTTTATTAAAAGTGTCTATAACTAAGTTACAAGATGGTAGTTTTCTACTGGCAGGTTCTGGAACAGATCCTATTTACCAAAACACAAAGTTTCCATTATTTACATATATCAAGTTCACATGGTCCAGATATTAGGATTACATGCTTTAGTTAGGTTCAGGGGGTAATTTACTCCCATACCTGCTCTCTAACAGGATCATAAATCTAACTGGATTTTTCTCATACCAAACACTTCCAAAATTTCCCTAAACCATTCCCAATGGATAGGAAATTTTCTCACCTTTTCTATGATATAATGAAGTCCTCCTAACTCTTTACCGAACTCCAGTTATGAGTGGGTGGAGTTCCTAGAGTAAAATTTCCTTAGAGGGACACGTGGCATAAGGAAGGGAAGAGCGCCTTGGGTGGTTTGGCAGGTCGCGGCGTGGCATTGAGAAACTTTCCCAGTGCATGGCTTAAGGGTAAAAAATATTCCATGCCCCCATGGGTCCCAAGGGGACACTTGTTTTGTTCTAATTCTAAACAGTAGAGGGAGATGGGAAAGTGGAGAGGTGAGAGGAAGTTGTGCTTTGTGCCAAATGAAGGAGGAAGGAGATAGAAAGGAGAGGGAAGTATGCGGGTCCACGCATACTTTCAAGCGAACAGAGTCTGGGAAGATGGAAGGGAAGTGGGCCATGGGAGGAATTTAAGAAATTCTCCCAAAGGGCCAAAAACCCAAAAAAATAAAGGGGCTTCCACCCTTCCCGCCGCCACCCCAGAGTGTCATGTGGCACGTTTTCATTGTTCGCAGGCCGGCGGGGCCAAAACATAAAATTTTCATTAAAATTTTCAAAAGAAAATAAGTTTGAAAGGGAAACATGCCTCCGCCATAGCCACGAGAGGACACATGGCTCCTCCTGATTGGTTACGGGCCGGCGGAGGAAAAATGAAATTTTTTCCCAAGCAAAAATTTTCAAAAAGCATAATTTTTCAAATTCAGTCCGCCCTCCTCTGTGCCATGTGGCAGCATGTGATTGGCTGCAGGCCGGCAGGTTGGCGGAGGAAAATGGGAAAATTTTCAAAAGGTTAAGTTTTAAAATCAGTCCACCCCTCCCAGGGTGCCACGTGGTAGGCCCCGATTGGTTGCGGGTTAGTGGGGGCCGAAGACCTTTTTGGGAAATTTTTCCAAAGTCAAATTTTGAATTTTTTTCTAACAATTAGATTTATTATTATTTTTGTTTGAATGCCATTTTGAAGTAAAACTTCAAATGGCCATAAATTTTGATAGGAATGTCAAATTTGTGAAAATGATGAATTTTCAGAAATCTCTCAATGCCTCTTTGTACAAGAGTTATCAATTTTAGAAATAGATAAAGTTTTCTAGGTAATTATAATAAAAACAATCTGCAGGGTTTTAATTTGTGGACTAGCAGATTTCAAATTTTCAATTTGATCAATTTGGAACTCCTCATTCACTTCAACATGTCAAATGGACATGGAGGACTAGTCTAGGGAGAGTTTAGAGCATTTTAGGGAATTTGATTTGTCCAATTTGTTCAAAGTTGCATTTTTTCGGCAATAGACAGAAAAATGACTGTGAAGGTTCCCATTTGAAATTCATTAAGTTTTAGAGATTCATTCTTGATTGTTAAGGTCAAATTGAGTTCTTTAAGTCTTCCTAAATGTGAATTTCAAAGTTTCATAACTTATTTTTTAGTGTAAGATTGAACTGTTCATTTTTAATAGAATATGGATTGCCAGATTTAAGTTTAAAATAGTGAAATGTTTGTTTTTAAATTGTTTAGCAATTTTGTCTTTTGGATGTACTTATGATTCCTAATTTAGTAAAATACAATTGCTTATCAAACAAAAATTCATTTCTACATTAAATTTACTTCATAATACAATTCAAATATGCATTTTTCAAAAGAGGACCATACTATCTTTCCTTTCCACGCATTCTTTATTTCTTTTCTTCTTCAAACAGCAATTAAATTTCAACAATAATTCAAATAAAATGTTCATTACATTTTGGAGAAGGGAATGCATTATTTCATTGATCCTCAATACAATTTTACAACTTATCACTTTTCCCATTTGATTTGGTTTCAAATTGCAAAATACAAAGTATGGAACATCATTCACATTTTCTTTCCAAAGAAAAACTGAAAAGTATAATTCTTCTTGTACATTTCTCAAATCAAATTCAACTTCCACTTACAATGCAATCACTTCTCATTACAACATTTATACACTCATCCACTCAAAGTGGGAAAAATTATATTGAATTACTCAAATGGAAATGACTGTCAAACTATGAACTTCTTTGTCCAAACAACAACATGCTTGTTTCTTCTTCTTTGCAACTTTGATCACAACAAGGAGGGGGGAAAGGCAATGCTATCCACCCAACCAAGACATCCAATGATAAAGGAGAAGCCATCCTTTCCTCATTGGCCCCCGAGACCCAACCATATTGAAATAAAGTATGAACATCAACACATGGAAACAAGGCTTCTTCCACAATAAACAAACATACTTCACATTTCATACAAACAATAAAATACAAAGTCTAAACAAGACAGTAGTTCCCAACTGCATTTGAAAACATACACACAATACATAGGCTTGATCAAACAAGCCAACAAGAGCAAGGACTATGGATAAATCCTTATGCCTACAAATTTGGAATTGGGCATTCACCAAAATTCATAGAACCAATAAAGATATCAAACCCATAAACCTTATATCTCCCAACCCCTCATTATGCCCCCAAAATTTATCCCTTATACCCCCCGCAAGAGTAAGAAATGCAAGTGGTTTCTTTTCCTAGGTGGATCCCAAACCAAAACTCCCTCAACAATAAAATAGTTCCATTGACAATCCATTATGCCCCCCCATATGAAATCCCCATAGCCTTCTCCTACACCATTCCCTAAGCATTCTACCCAACCAGCCAAGAATTCAAACACAAACACCATTCAAACATGCATGCAAGAGAAGGGAGAACAATTAAAACACAGCTCAAGATCCTACCTCTCCATACTGAAGTTTGTTTCAAGCTCACAAGCTTTCCAAGATGCCAAAAATAGTCCCAAATCAGCAAGTTTCAAGCAAGCAGAAAGACTCCAACCTCTTCCTCAAACAAGCTCCAAAACAACACTAAAAATGCGCCCTAAGAGGAAATGGACAAATTTTTAACAACCTCCAAATGAGCAAGAAGCTTCAATATAAAGGACATAGAAGAGAAGAGAATGATGTGGATCCATGTAGGATGCCACATCATTCTTCCTCAACCCCAAGAGGAGATCAACATCACACACCAAATCATAATAAATAAAAATGAAAAAATCACTTGCATACTCCAAAAATGCCCATACTCCAAAAGGACCAAATTTAAAACATGTAAGGGAAGTGCAATTAAAACTTACATATTGTCCCTTTAAAATGAATTATAAATTCCTGCATTTAGCCTCCAAACCATAGGCATGGTTGGTGGATCATTTTAAGAGGTGTGGGACAAGTTTAACTTGTCCCACAAGCCTCCAAATTTGGCATCCAAGGACAAATTCGAATTTCATAAAAGATGGAGTGCTTGACCTTCCGAAATCTACCTTACAAGACTCTTACAACATCACTTACACACTCCTACCACATTAATATTTATAACAACTTTATTTATTTCATTCCATATTCCAATTTATTTTAAATAAAATTTAACTATATGACTATCACATTAATCTATCACATTTAAATTAGATTACAAGAAGGAACACATTACTAAACAAAATACATACAACACTAATTCAAAAAGGAACACATAAATAAAACACATATCCCAGGTTCACATGTAATGGAGACCCCCCCATGGGAAATCCTAACATAACTCAACACACAAATGAACAACACAGTTGCCATGGTGACCTTGTTGATTTCACATGGAATTTCAATATGGTTAGTCTCCAATCCCCTGAAATTGTTGTGATTTTAAACCTGCAAAATGTAAATACCTCATTCGGCCTCATGGCCACATCAGAACATCAAAAATTATATAAACAAAATCTCAATATCATCTAAGCATATGAATCACAAAAATATCAAGAATTCAACATTATCATTTTAATTAAATAAATCAACTATATCATCATCAAAATCTACCATACTAGATCTACTCAAAATATCCAAATGTCATAAGTCCATATCAACATCTATAATATATCCATGTCAAAAGTATATCATCAATCACATCAAATTTTCTCTAGTAATCCTCATGCATAATAATTGAATCCACATCAATAATAATCCATGATCTAACATCTAACCATCATACCAAAACAAAACATAATAGTGTCCATAATATGATCAAAAGTATCAAAATTAGTGTCTGAAAGTGTCAAAGGGAAGTGGGCACTACAATCCTCAAACCAATGGTCAAGCTAAATCAACTAACAAAACCCTCAACAAAATTCTAATGAAATTCGTCAATGATACTGGTAAGGATTGGTATATGCACATTCCTTTATCCTTATGGGTTTATGGCACCAAAACTCACACCTCAACAGCTACCACACCCTTCTCTTTGGTCTACGGAAAAGAAGTCATCTTGCCTCTCAAATTCCAAATTCCATATCTTCATATCTCACTTAAATATATGCTTAATGACGATGAATTTTTCCAAGATCGTTTTGCACAAGTTGAGTTATTAGAAAAATGTCATTTAAATTCTCTCAACCACCTTCAAACATACCAAAAACATATCGAACACTCCTATGACAAATGTGTTTATAAACAAACTTTCAAGGTTGGTGATCTTGTCCTCAAAGAAAATAAACATGTAACTAAAGCTGAGAAAAAAATATGATATAAGTTTTTTTCCTAATTAACTTGGACCTTACATTGTCACCCATACCTATGGATCACATTCTTATTGTTTATCTTCTCTTGAAGGTAAACCTGAACCTTTTCCCCTTAATGCCTTACATCTTCGACCATTCTATTGTTGAATAAATTACTACATCACTTAATGTCACTTAAATGCTCATCCCTTGAGAAAACCTCTCATTTTACCTACCTATTTCAAGTAACAATGACACAAACATAATCATGTGATTATTTTTCACCTTTTGCCCTTATCTTCAATATGAGTATCATGACTCTACTCATGAAATGATTCTCATGGATACTTTTTTCCCATTTCACAATGGAATCCCATGGTTGTTCATCACTTGAAATCCTCTCTTGCATAGCTAGCCTCTCTCTTGCTATGGTTTTTCTTTCATAAAAGAGGACTATACTCCTTTTTAATCTTTTCCATGACTTTAATTTCAAAAACGAAAAGAAAAGAAATACATGGGATAACCAAAAAATCAACTCCTTGAGTCAAACTTCTCACAAATAAATGAATCCCTTAAAATGACATCTACCTCTCTTTCTTTCTACTATAAGTAGACTTCTCCCTTGAAGGAAAGCTATAAAGAGTTAGCTATATTGTACAAATTCTATCAGAAAAGATGACTTTTTCTGGAAAATCAAAATTAAAAATTATCTTGAAGCTTCCCATATCGATAAGCTTCACGAAGACCTCAAGGAGATATTCTATTTATCCCTCATATAATTCCCGCATTGATCTCTTGCATAGCTAACCTCTCTCGTGTTATGGTTTTTCTTTCATACAAGAGGCTTGTACTCCTTTATAGTCTTTTCCATGACTTCAATTTCAAAAAGAAAAATTAAAAAAATACATGCGATAACCACAAAATCAACTCCTTGAGTCAAAATTCTCACAAATAAATGAATCCCTTAAAATGACATCTACCTCTCTTTCTTGCTACTATAAGTAGAATTCTCCCTTGAAGGACAACTATAAAAATTTAGCTATATTGTACAAATTCTATCCAAAAAGATGACTTTTTTTGAAAAAACAAAATTAAAAATTATCTTGAAGCTTCTTGTATAGATAAGCTTCACAAAGACCTCAAGGAGATATTCTATTTATCCCTCATAGAATTCCCACATTGATCAGTCTATAAAAGTGAAATAAAAGAAAAATCAAGAAAAAAAATTTAAAAAATTGGTCATGGACTTGCCTATTCTAGTTTTGGGTATCTTGCATAAGGGGCATGATGTCTCACAAAATTTTATGCTAAACCAATGTTGCACCCTACCTCTTTTTATTATCTTATTCCTATTTAATGGATGATGCATGTACTTCACACATAGTGATAACACCACTTCTTTCACCCCTAGAAAGTTCAATCATGTAATACCTTTAGGGGCTTATATTCATAATTTAGGCTTTGGTATGCTCACACTGGTTCTTGTCACTTATGGAGAATTTTTACCTCTTCTACCGTTCACCCCTTTACTTACTTGTTGATTATTCTACACAGGAAAATACCTTTGACACTTAGTTTCTGATATTTCTTCTCCTTTCACCTACATTTACTTTCACCATCTACTTCAATCAGCTCATCTTACACATTCTATCTTACTTTAACAACCTGAAAACAATCATGTCTAATCAACCTAGACACAACCTTTCCTAATTAACCTATACACAACCATGCCTAACTTACCTTTCCCATTTAACCATACATAAACTCACCAACCTACTCACCTACATCATCTTATTATTCCTTATCTAGTGGGATAACTACATCATCCTTAGGCCCCTTTCACAAGGGCTATGTAGGAATCACTCTTTAGGCATGAGGCCCTCTGAGGTTAGCTCAATCACTCTTTTACCCCATCATCTTTTCCCCAATCAAACAAAAACTTAGTGAGTTTCCATAAAAACAATAATTTGGAAGTTAACTTAAACCAAAAATATACATCACCTATGTACATCATCATTTACTTTCCATAAAACCAATAACTTGGAAATTAAATAAAAAAAATTAAACCCAACCATACCTATCCTCTAGTTTCCATAATATTAATACATTGGAAATTTAAATAATTCACCATAATATCAACCACATCATGCCTAAATCATCTAATTTCCATAAAAAAATAAAAAAATTAGAAATCTTCAACTCTGCCATGCCTAAACCATCTATTTTTTTCATGATGCCAATACAATGACAATCCATAGTGACTCCACCATGTCTACATTTGACTCAACCATATCTAAACCATCTATTTTTCATGACACCAATACAATGAAAATCCATACTAAATTCACCATACCTACATCTGACTCTACCATGCCTACATCTGAATCCACCATGCCTACATCTGACTCAACCATGCCTAAACCCTCTATTTTTCATGACGTCAATACAATAACAATCCATACTGACTTCGTCATGCCTAAATCTAACTCTACCATTCCTACATCTGACTTCAAAATGCCTACACATCTAGTTTCCATGAAAACAATACAATGGAAATAAACCAAGTGCATCATATATAAATATCATCATCCATCTATACATCGAAGGTGTGTATATTAATACACTGAATTTATAGATAAAAATACAAGTATCTCAAAAAATGTCACAGACAAACTCGCATATTCAGCACACAGGTCGGTGTGTATGTCAAAAATCAAAATACAATGTTAGATATCATCCCTGTCTCACCCATGTGAGGGGTTGGTACCTCCGTTTCTATCTGTAGTACCCTCATATGGTCATGATATCCATGCTCATCATCTCTCTAGTGCCCTCATCTGGCCTCGGCCTCCGTGAACTAGTCACCTACCTCTGGTCATGCCCATGCAATCAATGACTACCTATCATAATGGTACTATGAGTCCTCTTGATGGCTACATGCTTGGCCTTGTACTCAGCGTATGTCATTACCTGAGGACTAGCATCTAAATCTTATCCTTACAATATCTAACCTCTACCACAATGTCTCTATAGATGACCATAGATATCTCCTGGGGTGGTTCCATAGCTCTAATACTTAACTGTAAACCTTATACCAGTACCAGTGGTCCCTACCTTATTATCTGTAATATAGGACCCTGTCACAATGCCTATGCCCATACAATGGGACCCTATCATGTTGTTGGTGCTTATATAACTACCTGTGCCTATATCGATATAACGTAGTCACTTGTGTCTATGATGCTACTGACTCCCCTTGTAATGTGACTATCTGGGAATTTAACACTATTACCTATTGGTACCTAAATTTGTTCTCCCTTTGTAGTTGAGTAGCATCAACAAGCTGAGCCAGATTCCTAGAGAATGATGGATCAATATTTAAGTTGTTTTGTAGTCGGGGAAGGATCTCATCATCTCATTATAACTTGGGCATGGAGAAGTTGGGTAGCATTGTTGACCAATTTTTTCCCTTAAGCAAAATTGATCAAATAATACCTTGCATTGGAGAAATGGAAAGGTTTGGTTCAGTCGCATGAGCTTACTTTTTCTCCCAAAAAATGAAGTGGCTGGAGAGCTCGAAAATGGAGGAGCAAGGTCGGTGAATAGGGCCAAACAACGTTAAAGGAGATCATAGCACAATAGGATAAAATCAGAGAAAGGGATCAAATGTTTTAGACTTCACATATAAGTTGACTTGGGGCAAATTAATGGACCCATGGAAGGTGCCACATGTTATCTTGGTGTAATTCTAAGAGGCACGACAAAGCAAAGACCCCAAATGAGCACCAGCCCTCCACATGGTTAGAGTCTGAAAGGCAGCACTAGTCATTGAAGAGTCTAAGTATAAAAAGGTTGGCAGAAGCCTCCATGTGTCTCAATGGCACACCTCAAGAGGTTAGGTCCAAACAGGGTCTCCAAATGTGCGTGGACTCTCCACATGTCTAATGTCTGACAGTTTCTCCTAATTGGGTGGGAAAGATAGAGTCAACCGTTGAAAGGTCTAACACCAATAGAAGGAGCCATACTTCAGCATGGCATAACTTCAAAGGCATGACCCAAAGCAGAGATTCAAATAAGTGCTTCCCCCCATGTGGTTAGATCCTGAAAGTTTAACCGACCCAAATTGGTTAAGTACAAAAGGACCAGTGAAATCCTCCACATGTCTCTTTGGCATAACTTCAAAGGTGTGACCCAAAAGGTAGACCCCAAACATGTGTAGAATCACCACATGGTCAAAGCATGAAAAGGTAAGGCCGGCTGTTAAAAAGTCCAAAAGCCTATAGAATCCTCCACGTGTTAGATCAGCACAACTTCAAAGGTAAAATCCAGAGGTAGGTCCCAGATGTGTGCTAAGCCTCCACATGTCTCTGGTCAGTCATAGTGTCTCTTCCAACAAGAGGGGCTTAGGAAGAATACAAAGGAAATAGAGCAAGCCTATAGATAATGCCATGTGTCAGTTTGGTGCAACAATAAGAGTGAACAGAGGGGGAGAAATCTTAACACGTAGGGCTGCCACATGGACCTTATGCAAATAGACCCCAAACCCAAAGCACCTTCAGGTGGCCATATATTTCAACCAAGAACTCAAATTCAAGTGAGAGGGGACTTTTTGGAAAGCTCTCAATGCATGCTATTAACCTACCACCATTAATAAAGAATGGTAAATTTGGTCTTCCATTTTCGAGGTTGTCACACTTCTCACCTACCACCATAATGAAGAATGAGCTTCCTTTCTTGCCGAGAAAGGAACATTAATGGAGGAATGGGCTCTGTCAGGGAATCCATCATTGTTGTAGGTGAATTTAAATGAATTTTGGGGTGGTTGGAGTAGGTGAATTCAATGTAACCTTGGGGTGGTTAAAGCAAGATTCAAACTTTCCCTTTCTCCTTCTCTCATTCTTCTATATATTGTAAAGGAGGGTCATTTTTCAAAAGGTTGGTCATTCTTTCTCTCCTTCCCCCTCTCTCTTTCTCCCCTCAGGTTGAATGTGGAGCTTAAGCCTCCTCTCATGGCTTTGTAATGGCATTTTCTTGCCTCTTATCCACCGATGATGTACTGTGTGAGCTCATGGAGCAATAAAATCTGTTTTGTGATGTGTTTTGTTCATCCTTCCTTATTTTATTGTCTCTTCTTTCCTCTCATCATTGTAGGGTATATTGTGCATACTTATGATGTCTATTGTAGGTTTTGAGAGTTGTGTTTAATGGGTTTTAAGTGGTGTTCTGTGTGAACTCTATATTTTTTTGTTATGCATCCGTCCATCCTCTCCATTTCTCAATTCTCTCCACTTCAGGTAGCTAAGATTATGATTAGTAACCCTCATTTTCTTGATGTTATCACCTCTGTAGTGTAGGATTCCTTTATTTCATTCTCTCTCTCTCTCTCTCTCTCTCTCTCTCTCTCTCTCTCTCTCTCTCTCTCTCTCCCCATCTCGTTGCCATTGTTAGATTAGGAGTAGATAATTGCATTTCCTTCCTTATAAGTAGTTTAGCATTAGGATTAGGAATAAGAATCCAAATTTCTCCAAAGGGCCATCTCAAGTCTACAAGTTCCACAACTTGAGATATGGTCCCAAGTTATGTAGTCATTCTAAATTCTCCAATCAAATCTAAGAGTATCAACCCATTGAGTTGCATACATTCAAGGGTGATGTGATTCCACATCAACAGTTTTGGCACACTTGGTGGGACACTGGAGTTAGATTTTTCTCATCTTTCTAAGGTGTCTCATTATTAAACAGCAAATATTAAGCCACCGTGTGACCACACCTAATAGTTTTAGCATGTCCGGTGTGACACCAAAGTTAGATTTTTCTCATCTTTCTGAGGTTTCTTATTATCAAAAAAAATATTAAGCCATCGTGTGACCACACCTAACATTTTTATCACATTTCGTGGGACCAGACTAAATAGATATACATCTTCATCACATCATGTTCGATGTGTTATTGCTAAGATCCATCCTTTGGAGGCATTTTTCAACACATCTGGTGACTCTATATGGTCAAAAACCCATCTCTGAAGTTGCAGACCTTCACCCATCCATTTTTCTCCCATCTCCCTCATCTTCTTCCATGCAATGAAGTTATGTAATCATGACTTCATTCCCAACTTGGAATTCACACTTACAACAACAACAGTGTAGTCAGCCTCCAATGTATTTCTCAACTCCTCTAGATCAGCATTATGATCAGATCTAGAACCATTATGCTTACCCATATGAGAAGTTTCAAAACCATTTTGGTTATGAAGACTATCAATAACAGGGGGACGCATACAATGGTAACAGTTATATGGAAAACGTTGATTTGCTGGAGAAGATTCAAATAATGGAGGCTAGCATGGTCCAGTCAAGGGCTACAACTCAAATGGAATCATTCAAGATTGGTTACAGGGCACCTTGTCCATGGGAAGGCCGTTTTCCAAGACACTATAACCCACAGGAGAAGCTTGACTTCATGGTTGAAATGTTGCCTCAACTTGCACAGTGGATGGAAGAAATAGAGGCCTAAAAGATTGGTACCAGACAACCTCATCAATGGGTAAGTCCACCATCTCATATATTTTCTTTTCCTCTTTCTCCATCAGCACCATCTCAATTGGAGCTTCAATTTCCAAGCTTCCCATCTGTTACCCCAAGTGTTGATTTCCCTTCTCCATCCCCTAGTCTTCCATCTCATCTCATTTCCTCTGCTCGTTTCCCTTCCAATCCAAGTCCCCTCCATAAGATCCAAAAGTAATATCTTCCCCACCCACCATTCCTCCTACTCTCCCGAGTCCATGTTGGGAAGAGACTTAAAATCCAGCCAAGGAGAGCAACAAAAAGAAGAGCCAAGAAAAGAAGAAATAATTAGAAGCTTGGTGAGCTTGGCTCTTAGATTTGGGATTGATAAAATCCCCTTGATGGAGAAACCCATGGAGAATGTCAAGGTCAAGCCACAAGTGGTGGAATCTTTAGTTGTAGCAAAAGCAAGGGAAGGAGGAGCTACTCCAAATCCAAAAGAAGAGGAGTACATTTCAGTTGTGAAGGAGAACCATACAGTTCTAGAGGCTTCAAGTGTAGAGAAGGCCATAGAAGAACCTACAGTTCTTCCTTCCACTTCATCCCCTTCAAGATCTAATGTTGAAGAAGAGTTTGAGCTTTCAAACTTCATGTTTGAGGATGAGGGGAACCATGGTGAGAAATTTTCTGATCTGACGGTCACCATAGAGGAGGTCGAGCACACATAGTAGGACAATGAGGAGGCAGATTATCTATCTAACTTGGAGGATTGCTTTGATGGAGATGAGCCTAAGGATATCACATCATTTGCTCCTCCATCATCCAACTTCCAAGCACATGAGTCTACTACCATAGACGATATCATTCAAGGACAACAACCTGTGTCTCGTAGCGGCCCTCTAGAACTAAAGTTGGACAATCATAAGCTTTCACGTTCATCTCAAGAGGAGGAAGGGAAAGAGCACAAGGATCCCAAATCTCCCACACCATTCACCCAGGAAGGTCCATAGGAAGACTCCGCTCTTGGAGTTGAATTTCAAAATAATGGGCATATTCAAAGAACCATACCATGCCCTATCGGGTACTTGGCTTCATTAGAGCTAAGGGAGAAGCCAAAACTATTCATGTCTAGTTCAGAGCATGAGGATGAGCTTCAGTGTGTTAAAGGTTAGCAGCAGTGCCTCCCAGACCCTAGTACAAAAAAACTCCAGGAGGTGTATATTTTTTTTGTTGATACTTTGAAGAGGGTGAAACACCATATGCAAGATGGTTTTTTACTCTCATTTCTAACCATGTTCAGCACCAAATCAACTACATGGTCACAATTTGTGAGAAAGGGAAGCTACTTCTCCCTACCAGTTGTAGGATTTGTTTGAGTTCCCTTTGTTTTTGATTAGCATAGAGTAGGTAGGTTTGCTTCTAGTAGAACAAGTGCTTTTGCACACTCTGCATGTTCCACTTGTGGCATGTATGTCTTTCTCTTTTATACATAGATTTTATTTGTATTACTTCAGTCAGTATATTTCATCATACCCTTTTGTTGTTGTAGAAAAAACATCATATCTGTATCTGATCAGTTGCTAATTTCAAAAGGAAAATATAGAGAAACTAAAATCAAGTTTCGAGATAGTCCATTTATAGAACAGGTGAAGTCCTAGGTCATGAAAAATTTCTACTCTTAGAAACTCTATTTTCAAGATATTCTTATGAAAATTGAGAGTGCGGACAGTGGGACAAGCTCAGGATCATGAAGTGCAAGTAGTTAGGTTCAATTTTCAAGAACAATATCAGTATCAGTCTATCATTCATGACTCCATGCCCAATGGATACTTCAATGCAACTGGTCTCTTTATCTAGCAGGTAGATATCCCCGTGAGTCACCAAACTATTCACCAATTTTTTCCCTTAGGAAAAATTAATCGAATAAGACCTTACATTAGAGAAATGGAAAGGTTCGGTTTAGTTGCATGAGCTCACTTTCGGTCCTAAAAAATCAAGTGGTGGGTGGGCTTGACAATGGATGAGAAAGGTAGGTGAATAGGGTCAAATAGCATTAAAGGAGATCAGAACTTAACAGGATAAAATTGGAGAAAGGGCTCGAAGTTTTTGGACTTCACATATGAGTTGACTCGGGGCAAAATAACGGACCCACAGAAGGTGCCACATGTCATCTCAGTGTAATTCCAAGAGGTACGACAAAGCGGAGACCCTAAATGAGCATCATCCCTCCACATGGTTAGAGTCTAAGTACAACAAGGCTAGCAAAATCCTCCACATGTCTCAACGGCACACCTCCAGAGGTCAAGTCCAAATAGGGTCTCCAAATGTGCACAAACTCTCCACATGTCTAGTGTCTAACTATTGCTCCTAAATTGGTGGGAAGGATAGAGTCATCCATTTAAAGGTCTAAGGCTAGCATAAGGAGCCACGTGTCAGTACGGCATAACTTCAAAGGCGTGACCCAAAGTAGAGACTCAAACAAGCACTAGACCCCCACGTGGTCAGATCTTGAAAGTTGAACTGGCCCAAATCGGTTAAGTATAAAAGGAATGATAGAAGCCTCCACATGTCTCTTCAGCGTAACTTCAAAGGTGTGACCTAAAAGGAACACCCCAAACATGCATAGAATATACATGTGGTCAGAGTCTGAAAAGGTAAGACTAGCTGTTGAAAAGTCCAAAATCCTGTTAAATCCTCCACACGTCAGCTCAGTGAAACTTCAAAGGTAAAATCTGGAGGTAGGTCCCAAATGTGTGTTGAGACTCCACATGTCTTAGGTTAGGCATAGTGTCTCCGCAAACAAGAGGGGATATGGAAAAATACAAATGAAATAGATCAGGCCCATGGACGATGCCATGTGTCATTTTGGCGCAACAATAAGAGAGAACAGAGGGGGGAAAATGTTAAGACGTGTGGGGCTGCCATGTGGACCTTGCGCGAATAGAACCCAAACCCAAAGCACCTTTAGGTGGCCATATCTTTCAACCAGGAACTCAGATTTGAGCAAGAGGGGACTTTTTGGAAAGCTCTCAGTGTCTGCTATTCACTTGCAACCATTAATGAAGAATGGTAAATTCAGTCCGCCATTTTTGAGGCTTTCATGCTTCTCACCTACCACCATAATGAAGAATGGGCTTCCTTTCTTTCTTAGAAAGGAACATTAATGGAGGCATGGCCTCTATCAGGAAATCCATCATTGAGGTGAATTTCAATGCATTTTGGGGTGGTTGGAGTAGGTGAATTCAATGCAATCTTGGGGTAGTTAAAGTAGGATTCAAACTTTCCCTCTCTCCTTCTCTCATTCTTGTATATATTGTAAAGTAGGGGCATTTTTTCAGCAGGTTGGTCAGTATTTCTCTCCTAGCCCCTCCTCTCTTTCTTCCCTGGGGTCAAATGTGGAGTTTAAGCCTCCTATCTTTGCTCTATAATGGAATTTTCTTACCTCTTGCCCACTGATGTTGTACTGTGTGAACTCATGGAGCAATGAAATATGTTTTATGATGCATTTTGTCCATCCTTTCTTATTTTATTATCTCTTCTTTCCTCTCGTCATTGCAAGGTATAGTGTGCATACTTCTTATGTCTATTGCAGGTTTTGGGAGCTGTGTTTAATGGGTTTGAAGTGGTGTTCTATGTGAACTCTATATTTGATCCGTGATGCATCTGTCCATCCTCTCCATTTACTCACCTATCTCCACTTTAGGCAAGTTAATATTGTGATCAGTCAACCCCCCTTTTCTTGGTGTCTATCACCTCTGTAGTGTAGGATTTCTTTACTTTCATGCTCTCTCTCTCTCTCTGTTTCCTTAGGCATTGTTAGATTAGGAGTAGATAGTTGCATTTCCTTCCTTAGAAGTAGTTTAGCATTAGGATTAGGAAGAGGAAGCCAGACCTTCTCTGGAGCGCCATCTCAAGTCCACAAGTCCCATAGCTTGAGTGATGGTCCCATGTTATGCAATCACACCAGATGCCCCACTCATATCTGAAAGTCTCAACCCATCAAGTTGCATACATTCAGGGGTGTTGTGATTCTACATCATCATAGGAACATGTCATACAAAACTAACTTACTTTCTTCCATTAGGCTCTTACCTCTAAACATGGTGAGAGGACCTATTTTGTAGTCTTTATTTGTAAGGAAAATGAATATATCTACAGTATTTGATAGTCCTTTATAAGGAAAATGAGAAATAACCTTGGGGATACATGGTCAATTCAAAAAAGACTAACTTTTGTGAGTTGTCACTCTAGACAATTTAGGAAACTCCTCTTTAATACATAGGCTTTCAGACTAGGACAAGACAGTAATGGAACCATCATTCTCTATACATAGGTTGTGCATTGTCATCTAGGTAAGACTGAGTATATTTGGTGGGACTTCATGTTGGTTTATAGATTTATTTGGCATGGGGAATTCAAATCAGGATAAGACCTTGATATATACCAAAAATCTTTGGGAACTCTTAAAAAATGTTATCAAGATCTACTAGATGAGATGATGAAAAAACTTCAAATAATCAATTATGAACCTTCACTCAGAAGATGTGCATCCATGGAAGCCTGAAGATACATTAACTTTCACACATTCTTTGAGAATTTAAACATAAAATTTCATGGTAAAGATACAATTAAACATCAATAATCCCTGGATCTATCATGCCTAAGATGTACTCATAGGCTAACAAACAATCTATATCAACAAAATGGAATCAAAATGAATTTAAAACTATTTATTACAGAATGACATGAAATCTCTTCTCACAGCATAATTGTCAATTACCACTTTATGCTACAAAAAGGATAAGATCTTGTGTGATTCAAAGAAATTCTTAACATAATATTGCAACAAGAACATGAATAGCTACTTCTCAAACACCTCAAGTCTTAAAGTAGACACAACAATGCTCATGATTAACACAATTAACTCAAGGCTCATCAAATTTATCAATGCAAGGAAATTTTTATTTATAGTCTCAATGTCTTATTAATGGCTCCATACACTTATGCAACCATCTTGACATGATTCAATTTGAAGACTCAAGAAATTAACAGGCTTCTCAGATAAGTTCTTGGGAAAATGGTTTCTCTCATTTTTTCACCTTTATCTTCTAAAATTTTAGAAATTTTTAACCTCCCTTCAATGCAAGAGTATTCTCATTGCCTTTATACAATTTCACTCGCTCACTGATCCTCCATTTTCCCCCAAAAAAATGAAAAATTAAAGAGAATATTATTTTCTATTTTTTCCAGGTGGAAAATTTGTTAGTCATTCATGTTTCTTACTTTCATCAGATATTATTAGGGAACCCTATTTCTGCCTTTTGACAATTTTCTTAATCATTTCTTTACTTTTGGCATCCAAGAAACCCTTTTTTAATAATTCCCAGGTGGTTCCATATGGCTTGATATGACAGGAAATCCTTTTCACCTTTGAAAATCTACCTCAAGAAATGCATACCTGCATTCATGCCTCATAGAGATGAGTGTCCTCACATGGATTATATCACATCAATAAAATGCCTTCTGTCACACAATGCAAATTTCTCTCAATTTTTTCTTGTGTGAGTTGAGAAAAATATTCACTTTCATCTGATGGAAATCTATCTCACTTGACTCAATCATATGTCTGCACCATCCTTATTATAAACTCAACTCTACTTTCTCACCAATATGCATTCCTTTTCCTATCTTAAAAGTGAATAAATTTTTTACATAGCTTTTATCAACATAATGGCAAATATGGTTGTGGAAAACAATTTGAAAGATATTTCTTCAGAAGATTTAAACCAAATATTCAACCTGCATGGTCTAGATGAAACCTTTTTCAGCGGATTTATTTGATATCATAGTCCCAAGGGATACTAAAGGGCCTTTGACCTGTCGAAAATTTCGGCTCACACTCCTCTTGAGATTGATCAATATCAATCATGTCTTCTCATCCTTCCAATCCATGTACTTCCATATTTTTTAGTGGGAAAATCAAAAATTTCCATAAAACTTGAAGAAATTTTGGATCGAAAGGAGGCCTTCCATGTCAAGGAGGATTGATTATTAGTGTCCCTTTTTATCCAATCAAGATCTTTTTCTGAAAGAGATTCCCAAGGAGTCCTAAAATGTTGTATGACAAGTATTCCATTGATATTGTTAAATAATTATTTCTCATAAAATGGATGAGCTAGAGCGGAGAATAGATTTCTCTGGAGTCAAGGTCAAGAAGGACATGTGCCATCAAAACCATCCACCATACCAGCACCATCTTAAGAAAGAAGGGGAGGAATTAAGTTCCTAACCCCCAATTATCATTTCAGGATGGAGAAGAATAAATTTCTTTATTTTTTCGTCACTCTAAACCATTGGAAATTTCTTTTACCAAGGACAACCAGGGGCCCCAGGTTCATTGTCTGATCTTCCACTCATTCAATGCATCATGATTCCTCCAATGGAGTTTATAATTTTCAGGGCCTGTGGACCAATTCCTTCTCCTAAGAGAGTGAACCATCCTTTAACAAGGAGATGGAAGGGTGAGTCCAGCTCAAGATCTCTTATTCCTCCTAGTCCCCAAGGCATAGTTCTTGATTGTCCAGCCACTCCATACATTCCCGCTCAATCCACTCCCGATAGGTCTACTCCTCACAAGGGGAAAGGGAAGATGAAATTTTTCATGGGTGGTTCAGATATTTTAGACTGGGTATCTTCCTATCAGAAGAAGATCGAGATGGATAAAATCATGGATAATCCCAGAATGATCCTTGAGTCATTGATGGATATGGGGATGTCCTAGATATAGTGGGTCATTGTGTTTTTTTAGATGGAACAAGGCTTAGATGAATTCATGTTGAGGAAGAACAAGATGTTTAATAAGCTTCCTCCACTCAGAGGAAATTTCAATGTAAGAGTAAAGGACAACTGAGCGTTGTTTCTCTTCTTATGTCCTTACTTCCAAACATGTATACAATCTTCTTCATCATGGGTTGGGGCCCCTATAGAACCCCAAATTTTTGATTTATATCTGAAACTTGTTTCTTTATCTTCATTATATGAGTTTGACATAATGTTTGAAAATTTTGATGTTTGCATCTTCAGATCAGCCCCACTAGCCCATATTTTGTTTGCTTCTCTGGAGATTTGATTGCAACTCTAAAATTCCTATGGTTTCATCAATGGTGCTCATGATTTGTTTAACCTTCCACCTGTCTATCTCCATTTAAATATCCTTGACTCTAATTTTAGCCATGCCTTCAATCTGCATGCCTCGGGACCCAAAACCACATTAAATGTTTCCGAACATCGAGTCCCCTGCATATTTTTTTTGTTCTCTCATTAGTAGTGGCCACTTCTCATGACATGTGGAGACCCCACATATCCTTGGGTCTTCTCTCTTTGTCCTTTTCTGAATCTATGCCTGGATGACATGTGGAAGCTTGTGAGCCCTTTCTCTTTTCTTTGACTTTTCAGCCTACATGGGCTGTCTTGTCCATGCCATTAGCCATGTAGCAGATCCCCTCTCCTTGATATCTTTTAATTCTTTACACCTTTCCAATGATGCACAGAAGGGACATGTGGATACCTTATGCGATTTGGTTCAAATTCTTAAGTAAATTTGAGTCTCGTGAAGCATAAAATCATATTAGGAGGATAAAAGGGGCCAATGTTCATAGGATTTATAGGGGAAAAATAATTATTACATTCCTCAACTAAAAAAGAGGATTCACGCCCTAAAAACATGACTCACTTATTTATACCCAACAAATCCTAGTCTTTGAGCATACATTTTAAAACACAGGTAAACTAGTCAGAGTAAAATTTTCAAAGGCATACACCAGATTCAAGGGTGATACCAATTCAAACACTAACACAAGATCTGAATTGAGCATGAGCACCCCCCATGGGTGCCACAAGAACCACACAATCCCAAATAAAATAGACCAAGTGCCTAAAATCCATTGGCCTATGGAGTCAAATTAAAATATGCACAGGGTTGAATAAAGATAACTTTCCACAAAAACAGACCAAGAAACCAAGGCAATTGGTCATTATAGACCAAGAGAACAAAAAAGGGGGAAATAAAAATAGAAACAAAAGGGAAAAATAAAACAAAAAGACTATACAGTGTACAGTAATGTGTACCTTATCTAGATCAATCAAGGAAATGTTTTAGGTTCCTAACATTAATAGGAAATTCAAGAAGATCCCCATCTAGATCCTTCAAGAAGAATATATGCTAACCAATTCTTATGTCAATGGAGTAAGGTCCCATCCATAACACATAAAATTTTCCATTCTTTCATTTTTCTTCATTCCTGTTATCCAAAAGTAATACCATATCTCTCACGTTGAAATCTGTAGGGGTCACCTTTTTATCAAAAAAATATGGATTCTCTATCTAAACTTTATGTGCCTCTGATGAGACTTCCTTCTCTCTTCATCTAATGCCAATATTTGATTCATTTTTTTCTCATATGGGTATATTATCCCTTCTTCCCCAAGTTATTACAAAAATTGATATGATGATAGTTTTAGATGTAAGGGAAATACAACTTGAATTCCATATACCAACTCAAAAGGACTCTTTCCAGTGACTCTTTTAGTTGTAACTATGCCTTCCCATAAGGAAAACTTGAGTTTCTCACCCCACTTATTCTTTTTGACCTCAAAATTTCTTTTGATTATCTTGAGTAGGGTTTTATTACTGGATTCATCTTGACCATTCCCTTGTGGATTATAATTGGAAGCATAAGACAATTTTATGCCTAACTATTGGCACATACTTACTAAAGGTTTATCTCTAAAGCTCATAGCATTGTCATCCACAAAAAAATTTAGCACTCCAAATCTACAGACTATATTATTTAGGATGAAAACCATCACTACTTGATGATTTTCTTTTTTGGTAGGTATGGCTTCCACCCATTTTGTAAAATAGTCTTTAGCTACTAGAATCCACTTGTTCCCTACACTTGAGGAAACTTCCATTTCTCATATGAAATCCATACCCCATTTTTTGAATGGAGCCTCAACAGATACTGGTTGCAAAGGAAAAGCACTAGATGCTTTCATTCTTCCAAAAAACCTTTGATATTTTTCACACTTTCTCACCAATAATGTTGTATCTTTAAAAATTTTAGGCCACCAATAATCTGATCTTAGAATCTTAAGAGCAATTACTCTTCCTACAAAGTGAAATCCATATACACCCCCATGAAATTCATCAATAATTTTGCAGGCATCTTCCTTTGTTATATACCTCAGTAAAACTCCCTTTGGGTTTTTCCAAGCCAACCCATGCTCTGTCATAACATATTTTTGTGAATTTAATTTGAGTGTCCTTATTTTATTTTTATCCAATTGACCTGGATACTCCAAATTTCTTAGGTAGAATATAACATCTTTGTACCATGTGGAAAATATTAGTTTATCCTGAACACTCTTATTTTCTCCTTCAGCTTCATTGATTTCCATGACATGTAGATTGATTTCTATCATTAATCTTGCAAGATTCAAACCCCTTATCAATTTTTTGGTCTGAATGTCCATATAATATTCTTGTAACTTGTTCATTGAGTGGAATATGTTAATAGAAACCTCCATTTCTGATCAAATGTCCTTGACCATAGTGTTTGGAACATAGGAGACAATCCTAGAGCTCAAGATATAAGGCCTAAAAATCTTAGTTTCTCTTACCAAATTGAAGGCATGATTTTCCATGATGGTATACTTCAACTCATCCCCCTACAAGGCTTTACTAAAAAATGCAATGGGCCTTTCATTTCCTTCTTCATCCTCTTGCAATAGTACAGATGCAATAGTGTTCTTAGATGGAAAGGAAAATATCTGAAAACCCTTCTTGTAATCAGGGGCTGCCAATGCTGGAGCACTTTTAAATTATTCTTTAATTCCACTGAAATCTTGGAGAGATTCCTCCTCCAATTTGATAATCTAACCCTTCTTTAACATGTTTGTAATAGAGAGTTATTTCAGAAAATTTAGAAATGAATCTCCTAATAAAATTTATCTGGCCAAAGAAAGATTGAATCCCTTTCCTAGTTTTTAGGACAAGAACATTACCGATTTCTTCCACTCTTTTAGGGTCAATCATGACCCCTATTTTGATACGATATGCTGAAGAAATTTTTCCTTCTGAACCCTGAAATGGCACTTTTTCATATTCAATGAGATGTCATATTCCTACATCTAATCTTTTCTACATTACTCAAGTGATCACTTCTATTTTTGGAGAATATTGTCACATCATCCTGATAAATTGTAATGAAATCATTGATGTAACCTAAGAATGCAACATCCATTGCTCTTTGAAATTTATCTCTAGTGTTTTTTAGACCAAAATGCACTATCACATAAACATAAGTACCCCATAGAGTGGTAAATACAGTCTTGATTCTCTTGGATTGCTTCACAACCACTTGGTTATATCCTTAAAACACATATAGTGTGGAAATTAATTCAAACCCAATGACTAACTGAAACATGTTATCCATATTAGGAAATGGATAATTATCTTTAATCAAGGCCTTAATCAAGTTCCTAAAATCTACGCACAACCTCATGTCTCCATTTTTCTTTCTAACTGGCACTAAGTTTTCCACCCATGAAGAATATCTTGTTGGTTATATGATCCCTCCATCCCTTAAATTTTTCAATTCTTCTTGCATTTTTAGGGAAAGGAGTTGATTAATTGGTCCTCTTCTTCTACCTAAATGGTTTTGCATTAGGTTCCAGTGGTATCTCATGTTGAAAAATATCCTCCCTATATGTTTCAATTCTAAGTAAGACCATGTCAAATCAATCTTGGTACATTTTCAACAACTCTATGTAGGATTACTTTTCCTCCTTACTCAAATTACTACCTAGCCATACTTTCCTAGGTTTTTCTTCAATTTCTAGATGATTATGATCTTCCACATCTCTTGAAGTAAAGATATTTCTATGAGCTACCCTATCATTATTATCAAATTTGGATTCTAAAGCCACCAATCCTCTAGGGATTGTGTTGTTTCTTGAATTAGATTATGTCCTTACCAAACATGGTATCTTTCCCATCGCATACTACAACCATTGGTTCCCAGTCAATGCATTGATCAGTAAATTATCCTTCATTCTACAAGAACCACTGAACATGGGCATCATTATCAAATAATTGTTAGTGTTTTACATTATCAGGGACAGATGGTCTTGATAACACTTCAATATCATAATCATAGTAAGGAGAGATAGTGCAATTTTCAAATCTAGAGCCAATCACTGGCAACCTATTTGCTTGCATCATTCTGAGTTCTATCATGGTATAGTATATTAAAGGATTCAAACATCTAGACAAAATCCCACACCGCATGCTTATATTGTTTCATTCTTTAATTCTTTGTAGCATACAGTTTTCTAACTTGCTTTACCACAAGTTTTGAGTCTCCTTTAACAATTATATCCTTGATACCATGTTTCTGAGAAATCCTCATGCCTAAGAGAAGTGCCTCATACTCAGTGATATTATTCATACATTCAAACCTCAATTTGAAATAAAAATTAAAGGTCTCTTGGTTTGGGATATCAATACAATCCCAACTCCATTTCTCAAACTAGAGCAAGTGCCATCAAACAAGTCAAAGTCCAAGGGGCGCCAATTTGATCCAAGCACCTACTCTGATTAATGGCATGATCCTCAAAATCTACAAACCCCACAAAATTATTAACATCTACATCAGCATACAACACTTCATAAGAAGCATTTTTGGGATCTTCAATCAGGTGTAGCATCTTCTTCTCCCCATACAACTTGACAAGGTTCCCCTCTACTAGTATGGTGGCATATGACATATCCATCTACACACTTCTGCCCACACTACAAGCCCACTTTCTTGACAGTAACATACCCCATTTAGCAGGGAAATCCACAATGACTACGTTCATCATTAAAAAATTACCATTGTAAGCTACTAATTACACCACTAGGCCTTTCACATACCCAATCACTGACACTTCCCTTGAATCCATAGCAGTGCATTTTCCAAAGGTTGTTGTTACCTTGATATTTAATTCATTCATTACTTCAAGAGGCATCACATTACATGAATCCCCTAAATCAAACATAAAATTGTGCATGAGTATGTCCTTTAATGATTAAAGTGGTATAAAAAGGATCAACATCAAACTGAGATTCAATAAGGGACATACCCAAATATACTTCAGGAGATTCACCCAAGTCTTCTAATGCTTCTGACACCTCCAAATCTGCAATCGTAGGGGGAATATCCACACTATTTACATCCTTTCCTATGGGCACTCCCTCCTCCTTGAACCCTAAATACTCAAATGCCCTTTTCCTATGCTCAAGAATCCTAAGCAATTCAACAATAGGTATAGTGATTTTTATTTGACTCAAAATCTGGGCAATATCACAGGGGATATATTTGGGTAATATTGTGTTGGGAGGGATGGTAACTGCCCCTTCTTGTGGTATGAGACTCTTCATGACTTGGGCATGGACAGGGGTATAGGATTTATTGAGGAATAGTTGGACCTTTTTTAGGTGCATCCTTCTTAAAAGGATATTTTGGGATATTAGTGAGAAGGGGATTTTTTGGTTTGGGTTGTGGACCTCCTCCTTTGACAATTTTACTTCTGAGATTGTATTCCTTTTCTTGAGCTACTACCACGTTCATCATAAGTTATTGGTCCTCCTTAGAAGGAATTCTTCCATCATACTTTTTAATTAGCAGATCCCTTAATTACTCAAAGTCATGATTAGGAATTCAAAACCCTAAACCATATCAATCTCAACATCATCAACATAAGGAAGAGGGGATACTTGGTGAACACAGTCCCAAAAATCTTCAATAGTCTAAGCACTTATTAATTCAGTGGAGGAAACCCCACGTCATGAATCATCAGGACACTTCATCATAAAGACATCTCCAAAATTGGGTTCATCCTCAATATCTTCACCCCCTTCACTTGGATCACACAGAGGTGGGGTAAGAAACATTTTTCACACCAGTCAATGACATGTGCTTCTTCAACCATAGATACTCTTGCAGTCAACAGATCAGGGACAAGTTTATTTTCTCTCTAAGGTTTTTGTTTACTTCTTGACCCCATATATCCCTTTCCTCTATCCTCATTCCTCATATCACCTCTTGGATGAAAACCAAATCTATTCATCCCTTGAGGTTGATTATGACCCTGAGAACTTTGTCCTATTCCCTTCTCTACCCTGGCAAGTTTGTATGAAATTTCTTTTATTGCCCCTGCCAAGGTTTTAACAACTTCTTCTAGATCCACTACCTTTCTTGTTTGAGGCTTCTTAAGATTGATCAATTTAACACCCTCCCTCTTGGGAGGATTTCCTGCAGCCTTGATATTATTCTCAATTTGCACCACCATTATGAAGGCTTGACTCAAATTATTAGGGTCCCTTTCCCTCAAAAAATATGTTGCCTTATTATCAAAGGCATCACAATATTTTATCAAGAAAGACTCATCACTTGGTCTCAATATTATAGGCAGTCTATTTAAATTTTTGTTGAATCTAGTGTTAAAATCCTGAACTAGCTCATTAGGGTTTTTCTTAATATTCTCAAATTCAGATAGAAGAAACCTTGGATCGGTTTTATCACCATATTGTGCCTTAAAATCATTTTTTAATGCGAGCCAAGAATTAATAGAATTATCCAACAAAGATTTATACCAATCCCAGGTATCTTCTTCTAAATTATGGATAAACATTTTCACATAGATATCCTCATGTTTAATCTCAAAATCTTCCATGATGTTAACAAAAAGCCTGAGATGTTGGTCACCACTAATAACATTGTTTCCTTGAAACTTTGGTAACCTATTTCTTAGATCATTCAGTATTGCATTTGGATATCCCACCATCCCTTGAAAATTTATGGGTCGATATATATTTACAACAAAGGGGGGTCTAGGTGGAGGTTGAGCCATGTTATTGATGGGGATACATATAACAATGGGGTTGAAAATGTTGGTGGTAGCTGATGGCTTTTGGGATAATGGAATAGGATCCCCTGAGGATAAATCCCTTAATAACTCCCTCTCACAATGAATCTTACTATCTTAAAACAATATAAATGTGGATTAAATAATACATTGATGATGTATAAAGGAAATGCCCTCACCAACAAGAGTATGTAAGTTACCCTTAGCGCTATGTGTTTCAGAATGATTAGACATGCACTAGAATAGTCTTTAACTAATGGCTGATCAAAATTAGGGGTAGGGATTTCTTTTCTTTCTGTCCCCTAACCGCATAATGGTTTCAAGATTTGTCTTCTTACTTGAATTGTTTTCCCTAATTCTGGAAACAATTTTCTAGTCAGATCCGACTTGAAGAAAGCACCTTATTCCTTCCAGTTCTACAAATTTTTCAAAAAATTCTCATAAATAGAGACTTAAGGTACTGGTATTTACCAAATCTCTCTGATATGAACAAATTCTCCACTAAGATCTTGTATCTTAGATGTATAAATCACTTGAAAAAACTGGCTAATTAAATTTAAATGCTTATTTCAGAAAACCTTAGCAAATTTCATCATCCTTTATCGAAATTTACTCCTAGCTGAGCGAAAGTTACTCCTAGCTGAGTGAGATTGAATGGAAAGCCTTCTCAAACTAGGAAAATATCAAGCAATTGAATTCTGATTTATCTCATTATTTACAAATCTAGATAAAGGATTGAAGATATATCATAGATTTGCATTTATATATACTTTACATGTTACCTGAGGTTGATATTTATCAGTATTTGCTCAAATGTCACCGAAAATGGTGCCAGAGTGGTGTTGGCACCCAAATTTATACTCCCTTTGCAGTCGAGAAGCATCAACAAGTTGAGTGGGATGCCTAGAAAATGATGGATCAAGATATAATTCATTTTGTAGTTGAGGGAAGATCTCGTCATCTATTTTTCACTTGAGCATGAAGAAGTCGGGTAGCACCATGTTTAGGGTATGACCTACCCTCCTACATTAGGCTCTTCCTTTAGCCATGGTGAGAGGACCTCTTTTGTATTCTATATTGTAAGAGTAATGAATCTATCATCAGTACTTGACACTCCTTTATAAGGCAAATGAGAAATAACCTTGGGAAGACATGGTCAATTTTAAAAAGTCTAACTCTCACGAGTTGTCACTTTAGAGAATGCAATTTTCTCCTAAAATAAGGCTCAAACTACTAAATAAAGCAATGGAACAAGCTTGCTTATGAATATTTTGGCTTTAACAAGGAAAGCATGGGTAGTTATGGTGGGATTTTTTTAGGTTTTAGATGTATTTGGTTGGGGAATTAAGCAGGATAGAGTTGATTATAAAAAATCTTTGGGAACTCTTAACATATCTTGGAAGATCTTCTAGATGATATGATGAAAACACTTCAAATAATAAATAATGAACCTTCAACTATAAGATTTGCAGCCATGGAAAAGAAAATATACATGGTTTCACACATTCTTTAAGAATTTCTACATAAAATTTCATGTTAAACACTCAATTAAACATCAAGAATCTCTAATCTATCACGCCTAAGATACACTCATAGGCTAATAAAAAGTCTATGTCAACAAAATGCAAGCATAATGAATTTAAAATTATTTATTATAAAATGAGATGAAAGTTATTCTCATAACACAATTTCAATTACCATAATTCTACCAAAAGGATAAGATCTTATGTGATTCAGAGGAATTCTTAACATAATATTGCAACAAGAACATGAATAGCTACTTGAAACACCTCAACTTAAAGAAGACACAACAGTTCTCATGATTAACACAATTAACTCAGGGCTCATCAAATTTATCAACAAGGGAAAGTTTCATTTACATTCTCAATGTTTTTCAATGGTTGTACACTTGCAACCATCTTGACATGATTCGATTTGAATGCTCAAAAAATTAGCAGGATTCTCAGACAAGTTCCTGGAAAAATGGTTTCTCTCAATTTACACCTTTCTCTTCTAAAATTTTAGAAGATTTTAACCCCCCCTTTTTGCTTGCAAGAGTATTCTCATTGCATTTATACAATTTTACTCGCTCACTCATCCTATTTTTTCCCACAAAAAACATGAATCTTTAGAGAGAATATTCTTTTCTATTTTGACAGGTGGAAAAGTTGTGATCCATTCACATTTTCTACTTCCATCAAATATGATTGGGGCACCATGTCACTACTTTTTGATAGTTGTCTTAATCATTTATTTCCCTCTGGCATGCAAGAAACCCCTTTTTAATAATTCCTAGGCGGTTCCATATGGCTTGATGTGATAAACAATCTTTTTCACCTCTGAAAATATACCTCGAGTAATTTGTACCTGCATTCGTGCCTCTCAGAACTAAGTGTCATCACATGGATTATATCACATCAATCAAACACCTTTTATCACACAATGCCAATTTCTCTTAATTATATTCTACTTATGTGATCTTAGCAAAATCTTCTATCATCTAATGGCAGTGACTTTACTTGACTCAACCTATCTGTGTCATCCTCATTATAAACTCAATTATACTTTCTTACCAATATGAATCCCTTTTTCATCCTTGAAAATGGATAATTTTTTACAGCGCTTCTATCAACATAATGGTGAATGTGGTTATAGTGAAAATTTTGAAAGAAATCTCTTCAGAAGATTTAAACCAAATCTTTGACCTGCATGGTCCAATGAATCCTTTATCAGAGCTTTGTTTGATATCACAGTCCCAAGGGATGCTAGAGGTCCCTTGACCTGTCAGGAAGTTAGGTTCTCACTTCTCTTGAGATTGATCAAGATCAATTATGTCTTCTCATCCTTCTAATCCATTTACTTCTAAATGTTTTGGTGGGAACATCAGAAAGTTCCAGAAGAATTAAATAAATTTTGGATCAAAAGGAGGCCTTCCATGTCAGGGATGACTGATTACCAGTGTTCCTTTTTATGCAATGAAGAATTTTTGTTGAAGGATATTCCCAAGGAGTCATATGTGTTGTATGACAAGTCTTCCATTGATACATTACCTGTCATTTCTCACAAAATGGATGAACTGGAGCAAAGAATCATTTCTCTGAAGAAAGGTCAAGCAATACTTGTGTCATTACAATTATCCACCATACCAACACCATATTCAAAAAAGAAGAGGGGAGAATCAAACTCCCAACCACTAATTATCATTTCGGATGGAGAAGAAGAAATGTCTTTATCTTCTCGTCGCTCTAAAGCAAAAATTTCTTCTACCAGGGAAAACAAGGGAAAGTTCATGTTCCAATATTCCACTCATTTAATGTATCATTCTCCTTTGACGGAGCAAAAATTTTCATGGCCTCGGTCAATTCCTTCTCCAAGAGAGCACCCACCCTTCATAAGGAAATGGAAGGGTGAGTCTAGCTCAAGATCTCTTGTCCTAGCCGGTACCTAGGGTGCAATTCTTGTTCTTTTGACCACTTCAAATGTACCCCTTTAGTCCATTCCTGATAATTCTACTCCTCACAAGGGGAAAGGGGAGATGGAATTTTTACTAGTGGTTCAGATCTTCTAGACTAGGTCTCTTCCTATCAGAACAAGATCAAGCTAGAGAAAATTATGGACAGTCCCAGAATGATCCTTGAGTCATTGATGGATATGGGGATGTCTCGGGATCTAGCGAGGGTCATTGTGTTTGTTCAGATGGCACAAGGCTCAGATGAATTCATGTTGAGTAAGAATAATTTGTTGAACAAGCTTCCTCCTCTTGGAGAAAATTTCAAAGTAGGGGTAAGAGACAACTGAGCGTTGTTTCTCTTCTTGTGTCCTTACTTCCAAACATGTATACAAACATCTTCATCATGGGTTGGGGCCCCTATAGATTCCCATTTTTTATTTATATCTAAAAAAATTTCTTCATCTTCATTATATGAGTCTGCATGATGTTTGAAAACTTGAAGTTTGCATGTTCAAATCACTCCCCATTGGCCCATATTTTGTTTGCGTTCCCAAGGATTTGATTGCAACTCTGTAGTTCTTCTAGTTTCATCAATGGCACCCATGATTTTTTGTTAACCCAACATCTTTTTTATTTCTATCTCCATTTAAAGATCCTTGACTCTAATTTTAGCCATGCCTTCAATCTACATGCATCAGGACCAAAAAATGCATAAAATTTTACTGAACATCGAGACCTCTTCCTATTCATTTGGTTCTCTTTCCGATGGTGACCACTTCACACAATACGTGGAGACCCTGCACATCCTTGGGTCTTCTCTCCTTCTCTCCTTTTCTGAATTTACATCTGGGTGACACGTGGAACCCCATGATCCCTCCCTCTATTGTTTGACTTTTCAGCCTTCCTGGGATGCCTTGCTGCGCTATTAGCCATGTGGCAGATCCTCGCTCCTTGTGAGTCTTTAATTCTTTTTACATTTCCAACGATGTGCCGAAGGGACACATGGAAACCTTCCGTATTTGTTTCTTCTCCTTAAGTAAATTTGAGTCCTGCCAAACACAAAAGAATATCAGGAGGATAAAAGGGTCCATTTTTCACAAGATTTACAAGGGCAACATAACTATTACGTTCCTCAACCAAAAAAGAGGATTCACGCCCTAAAAACATGACTCACTTTTATTTCTAACATGGTCCTATCTTTGAGCGTACATTTTAAAACATGGGAAAACCAATCAGATTAAACTTTGCAAAGGCATACACCAGATTCAAGGGTGAGACCAATCCTACCCTATAAGATCCATTGGATCAGATGGAGATAAAGGTCTCTCCACATCATCTCTTTGATGCTCAGGAAATGGAGGGGGAACGTTTTGATGTATCTTGAACTAGCATCAGACTTTATCACTAGAATCATCTTGTGCTCACCAGAATGTCTCCCCTATATCCATCTGACCAACTGTAGGCCCCTCAGCTCCTCTCCCATACCTCCATAAGATGGTAAATCCACATATGGATGCCATATAGTATCCATAGCATATAATCCCTCTAGCATCTATCTATAATAAGTCACATCGTGTGATTCCTCCTCTATCTACATATGAGTCCCTATTGGCATCCATCTCCTATAACTAGCTCTAGTGACGCCCTGATGTCAATCTTGTCTCAAAAGTCCCTGTGGGTACAAAATAACTATGTGCTCATATTCCTATCAATGCAATAAATAAGTACAATAGATACCATACCACCACATCCTCTGATAGGCCCATAGCACCCTATATAGTTGTACCAAGTAGGCCACCGCACATGCAAAACTAACTCGCTCCTCAATCATGTCCTGGAAAACCCCCATCAATGCTCATGGAAATCTACCGCCCTCTTAATCCGGGGATTCATAACATACCACCAACACCATCATCAATATTACCAACCTAGTGTCCTGAGGATGTGCAGTGTATATGTCTTCGTAACTAATGCTAGCACTATTCTCACTCAGGTCACCCACTGCCTTACCAAATATTGTGACCATAGGCTTAAATGCCTCATCTGACAAAATCTGATATATCAGCTCCCCCACAATCAGCAACTACAAAATCCTATACACATCCTCTGGCATGATATTCATCTCACCATAGGTAAATAGAAGGTATTGGTCACTAATTTCCATCTATAAATGAGAGTGACCATCAAACTATGATCTTGTACAATGCACTAGTATCACCTCACACCAACAAACCTAACATCTCTCTTATGGTCCCACTCATTCTCAATGACACCACCTCACATCTATACAAAAAATGGTGGCATCGTGTCCCACATAGTCAACTGGTAACATGTCTACATCATTACCTATTAAAATTTTCAAGCACTTACCTCTTTTTAATCATCTATTCACACCTACCTAGTCCCATCCCAGACACACTTTTCCTAGCCTATCTATTTTCGACCTAAATCACTCACTTATCTTATATTATATCTTACCTAAACACTCTCACATATTCTAGTTTACTAATTTCCTACCTTCACCAATTTAACATGACTTGCACCTAAAACCTAACCATTCATACCTACATTCACCCTAAACTCCACCTATTTCTATCATTTTATACACCTACTTTATCTACTGCTACCTCTCTGCTTCACCATCTATCCTACCCTTCCATTTTTCTCTATTTTTTCCATCTAAACCTCTTTTTTAGGCCTTAGTCACTTTTTTACAATGACCGGCACCAGTCACCCTAACTGAAATTGGTCACCTTTTTACCCCATGACATCATCTAATGTCTAACCGACGTTGGTCACTAGTTCGGACCTAGAGCCAAACCCTAACGTCCCTATTTTTCCAAAAATTAACAAAATCCCTCTAAAACCTACCCCAAAAATACCCAAATTCCACCCACATTCATTTTACCACCTAATTAACTTAGATTTCACCCTCCCCATTCCCAATTTTTTCCCCATTTTCAATTTTAAAAAAATTCAAATTCTAAAAATCCAAATTCAGCATTCTTTTTTTTTTGTTTTAATCAAAAACATCAAATGGCTTTTGAATCCTACCTCTACTCACCTTCTTCACCATGGTGCGATCTCTAGTCTCTCAACTGGTGGTCGTCCCACTCCCTCTCTGGCCCCAACCATGTGTAAATCCACTCCTCAACTCTTGACTAATCATGTCACTTGTATCAATCTTACAGGCCCATCAAACTAAACTCCTATCAGCCATTACTCGCTCGCCAACTCAGCCTTCCACTGTACCTTATACTTTCTCCCATCCAAAATCTCTCTCTATCATTTTTACAAAAGTATAAAGTTACAAATGAATCTGTAATACGTGGATTTTACTTTTTTTACCGCCAATCCAACTTGACTGACGTCGATCTTGTGCCCTAATGGACCAAAATCGTTTATCCTTTACTAGCGTCGGATAACCTTCAACCGGTGTTGGTCACCTTTCTAACCAACCTATACATAATTTAGCCTTAATTTTTCTACCTGAAACCATTTTCTTGCTACCCAAGCCTCCACCTAGCCTTATAACACCACCTAATTTCCTTATTGTCTCACACCTGACCACACTATCATTTGGGGCATGTTTTTTCCTCTACTTTATCCCTACCTATGGCCATACCTATCAACCCAACAAAACCTCAACCATTTGACACTCAAAATTTCTTAGTCGTTATACCTTTTGGTGATGCTACATGTGATGTTTTTCCTACCAACCTTTCCTTACGTTATGTCATGTTGTTTATCTTGACTAGACTAAACCTATTGGTTCTATGAAACCCACCTAATTCTTGTTCCTACACCTAGCATAGTTGTGTTTTAGGACCATATCCTATACCTTGGATACCTAGACCACATCAACCTTGTTTGGATAAACTATCGACATTTGATGATGTAGATTTTACGAGCTCTTCAGCCTAGTGCCTTGTCATTTTATATACATGTGTGTGCATTATAATGCCCCTGCCTATTACCTAAACCCAAAATAACCCTTGCATGTGCATGAACCCTACCTTATTTCCTTCTTCACCTACCATTTTATCAAACTCATCACTGATTCAATATGCTCCTTCATCAGATCTAAGTTTGAGTAGGATCGCATCAATCCATACCTGGGGAAACCACTCATGTTTTGTCAGTGTCACTTATCAATACAAGTTATGTGACAAAAAGGGGAAAATGTAGACACCTAAAATTTGGTCGCAACCCTCTAAACCACCTTCAATTAATTAATTTAACATTATTCCCCCAGCATGCCCACATGCACACATTTTATTAAATTTAATTATCCCAATTAAGTTAATTATTTAACTCACCTAGCCATCTCACTCATCCACCTCACCCTAGACCCATTCTAAACTTATTAATTGCCTTAGACCACATCCCCACTTATCCTACCAACTAGGACTCTTTCCAAACCTAACTATCTATGACCTATTGATCCTGTAACTAATTCCACACTTTAATTTACACCATTCAACACTCCAAACCTAGACTAAGCCAAAGATCACGCCAATCTTGGGAGTAAAACCCTATTTTTGGCAAGTTAGAAAAATTCTCCTTAACCGATGTCAGTTATCCCTCGGTTTGAGTTGGTTCCCTAACCATTTTTGGTTACCCTTAAATAAGATTTTCCAACTCTTTACATGGGTTCTTCAATTCATTCAATCACTCAAGTTTAAGATTTGTAAATCTCAAGCATTCAAGCTACCCGAAGATGAACAAGAGCCCAGGAAATCTTCACCACCATCCACTCATCTCATCCACAACTTTGGATCATCACAACAGAGCACACAGGCTCCACTTTCGTGGTACTAGATACCACCCCATTTGTATATCTCCCCTAAATGCTCGTCAATAAATATCCACCTTCAGATCTATAGGTTACCAGATAAATAGTTCACTCTTATTTGTTAATATTTTGTTTTGATCTTAAGTATTTCATGAAATTATTTCATCTGATCCTTCTTTGTTCTGAATACCACCTTTCAACTATTTACCACCTATTCCATCAACCTGAACCATTTCACCAATCCTAGCACTTCTATAACCCTTGCTAGGCCTTAACCAAAATCATATTATTCTCCCCAAACACCCTCAACTCTCTATGTAATCACAAAGAGACAAAAAACACCCATTTTTAATATTTCTACTATATTACCCCTACCAACACTGATCACCCAACCAACATTGATCATTTTCTAGTACTGGTTTCGGTCTCCTAACCAATACTGGTCTTTGTGACTGATAACGTTTCTTATAATAGCAAGCTCATAACTTTCACCAAACAGCCCAGAATCACCAAAAACCTTGCCTAAACCTTCAATGACCTTTCCCAACCAAAAACCACACCTTTCCTAATGCTAGATTAGTTTATATTTTAGTAATTTGTTTAATCTAGCGTATTGATAAATTTTTGAGACACCTAAATCAAAGTGTTAGCAATGGGACCTTTACTTCTCATATTTATTTTCATTAATTTGATAAAATAGTGGATTCACATCCATCTATGAAGTATCACACTTCCCAGAACTAGCATTTTCTAGGCATTCCACTACCATATATTGTTTAACTCCCTCTTTCAGTCTTGTTGTTCTTTTATAGGTAGTTCCTCCTAGCCAAAAGGAATCTCTCACATTTGGTCTGATAAAATTCAACAACACGTGCAACCTTCTCCTGACTATTCATAGGTATTCCTCATATGCCCATTACCCTTATATTTTTTATCGCATTACTTTGAGGTGAAACACCAACATGAAGATATAGTATCTTTTCATTTCTATTTATTTCATCCATCTTCTCCTTCTCACATTATTTCATTGGTATTCATATACCCCCCCCCCCCGAATATTTTAGGATAGGAACATGGTCGACCCATTTTAGGCCTCAAGGTATATTACTACCAAATAGGTAGGAAACAATAGTCCCCCTTAGTATCTGTGTGGGCAGACAACTACTCAAATAATTTCCATATGTCTCAAACTCCTCCTCCTCAAGGGACCAAAAATAGATCCTCGGTCAGGATCGAGTAAATTGACCCGCTTACAAATACGCAACATCTTGAACTTTCAAGTTGTAACAATATGACATTCACCAAAGATTCAGGCTCATCTCCTTGAGTTTTGTTCAGACCAAAAATCAGTATGTAGTTTGATCAAATCCCATTACTAGACAAGGAGTATTTAGCATGTTATGCGTAAATTGAGCAATGCTTCTAAAACATGAATAGAACTCTAGATAGGAGTAAAGGACATGTTGATTTCTTACTTCAGAATAACACCTCTACCCCTCTTGTAGAAAACATTTCTAATGATGGGTGGTCAAATAACAATGAATAGTTTATAATAGGATATCACACTCCTTTGCATCCTAACAAGGTTCAACAACATTCACTAAAAAAACATCATGCCATCACCAATCATGGTCATCTCAACATTGGTGGACAAGGTTAGAGAATTATAACTTAACCAAGATACTCATGCTTCATATTTTGTTGGGCAAGGAAATATTCTCCATCAACCGTAGAACTTTGGTCAAGTGCCAACTACATGAAATCCTCTACTTTACATGGGCATTCCTAGCCCCGAGGATCTTCTCACTAGATTAGGCACCTTGCGTATGCCCCCTCACACTAAATATGGATACCCTCAATAGGTACCAACTTGAAATGTAACATTCCCTACCTTTGTGCCTCCAAATCCATACCAGATTAATGTCTCCCATGCATACACATGTATTCCAAATTATCACAAGGGGATATGTAGTCTTTTCCAGGTCCATATGGTCAGCCACAGGGGGTTCTTTATGCCTCCACAAATGTTTATGTTGTACCATATTAATATCCTATTCCACCTCTGCCTCCCCATCAAGGGTCATCAATGGTTGAGTCTTACGTAGTGGGGACCTACTTTGAATATCTTGAAGATCCCCTCAACTTCACCATACAGAGTGTTATTCTCCCACGGCCTCTACCAAATCTTGCTAAATTTAAAGGGGAGGGTGATCTAAATGTGCATATCAAAGTAAATTCCACTACCATTCAAGAGCTTCTCCTGTGGGATGTTGTTGTAACAAAAATATTCCCTAAGACTCTTGAAGGAATCACTCTTGATTGTTATTACAATATACCTGAGGCTTCAATACATTCCTTTAAGTAGATCATGTCTGAATTCATCAAATATTTTGACATGAACAAGTTGTTAATGATAGGAATCAAGGAGTTCTTACATATAAAGCAACAACACGAGTGATCTATTCCTTCACTCTCTTAACTAGGAAATGAAGGAAGAAGTTCAAAATTTCTCCCTAAGGAGCTACGAAGAAGTCTTAAAGGGTGCTCTCTGTATAGATCAAGCAGCAATAGAAAATGGTTGCAAGACATATTGTTCAAATAGGAGGTTGATCACTCCCAATTAGGGTAATTCAAGTTACCTCAACAATGCAAAAAACAATCGAGGACCTAAGGTCCTCAATAAAAAACATGGTATTACAACCGACATTGTTATAGACCAAGAAAAGAATCCAAATTTTGTTGACATGTCAAGCACAAATAATGTTAACAACAATACAAACGGTAATAGTTAGAGGAGTAAAAACTTTTTTCATGCGATTAACGTGGTGGATTTCAATTGTTCTCCACCCTAACAATAGCAACAACTTCAGGCCCAAGGCCCTAACCAATACCCAAACGGGTACTAAAACCAATATCAAAATCAAGGGAAATGGCCTCTAAACTTCAATTATAATAATCAACAATTGAATAACAATCATAACTTTCAACCGCAACAAAACACAAACCAAATACCTTGGGATTATGATCCTGACCTATATTGCAGCTTTCATAGGGTCCAAGGGCATAATGCAAGAACTTGTCAATACTATAACAAGCTCTTATAAAGCTTACCAGAGGACCAAAGGTAGCTCTTTTTCGATATTTTTTTGGAAAATCCTATAGCACCAACTTAGAATATGTCTATGGGGACTATATCCCCTCAAAACACACCACTCAGGATCTTCGATTATCCCCTTCTAATGCATTCTAACAATGGTAATTTGGACCCCAATGGCTCAAAAAAGGGTATCCCATTGGGAAATAATGATCATGAAGCTTTGAATTCGTCAAACCCATTGGTGGCACCTCCGTTGGATGGTCTCCAATAAATTAATATTTTGGGTATGGTATAGCTAGAAACCAAACCCCAAATAAATGTCGCTATGATAACTCAAGACTATTATTCACAGACCATTCGTATTTACCCATCTATATCAGATGATGTTCAAGACACACAATCAAATTTGGTGGGGGCTTACGACTTGATCAATGATTTAACAAAGACCTATTCTCATATCTCCTTCTTATATTTTTTGAAGAAATCCCCTACTCATAGAGATTTATTATTGCAAGCATTGGGTCTTGGAAATTTAATCAATGTCACCCCTCCTCTAGAGGCTCAAATAAATCACATAGAATTTTATGTCTATCCTTTTGGGTAGCCAAAAAGAGATGTTAGATTCGTATTCGACATCAGTAAGATGCCCGTAGATGTTGAATTAGCACGTAGAGGTGATCTGACTCTATATATACAATTTTTGATTTATAATAACTATATAAAGGATGCAATGATCGATGATGGGGAAGTGGTCAACATTGTCCCCTTTTCTTTTCTCCATAATTTAGGCTATGGAGAAACCAATTTTTCTTCGATAAGAAACACGATGAGAGGGTATGATAGCCTCAAAGAAACATCAATTGGGACCATAGTGATACTAGTTACCATGGGGCCCAAGATTATTCTTACAAATTTTTATATTATAGATTGAGAAACCAACTATAATATGATTCTCAATTGTCCTTGGATACATTGCATGAAGGCATTCCCTTCCACATTGTTTTAGGAAGTAAGATTCCTACATTTGGGGACAGTATTCATTGCACATGGTGACCTGAATCCCTTTGACATTCACCTAGCTAACATGAATAATAATCTTGGGGTACATTCTGAATTATAGCTCTCGTAAATCAATTAAACAAACCCATGAATTCAACACCAGAGACAAAACTAATTCCCATAATAGAATTAGATACTACTGGTTTGATCGAAGGGATTCCCATGGTCAAATATGAAACTACTTTCATTAAGACAATATCAACAGAAACCATAGTAAAGGTTTCCAATATGTTAGAGAATTATTTACCCATTCTCCTTCAAATTTTATTCCATGGACATAGGACATGCTCTGGGACTCGGCTCTCTTCCGGCAATGAATTTTGCATGGTTTAAGTCTTAAAAGTAAGGGAAGAAGATACAAATATCAATCCAATTTCAATCTTCCCAAGAAACTGTTGGAGTCTTAATTTTGACAAAGATAAATGTCTCTTTGGCAGTGGGGCAGGTGTGATTCTCACTTCTCCTAAGGGGAAGGTCATGCCTTTTTCCTTCAATCTATATTTTGAATTTACAAATAATGGTGTAGATTACGAGGCTCTACTACTTGGTCTCATAGTAGCCAAAAGGATGGAAGTTTATAACATTAGAGTGTTGGTTGATTCACACCTAGTTGATAATCAAGTTACAGAGGTATAAGAGACTAGGGCAGAACACTTACAACTCTATAAGGTTGTTGTACTCAATTTAAGTAAAGGTTTTGACTTTATTTTAATTGAAGTCATTCCACATGATAAAAACATTCTCTCTTATTTGATAGCTACTTTTGCTTCCCAATTATGTTTGAGCAAATAATTAGAAGATACCAACTTCACATTTTTTTTCTGTTGAACCCTTAATTCGCAAGATGTCAACCAATCCAATATTAACATACGTCAAGGCTAAGAACAAGCCTACTACCCTAAACTATGTATAAAATTATGAAGTTATCTTAGGGTACCTTAACACTTATACATATTTTCAACCCCAACATCATAAGAGAGGATTTTCTCTCGTTCCTCACTCTTCCTCCTATTTTTGAGATCACACAATGGACCCTTCCTCCTCAAAAGGGCTTGATATTTTTGAGATAGAAGAGGAAGGGGAGTTAGAACTACCTTCAGCTAACCACTTGAGTTTGAAGAGGGTAATGCCTCTTTAATTGAGGGGACAATTGACATCAACATTGAGATGGAGAAAGACTCAAACATTTTGAAGTTAGGTTCTTCACTAACTCCTGAGGAATTAGAAATACACACAAAGGTCCTCAAATAACATTCCAAAGCCTTTGCATTTATTTATAAATAGAGAAAAAGAATTTCTCCTCATGTTGTAGTTCACAATCTTGTGGCCAAACCTGATGCTAAGCCGACTAAGAAAAAATATATACCTATGAAACCAAAGGTGACGCTAATGGTCAAAGAGGAAGTTATGAAAATCCTACATGTGGGGTTAATTAATCCTATCGAATACTAAATATGGGTGTCTAACATCATCTCATTTCTTTAAAAGAATGAGAAAATTTTAATCTGCATTGACTTTTGGGATATCAACAAAGCATGTCCCAAGGATTATTTCCCACTACCATCCATCAATGTTATCGTTGATGAAACAGATGGTTTTAAGTTTTTGTCACTTATGGATGGTTTTTATAAGTATAATAAAATTAGGATCTCCAAGGAATTTCAAGAAAATATGACCTTTATTACTCCTTGGGGAAGCTATTACTACGCATTCATGTCATTTTGTCTTAAAAATGCTAGTGCCACTTACCAATGGGCAATGAATTAAATATTTCATGATCTCATTCACAAGATCATAGAATCATGCATTGACAACCTTTTGGCTAAGGCTAGAAAGCACTGTGATTACCCTAAGGTGATTTGTATAATCCTTTCTTGCTTCATCAAATATGGTGTTACATTGAATCCAAAAAAAATGTGTGTTTGGTGTGATAGGAGTGAAACTACTTGGATACATCATACCTTCATGAGGGATTGATGTAGATCTAGTAAAAATATGGGTGGTTCTATAAATGACTCCACCGTCAGAAGATTCAGGCATTAGATCCTTTCTTAGAAAGCTCGGTGCAATCCAAAGGTTTATTCCTAATTTAACCTTTTCCATTCATCCAATAAAAAATTTATTAAAGAAGGATTGCTGCAACATCTGGATGGAGGAGCGTCATGAGGCATTTGAATCAGTCAAATGATTCCTTCTGTCAAATCCCAAACTTATGCCTCCCAAATCAGATTGCCATCTCATTCTATATTCATGGGCTATAGACGTCTCATTAGCCTGCATGCTAGCACAAAAATACGATGACAAACGTGAGCGTGTAGTTTACTTCATCATTCGTATGTTTCTCAACTATGAGATGCATTATATGCAGGAAGAGAAAAAATGTGTTGTTATAGTTTTCATAATAAATTGGTTAAAGCATTACATGATTAGCCAAGAAATGAGGGTCATTTTCAAGAAAGATTACTTATGGATGTTTCTGACATAAAGTTCTTTATCTAAGAAATTCAGACGCTTTATGACTCTAATGGGTGAGTCCAAATTAACATTCCTCAACCAAAAGTCTATCAAAGGAAAAATCATCATAGATTGGTTAGCAAAAAACCCATTAGATGGTGGGGATCTAGTTGACTTGGATTTCCCCGATGAGTGTCTATACTACATAGAAGTTAGACCTCCCATTGTTGTATGTCCATGGTATATGGATATTTTCGATTTTATTATGGACCACACATACCCTGAGGGAGCTAAATCACAACAGAGAAGATGGATATGCATCATAGCCACCAAGTACATAGTTATAGAACAAGTTCTCTATCATAGAGATTTTGAAAAAATGCTTCTAAGGTGTGTTGATGAAGAAGAGTATGAGAAGATCCTTTATGGACCCCACAGCAAGGTCTTTAGAGGTCATTTTAGAGGACATAAAACTAATAGAAAGATACACTAGATGGGCTTCTTTTGGCCCACCCTAGAACATGATGTAGTAGAGTATATTTGCAAGTGCCACAAGTGTCAAGAATTCTCTCATGAGATTCAAATTCCTTCCCAATCTCTACAACTAATTACAAATCCCTTGCCCTTCTCCACATGGGGTTTAGCTTTAATATGGAAATTATCTCCCTTATATACTGACGGCCATAATTTTATAATTATGGCCATAGATTATTTCACAAAGTGGGTTAAGGCCATGCCTCTTACCACCGTTCCGGGATATGTAATTGTGAAGTTCATCTTGAACCAAATCATCTATAGGTACAGGGTCCCACAAGTCATTATCTTCAATAATGTTACTTTGTTTAAAAATGAAGAGGTCTGAGAATTGTGTGAAAAAATCATAATAAATCATCACACAGCCTCTCTATACTACCCTCAGACCAATGGGTAGGATGAGGCAACTAACAAGATGATGAAATCCATCCTCCTGAAAAATGTTAAGGAGAACAAGTGTGATTGGCATACAAAGTTATTTTCAGCCTTGTGGGCCTATAGAACATCAATAAGAATGTTGATGGGGGAAACCTCATATTCTTTGGTATTTAGTTCAGAACCAGTTCTACTGCTTAAAGTTGAGATATCGAGTCTACGGATATCATTACAACGAATACTAGGAGGAGAAGGATATCGCGAGGCACGTCTTGTTGAGCTAGAAACTCTTGATGAATCTCGGCTTAGAGCCAAAGCACACCATAGAGTTTATGATGATCGAATGTGTTGGTAGTATAATAAGAAATTTTATGAACATGACATATTTATTGGGGACTTGGTATTAAGACTAGACATCTAGATAGACAAGAAAATTGTTGAAGGAAGGAAGTTCAGGCCCAAGTGGTTAGGACCATATCAAGTCATTGAGGACTAAAAAATGGAGCATATCACCTGTGTACTCTAGAGGATGAGGAATTTGGTGAATCTTTCAATTCACTTCACTTGAAATGTTATTACACATAATTTATCTTCATTTCCACATGTACACTATTGCATTCACATTGCATTACCATCTGCTAGTTAATTCTATAAAATTTGTAATCAAGGAACGTATTTTCAAGTAAATTTCAAAAAAACTTTTGAAAACTTTGGCAATCATTCAAATCGCATCTCTTCAAACATTCATAATAGTGTCATCAACAGTTCTGATCACTTCATTAGTTCAACAAGACAAGAATTTTTTTGAACTAATCCTACCAAGGCCTATATATTTGGTTCTACCTATAGCTTCCTTCTAGCATAAGTGTCTTTTCTCATAGTCTATTCTAGAAGCTTCATGATTTCATATCTTTCCCAAAAAAACCTCTTTGGTAGAAAAAACATTCTAAACATTTTACTCAGGTAACTTGTTTGCCTATCTCAACCTTTGGTGTTGAGCCCTCGCATCTTACTAGTTGCATGCGGTTAAGGATAGGGGAAATATATCCTTCCCAAAAATCAAAACTTAGAAACTTAAAAGAAATAAATAAAGTATATATCTCAAGTCAAATAAATACAAAAAATTCATTTACACACTTCCTTGCCCTATCAAACTTCGTTGTTGAGCCCACACCTCTGACTAGTGGCGTGAGGTTGGGAAAGGAGGGAAGTACCCTTACTCAACTATGCCTTATCCTTGGTGATAAGCCCATGCTTCCTACTAGTGGCATGGGGCAAGGTATAGGGGTTATCTGTAAATAAATTAGTAAGCTAAAAGTAATTTCATTCAATAAAAATTGCTTTACAATCTTAAAATACCAAGAAAAATGAGTTAGATGCGTATTTTCTAAGAGGGTTAAAATGTTAAAAATTATATTTTTTAAATCAAGAGGCCATCTATGGGTCTAATTCTAGATAAAATTGTAATAAAATCACATTCTAGGCTATGTAGTAAACTATGTGTAGAGTTAGGGTGGAGGTCCTTAATTGAGTTTATGTCAAAATCATACAATTCGCATCCCTTATGGATATCAGTGTTGAGCCCTCACATCTTACTAGTTGCATGGGGTTAGGAGTGGAGAGATTTCATTTTATTATCATATCATTATTCATCACATATTTCCAAAACAAAAAGAAGTATCAAACATTTCTTGAAAAACTAAAGTTCAGCGTTACATTGTGCTTGCATAATCATCACATATCAGTATTACAAAACAACAAAAAGAAATCATTATATTAGCATTCATCATCCACTACATGTATTCTGAAAAGCATATAAAATTGGAAATTCTAAACATATAAGAGTATACATGTGAAGAGAACCATAAATGAAGTCAACTCTAGTGCAAAGGATAGCTGAACCAATAAGAGATTTTTGTATATATCATAGTGAGTCATAGTTTATGTACAATTCCATCACATGCTAGGTGTGGTCAAAATGCTCATAATGAGCAAGAAAATCCAAAAAAATCACATATGTGCCTCACAAAATGACAACAAAGAAACAGGGATTAATGGCCTATACCTCTCTGTGGAATCCCTAAGATGGTGTATGAGTGCGGCTAGGACTCTTTTTGTGGCTACGATGTCATGAATGCACTGAGTGGTGAGAGTGACCATGAGAACAACTACTGTTCATGGCCTCACTACATGAATGGATCCTCCTCACGAATCTCACTATCATCTTGTATGTGGTGATATTTGTGTTCTGAGTAGTCAAGATCTTCGCAGCCTTCCAGAGAGATGCAAACATGTCAGTATGTCATCCAACCTACAATGTTTGTCCTAGGTCCTCTAGAAAATATTCACGTGTCTTCCCCATAAGGATTACTAGGGTGTCAACATAGACATTACAAATAAGATCTCACCAGCTGTCAATGGTGGATGCAAAATAAAGAAAGCAAATGGCGAGTTAGAAAACCATCAAAAATTAAAAAAGAAATAAATGTGAAAAACTAACATTTTTCTTTGTTATTCGACCTCTCACTTGCATAACCATGATCACGTCTCCACACTCATTGTTTTGACTATAATCTCACTCAAAATAGTGATAGGTGGTCTAGAGCTCAAAAATCACCGAGTGGATATACACAAATGAATTGAAAAATGAATGGTCTGGGTTATATATATTCTTTTTTTTAACTTCATTTTGAGTATATATGCTTTACAGTGTTGGAGCTCTGGTGTAAGTATGCTTTTATCCTTGCATAGATGGTAAGTCCTCTTGTCATTTTATTTTATTATTTATTTTTCGATATCATATCTATCTGAACTTGAATCTTACTTTCATCTTACAGGTAACGAGAGCTTGGATGGATACATTTTGACACATAGGTGTGTCAGGTATAGCTTCTACCTCCCCATTTTAGGAATGCCATACTCAAAATATACGTTTTATGCCTCTTCATGGCTAAAATTCTTCTCTGAGAAGGAAATATGTACACACCCAAAATTACACATGCTACATTGTCATAAAATGGTTTAAACATTCCCCAATGATGATTCATATATTTTCCAAAGGTGTTCGAGCTCTAAAACCTCTTTGCAGCTTATATTTTTAGCCTATTTTACCATACTTATCCATTTCCTAATTTAGCTTCCTACACAATTTTTCCTTAATTTTTTCCTTTAATTACAAACTGATACCCTTCCTGGGTTGAGGTATTATAACTACCGCTCAGACAAGGTGGTGGTTTTATAATTACCACCCTAAACAGTGTGGTAGTCTTGTAACCCCCACCCTGCACAGGGTGGAAGTCACATGCGAAATTCCCAAAATATTCCAACGTGATTTAAGACATGTGTTGCTCCTCTTTAGTTTACTTTTAGCACATTTTTTGGAACCATTTTATCTTATTTCAAGCTTTATTTCCTTATGGAAATCTCCACTTTCACTTGTAATGTGTAGTTAACTATTCAAACTTGCCCTTCACTATTGATATGGAACCCCTTGGTTGTCAAGTGTTATAGTGCAAAGCCCAGAAAACCTTCTATAAATTCATCACTTGTTCTCAAGAAAATGGTCAGAGATCATTTTTTGTATTCGCGTATTCTTGAACTGCAACATTCTTGTTGGAAATTGCATAGCCAAGCTCTATTCACTTGTAATATCTCTCTTCCACCTACATTGTTACCATACTATTATCAAGCTGTCATTGCTCTAGCACCATCTTACTACTACTTTTATTGCATTCCCAATCCCTTGGACTCACGTGATTATAAGAGATTGAAAAGACAAGCTGAGGGGACAAATCATAACACAACTATATTTTTCATTACTCTATATTTCCAGGTTAGGGTTGATGTTAGTTTTCTTCATATTATTATTTTTGAATCATACCCATACACATATCAAATAGAGTATAAAAAGTTAGCTTTTTCATTGCAAATAGTTGAATCTGTTTCAAAATAGATTTACATCTTTCATAGGAGTTTCAGCTGATAGATCCTTCTTTCCCTATCCCTATGGGTTTGGATGGAATCATATCTCGAAGAATCTTTCTTTTCCAGCATAGAGATAATATATTTTTCATATATTTTGGTTTCTAGATTCTCACAAATCCTATCTGTGAGGCTATAGGGGAAGAAAAGCTTCTAAAGATTTCAATCTTTATGTGTATCTGAGATAGGAGAGGATTTAACAAATCCACAATTACTTATTGGAAAATATTTCATTTAACTAGAATAATTTAGAGAAACTCTAAGTTTATTAGTATAGATTTAATTACACCATTGCACAGGTAAATGACTACATCCAGTTATTTATCTATATAGGATTTATTTGTTAGATTAAAAGCTTTTGGTTTCTTTGTTTCTTCTAAATTTCAGGAAATCACAAAAAAAAAAATTACTTTATTACAATAGTTGTTTTGTATTGTTTTACTTATATCTTTAAAATACCAAAAACATAGAATAGTTTTATTCCAGTTAATTATTTTTTATTTTCTTAATTAAATTAGATTGTTACAAAACATGACCATCAACAATCCTCAACAAGAATGCACATACAAAATTGATCCATGAGTACCGCAACCGAACGATCCTAAGCTAATTATGGACATAGATACGGGACTCCGTCTTCTTGTCCTTAGAACACCAACACAATACGCTAAGGAAACTGAACAATTAAACATTTTGAACATCACGTCTGACAAATCATACGAATATTGGACTGCCCCTGGTAATAGATTTTAAATGTAAATGACCATACAAGGACCACAACTGCCAAGATTTTATGGTTGTGATCCATGCGTTCCCAAACCACAAGGACCCAAAGACCAGTTAAACCTCAACACCAGATTACGTTCATTAGTATTTAGTTCTTCCCCACTTCCACCAGACATTATTAGATAGTTGAATGTTCTAAATGAGGAATCTCATCAAGACCTCACATTTTGGACCGCTCCAGCTAACCGACCATAGAGCCAGTGGAACCACATATCCCTCTTATTCATTCCATGATCCTATCTAGAAGCTACTACGAAACACCCATTTGTTTTCCGCGCACTCCCACAACCGATAGAAAGGATTTCCATAGACCTTGATATCAATTAGATTCTTCATGTTTCTATTCTTTCTTATCCATCCATTAGACTAGTTCAAGTTAGAAGGGCCTTCCTTGCACTTGACGATAAGATCACAATATTGTGATTCAAGGACATTATTTTTCCTTGATAACTTATATATCCCATTCCCGCTACATTTTGCTACCACTAGCCATCCAAACTTTCCACATCGGTTGTCCTGATACAACCTCGGGAGGTCAAGTGCGGTTGAAGGTCATGTGTTTATAATCATTTGTATAATAACTAATTTGCAAAGATTTTCAACATTTCAGTTTCCATTCATCTTATGAACAACTAGAAGACGATTTTTCCTTATGTGGTTCTCAAAAGTATAAACATTCATGTAAACCCAAGACGTGTTGTCCATTGTTGTAACATTATCAATGGAAAGGGAGATAAAAAATACATTCTTGGCTTTCTATTTAAAATCCTCCTTTTCAATCATTGCAAGACATTTTTCCATTTTCTAAGCACCGATATCTGACCAATGTGATTTTGGAAGGTAAGGAAACCCATTAAACTTAAATAATTTCTTAAATTTTGAAATAGGTCTACCCATTTTAAGAATGAAGAATACAGTTGAAAACTATGTATTTTTTACCATAATATTTCCATTTTAATCTTTTCCAATTTTTGCATTAATTGTTCCTCTTTTATCTATAAGTTTTTTACAATGTTGTATTCATTTTCATACTCCTTTGCATATCTTACATGCATGTATTCTTTCACAATTTTCCATCTATGTGTCTTCGTTATTTTTCCATCATTTTCTTTTGACTATCACATATAATTAACCACAATGTTTCTCAATTGTGTCTAATTTTAGTTGCATTTTATAATATTTCCTAATTTCTAACTACAAATTGTACATCTACATTCTTTTATATTATAATTACCATTTTCTGGATGTACAAGTTGAATGAATGGATATGTTTCTTCCTAGACTACCTAAAAAGACCTTCCAATTATCTACGTAGTTTTCTTCCTTCTCATGTATTTCTTTTTTTGAACAGTATTGTCAATATCATCTTCTAGGTGAATATTTTCATTAGAAAAATCATCTATTGGAGGCATATGGTACTAAGGATTGTCTTCCATCTCTGGCATGTCATCATCAATTATATCTTCATCTCTTGAATTGTTAATTATTTCTTTAGGGGGTATGTTTTGGGTAATTGTTTCATGCGGAATAAAATTAATAGTAGGGGTTTCTGGATTCAAACACGAAAAAGGTTCAACTATGAAAAAGATTTTTAAAAATTAATCTAAACTAAAAAATAAAGAAAATTTTAATGAAAATATGTTACGTGTGTTACTATTTCTAGTGGATGCAAGTTGAGTCCTCATTTTTTTGGTTGGTTGAAATAATTTAATATGCTACTTTTTATTTTGTCTTGATTTTCCTTATTTTAATTATTCATAGATTCCATTGTTCATATCCAAGTGTCATTTTCAAATAGGTTCGTTATTTAACCATAATATTTAAAAAATTGTAAACAATGGGTGAGGAAGGTTTGAATCTTAATATTGTGAAAGTTTTCAACAAATTACAAAATGCTATCAGACGAAAACATGAACAATGCTACTAGCGGGTAGCATTGTCTATATTTTTAGTTAGTAACATGTTCAATGCTATCGACCAATAGCATGTTAAATACTACCTCTCGATATAATGTTATTGACCAATAGCATTGAACATGCTACTTACCAGTAGCATAGACAATATTATCGACCGATAGTGTACTCTACGCTGCCAAATGGTAGCATAGAAACTAGTAGCATGTAATATAATACCATAAATGATAACAATTTAAAATACCTTAATGCAAGGATGCAATATCTAGTTTATCTCGATCTTTAAAGAAAAAATAAATTGCAAAGAATATTTGATAGTCAAAATTTGCATACAAAATTGTAAATATGTAATTAGTATATATTAAGGTGAAACTGACAAATTTCAATTTCATGTGAAATATGATTTAAATTAAAATAGTCAAATATTAGTGTAAATGGTAGGTAAATCAGTCCTAATGCCTATCCTAAAAATGTGTGTAATGCAAATTTTAAAAATTGGCTTATTTGTGAATTAACAAATATTCTCCACTAAAATTAACCATGATTGCATCCACTCTAAACATGGTTCTTGTAGTTCTGAATTCCCTAGGACACTATTTAGATAAATATTTCCTTCCATATTATAATTTTCATCATGTGACTCATTGTATATATTGTATCAGTATGGGGTTCCTAGACTATGTTTCTTTGGTGACATTGAGTTGGCATGGGGTGTCAACCTTATATTCTAACTAGTATGGTTATATCGTGACACGTTGAGATAGTGTTGCTTTTGGATATATGTACATGGTTGATATTTCATGATTATGTATTGCTTATATTTTTATTGTGATGATGATGATGGTTATAATTTAGTATGATTTAAAATTATAATGAGATTATGACATGTATGTGTGATTGATGCATTTTATCTTGAGTGAAATAGTTGTTATTTCGGATGATATGATTCATGAGTTGAGTGAGCAGATGATGAATAGGTACCGAAGGATATTGTGTGTGTGTGTGTGTATACATACATACATATATATATATATATATATATATATATATATATATATATATATTGACACACACACACACACACACACACACACAAACACACACACACACACACACACACACACACACACACACACACACACACACACACACACACACACACACACATACATATACGTATACTAGAAGTGCCTAAGAGAATGGACGGGGACTAACTCCCCCGAAGCTCCCTGACCAACACAAGTCACCCGAGACTTGGATATTTGTGGGATGGAATCATGTGTAAGGTGACAAGTGCTTTTTTTATTATTTTTTGTTATCTTAGCTTATTGTTAACCCCTTTCTTGACCTTAACCAATTTTAAGTTTCTTAATTAATCTATTTTGTTGTTTAATGTTAGTATGGTTCATGGAGGTTGAATCTTTCCATTTTTGGTTAATTTTTCCTTGAATGGGGTGGTTGGAATCTTTTCTTTTGTGTAATTTCTAATTTTTCCTTTGGGGAAATTTTTGAGTGAAGTATGGGACAATTAAACCTTGTCCCATGCTCACAAAACCCATCCTTACACCTACTCATGGGGTATGTGTACTTGTTTTGAAGCTTTAAGCCTTTTTGGACTCATTATCACCCCTTAAAGGTGTCTCGAAAGAATTTTCACCTAACCTTATTTAATTATGATGTGATTTTATTTGGAATGACTCTTGGAATAAGGGATATTTATTTTGAGTTGTTGGAAATCTGTCCATTTTGACCCCTCTTGTCTTTTCCTTATAAGTGCATCAAATTTTTATGGTTGAATTTATATTTTGTGTTAATTTTTCCCATATGGGCATGGATATTAATTTAATGTCATTTTTGGGATTTGTTTTTCCTTAGGAACTTAGGATATTTCCACTTGGCATCATCATAAGGGGGTGATCTTTGAAAAAAAAATCTATTTAAGTGGGTTTATTTTTCCATTTTGAAAAGAAGCTTGTCTTTGGTTAATGTTGCTAGATTACTTTTGGATTACTTTTGGAGTGCTTTTGACTTGCTTGAAGCTTGGTTTGGAAAGAAGAAAAGATGAGTAAGAGGTGGGTATCTTCCACGTTATTCTTGTTTTTCTATTGATTTATTTTACCATCTTTCAATGGAATGTTGTGTTTTATATTCTCACTTAAGTAGTGTGTGGTTTTTCCATCTGTTGTATTTCTTGATTTCACCCATTATGGGCCTATCAAGTGTGATGTGTGTATGGGGTAAGGTATGGGAATTAGGGAGGCATAAGTAGATGTGAAAAATGAAGTAAATGGTTGTTTTTATTTTCAGAGGAACCAAGGGGGTTTAAGACTTATCTTAGAGAAGAGATAGGTGGGGTTTTGTTTTGTGAAAAATAGCAAAGCTAATGGTGTGTTCATGTTGATCTGATCTGATGATGATGTGAAAATTTTATTTGGGGGCTTTATACCGATGTCATCACCCGTGCGTAAGGGCATTAGCCAATATTTTGAATTTTCACTAACACAATCGCATGTGGGAAGTGACATTTTCCAGTGATGAAAATGTAAATGAGAGTGTGCAAAGTGTCATGAAAAGATAAGATCATGCAAGGCGGAAGAAATGGGGTCATAAGAAATCTATATATCGTAATAATTCGAGGAAAAATAAGAAGATAATAGACAAAGAAAGACATAAATGGGACCAGAATTTGATCTCTCTCCATATATGATCCCTAACCTAATGGTTATGTGGATAACCATACCCCTATCCAAAAATCATCCCCTTAACACACCCATTCCAAAGATAGATACATTAACAACCTATAACCTAGAAAAATAAATTATAAGTAACAAGTATGAAAATAGAAAGTGTAAATAATTTGGTGTATAAATATGCCCTAACCTTTGATTACTGCATGTTGCAATAGCAAAACATGGGGTAGTCAATAGAAAGAATAATGCATAACACTAAAACTGAAAGTAAGGAAAGGACTTTTTGAAATGAAATATACTTACCAATGTGTACCTGATAATAATGATCTTCCTTCCACATACAAGCACAATCCATGCTCCTAGAACCTTGAAGAAGAATAATTGAAAGGAAACACTAGAGTATCATTAGTAAAATAAGATATAAATCACCTAGCTAGGGGCCCATGGAATGGATGTTGCAGAGTTATAAATTGCATATGAGGGTAAAAAAAATGTATAATATGTCAAAACATTTGGTCAAAGAGTGGAATAAGGTGTATAATATGTCAAAATGAATGAGAGAAGATCACAATATCAACGTAACTCACAGTGGATTTTTCGGAGATAGTGAACTAAAATGACGGGTATTTGAGAATTAGGAAGTATTGTGGTGAAATTGAAAAGAAAGAATAGGTTTATATAGGATTTTTTATTTTATTTTCTTATTACTATTTTTTGAATTAAGGGAACTAAGCTCTTCAATTCTAAATTTGGAGATTAGCGGGATGAGATGGCACGAGTACGAGAAGGAGGCTGAGATCGATGAGGAGGTGCACGTAGTGGTGCTTGATCACAGGTAATTCGATGCATTTAATTTTATTAGAAAGATTATGAGAAATTTGGTTTTTATAAATGTGAATATAATAGGGCATGATTTTAAGTCAAACCTACGTCATTAGGAAGGGTAGAACAAAATTCAAGTGGGTTTGGGAGGGATTTTATTTAAGCATTGTCACTTTGTATATTTTTAACTTTTTTATTTTTAAAAGTCACGGCCATAAGGACTTAGACACCATTGGCCCCCCTGAAACAATAGGGTTGATGGCATCAAGAGAATTCAGAATTTTGACAGGGGCCAATGGCATAGGAAATATTATAAATGCACATGATTTGTATGATTTTATATTTTGAATTGATTTTTTATTAATCTAATGCCTTGATTTTTCTCATTTGTGATTGTAGGAGGACCATAGGATTCACCTATGGCAAGTGGTTTACATAGCATGGATGAATGATATGATTGTGGCATTGACAGATACAAAGATGAAACAACACATAGATGGATATTTGGGGGCATCATGCAGATGCCTAAAATATTGTTGAGTCTAGGTTTATTATAGATGTATTTGGCAGCATGGGAGCCTAGGGTCAACACATTTTATTGGTAAGCAGGCGAGACAATGGAGATTATTGTGGAACCATTCCATTATTTTTGGTGGTTGTATGAAGAGATGTGATTAAATAGGATGTGTTATTTAGTTGGACCACCATATGGGTGTAGCTAGTGCATAAATTATACGAGGTCTGACGGAGGGCACAAAGGACCATAAGTCCTATTATATTATTGATAACTTGGATATATGAGATATTTCCCTTATACAGGCCTGCAAGGATGTCATTAGTCACAAAAATAGATGCCCTAAGAGTACTCTAATGATCATAATGGTTGACAATCACATAAATTTAGGCATACCAACAACTATGACATGTATATTTACATGAAGTCATATAGGAGCCCTATATTAGGAATGTGGATCAGTGGCCCAATTAACCACATGTAGAGGATTTAGAGGTAGTGGAGGACATGATAGGAGATTATTTTCATTAGCTGGAGACCCATCTCATAAACAAGGTACCAAAATAGTTTGGGAGGTCTTGGAAGCTTGTTGTGATACCACTACTACTAACCTACATATAATGACACGTGAGAGAGGTTATGAGTACAGTTGAAAGAGTGATAGTGTTGGGGTCTCAAAGAGTATGAGCCACAGGAAGATAGGGATGGTAATAAAGACATAAATTTGGGATAGCTCAAGGCCCACCAAATGTTATTGTGGTGGAGAGCTTAGATGAGGGATCTTATGGACCCTCCAACCTAGACCCACAGGAGGGAGATATAGACACAGATGGTCCTAGCACCAAAGGAGGAGAGGAGAGAAATCTAGGGACATGGTTGAGAGATAATAGGATGTAGCACCTAGGAGGTGATTACCTGACACCATTGGGGATAGAGCTGGACCTACATCTATGAGATAGGCCTAGGGCCCACCACATAGGAGATATGATTTTGGTTCCCCAAGATAGATGGGAATAATATGTTAGGTGGAGATATCATAGATTTGATGAGGTTAAGGTGGTATTAGGAGTCTGTGAAGATGACGAGACCTTCATCCAGTGAGATGGGTAGTCAGGTATGAATATGATGATTTTATTTAGAAATATGCATGCTTATATTTGATAATTAGACTTTGAGATTGGTATTCACTTATTAATTTTGGGTTTTGTAGAGAGGAAGACATAGGAGTGACACTCCTTGATAAAGAGTGCACACCATAAGATCCTGGACCCAGTATTAGATGTTTAGGATACCTCGGTCAAGGTGGACCCCACAACCCCATTGGTTGGTGAGTCAGTGGGAGCCTTTTGGTTGGTTTGGGAGGTTGTCAAGAAAATGTGGAGATGGAGAGAGATGTGTATGCACTAACATACATAGGAAGTATAGACATGATATTATGGATCTTATTATAGGAACAAGGTTCCTTAGTTCAGGAGAAGGAAACACACCTATCATATGTTATGAGTGATACAAAGAGGATCATGAGACAAGAGGAATAGATAGTGAGAGCACAAGGAGAGGCCTTCATAGCCTAACATAGGGGAAAATATCTATCTCAGACAGCCTGAGAATCTAGTGTAGCACCCTTGGAACAAAATATATAGATACCCTCTAGCTTTGATGATGGATCATGATTGTATTTTTTCAATGTATAAAGAAATGATTCGAGAGATTATATATATGATGATTATTTTGATGATTATGGTGTTGATAAATGATGTTTTACCTATCACTTTCCTTTATTTTCCCATGTATGTTTTTGGTAATACTTATGGTAATTAGGAAGAAATATAATGATATTTAGGCAAAAAAATGGTAGGAGGGAAGATAAATCAAAGAGAGGTCAATGACCTAAGAAAGGATGCATAAGAATTTGATGATTCACTAGGAAAGGTGAGAGTGAATTGGAGCCAAAATTGATAGAATCAAGATTGTGACACTCCCATGGTAAGAGATGTCAGGGAAAAAGAGAACTGATGATAAACCCAATTAGGGAAAAGAGCCCAAGAAAGAGTAGGATCATTTGAAGATGTTTGTAAAACTCAATATGGGGCTGAGAGCCCAAGTGAAGGTAAGATCCTAGGAAAAAATAAAAATGCATTCAAGGTATTTTTAAAGAGAGTTCCTAGTCACAAGGGGTGAATCGATGTAGAGTATTATTGATGATATCGTCAACTTGATTTAGAATGTGACTTCAAGCACGAGTCATAAGATCCTCAATAAGATGTTGTGTAATAGCTACCTATCAATGGACTTAAGATCTTGTGGTAAAAAAAAATTATCAATTTGGTCCTCCAACCAAGCAAGGATGTCACACCGAATGTCATTGAGAGTGGGGAGAGGCTTTGGGCGAGGTAGAGGTACATATATAGGCTATGGTCTATATGGTCTAGGGGAAGGTGGGAGGCTCTGATGGGAGTCATATCTACGCTTATTTCTATGTTAAGAGGATTCTGGAACTGGGAACCTGTGTTGTATGATGTGACAATTTACGTCGGTATATGAGTAGTATCCATGGTGTAAATAATATAATTGGTTTGAGGTAGAAGGTTGTGTGGCCTTTTGAGCTTGATCTCATCTTATTAACTAAAATGTGGAATATGTGCACTAGTTAATACAAGCTATGAACAGTTGTAAATAAAGTAAATAAATGTAGTAAAGAGATATATATGTGACCCAAGCAACTAAACAGATGTAAATAGAAACTTAAATGTGAAAGAGATAAGAGGAAATAACTCACCTAAATATAATATGCTCATAGGACTATGTTGCAAATGTGGCTGGGGAATCTGGAAGTAAGAATGATTGTTTAATAACCCTAAAAAGGATGGATATGGACGGATTCTCTAGACTGTGGAACCTAGAGAATAATTGGGGTTCCTACGGGTGCTTTGGTCTGTAGAATGGGCACCCTGATCTATGTAAATTCTCCATAACTAATCTTTAAAGGTTTGGTAGGTGGTTTGAAACCCTCACTATTTATCGCATCAAGTTCCTTGCACTATTACAGGTGTCACTACTAATCCAAGATGAAAGAAATACCTGCAAACCCCTAAACAAGCATCAATCCCTAAAAAATAAAAAGGCATATGATAGGTTAAGACGGACCTCAGCTACCACAATGGTGGTCTTACTAACTAAGCACTGCACTATATTCCAGACCCAAATGCATTTTTGTGTGTGTATGTGAAAAATCCCCTAGGTTGCTCTTATGTCAGTCACACTTTGTGATGTAGCGAGCTAACTATGTGTAGAAAATGTAATAGAATAATGGATGGAATAGAATAGAATCCTCCCCCTATGTTTTGTGTGATGTAGATGTCCTAGCCTTATGCCTTTTGATGGAGCTATATGGATGCAAGTTATCTCTAATGCAATAGATGGATGCAACTCTAGGTGGATGATAGTAGTGATAGTGTTTGGTCCCTCATTATGGTCCCATAACTTAATATTTATAGGCTTCTCTTGATTTAATTTCTTAATTAACTCTGAGATGGCCAACCACCAAAAATATACAGACCTCAAATGGATAGGAAGATCCCAAATAGTGAAGGGAAAGTTCAAAAAGGACCGGGTACCTCTAGTGGGACCACGACACACACGAGAACACTAGTACTAACCTAAGCACCCTAGTCAAAGCTAAAATGATGGGAAACGATGAAAGATGACTAGGCATGTGTGTGGTGGAGGTCAAGAATAATGATAGAATGCAAATAAAAATGGCCAATATATGGGGGTTCATTCATGAGTACATTATTTTTCTTGTTTTTATCATTTATATGATCGATAATTTTTCATATAAACATGATTTGATAATGCATGGAGATGCTTTGTATGGGTATATCTTAGTGAATTTTAATGCATTTTCCTTGATTTTTCTCATGCAACCTAATTAACCTATATAAATTCTCACTAAATTCCTTCATGAGAAAAATGTGGTGATGTATGTAGGAATATAAGGAATTTTTATGGCCAATGCAATTAAGGAGCCCCAAGTTTGGAGTTGGAGTGCAAAAGTGGAAGACTTTTTCCATCTATCGGCATATAAGTATGGGTCTTGTTTTTTAGCAGTCCCATAGGAATTTATGAGTCTTGATCAATATTGTTATGAAAGACATTAGTGCTGGTAATTTTGGCATATTTTGTAACCACCTGTGTCTATATAAAGACACCTCCTTAAACAATAACGTAGTAACTGGTATTATTTATAATCTGCGATATAGCTCATTGCATTTAGCACTTTTACTTTCCACACTGAATATGTCATGGAACTTATTTGAATTAATATAAGGAGATATTATTTTGAGAATATATATATTTTAAGATTTCCTTTGTCCCAAGGAAGAGCAAGGGCCCACTCAACCAAGGAGACAGGAGGTTGTTTACATTTATATATGCATATGATTTTCTGATAAGTCATAATCACTCAGTTCCTTTACTGCAATTTCTATTTCATTTTATTTCATGCAATTCCTATTCAAGTGAGTTTATTTTCCTTATTGAAATTTCCATTTAGAATATGTGTTTTCCCTTATGCAAATCCTAGTTATCTTGTGCTTTTACTTTTACTGCAAGTTCTGATTATGAGTGTGTAATTTCAGTTATGTTCTTTCAATTTTGTTCTCTCAATTTCCATTTGAGTTTGAAGTACAACTTTACTTTTACTCTAACTTAATTCCATAGATTTACATTTAGTTTCCATAGATTAGAAGCAAACTCAAAACTATCTAACAAGAAACCCCACAATAGAGACCCGACAGTATAACTGGATACATAAGACTCCATTGCATACAGCCTAGGACATAGCCCTGGTTTGATAATGACACTAGTAAATTAATCTATTAGTTAAATGATTGGAAGAATACAACAACCCATTATTTTTGGCACTATTTCGAGGGACCCCATAAGCATAACTCATCATTTTCTTCACTTTATATGTTATGGTTGTTAATGGAGTTCATCAGTGCAACCAGTAGAATTCATCGGCCTTGTTTACATAACCAACCTTGATGCATAGGCCATGGGGAAATCAAGGGAGATTTATACCATGCGAAATTCAAAAAATATTTCCAAATAGACTACACATAGAAAACACTGAGAGTGACACTAAATCCAATCCAAAACCTAGAATCCCTTCTTAAAATTTTGGATCATCTAATTTGGAACCAGAACAATATTTCGAAATAGGAGACAACATGAATAATGATAACCGGCCCTTGGGAATAACCTTTACTTATCCCATTGTCTTAGATGAAGATGAGGATGTACCTATGAAAAATATCTCCCCATCCATCCTCCCTATCTTCTGAGGCATGTTTGCAGAAGACCTCGATCAATTCTTGTTTAAATTCCAAGTTCTTTTCCAGACATATGATTACAGAACAGACAATCAAAAACTCAAAATCTTTCCTTCCACTCTCAAAGACTCTACTATGAGATTGTTCATGGGATTTTTCTCTAACTCCATTGATTCTTGGGATGCCATGGAAATATCCTTTTTGGATAAATATCAAGACTAATGTAGGGGAAGTGATAGGAAAGAAGATGTGTTTCCAAATAAAGCAAAAAGAATATAAAAAATCTAGAGGATTATCTAGATATATTTCTCTTTCTCCATCGTAGGAGTGGTTATAAGTTATATGTAGAAATCACTAAGATAGTTTTCCTTAAAGGAATTGATGAGGAAACCAAGGATTACCTCCATCTTATGGGAGGATGTGATGTACACAAAACTTAGTATGGAACAAATCACTGAGCTATGTTGAAGTTACTCTAGAACACGAGGAGGTATACGAAAAAGAAAAACATCCAAGATTTCCCTAGGAACCTCTGAACTTCTAGAGGAAATGGACAAACTGAAAATAGACATCTTTCAATAATTGACATCAACCATTGATTGGATAAAATCAAAAACCAGTGCTAAAAATAACCATTGGACATATATTGCCCTAAATGCAAGAATAGACATCTTCTAAGAGAATGTCCTTTAGAGGTTATGGAAATGTGTTTGATATGTGACGCTTCTAATCATGATACTAAGCATTACATTTTCTTACCTCTTTTAAAAGGAGGATTGAATGTTATCTCCAAAGATGAGGCAGAGGTAAACTTTGTTCAAAGGCCAACTAATCAAGTTGTGTATGCTCCTCGACCTACTCAAAACCCCTAGAGGATGTCATGGTCCAGTCAGCCTCCTCAGCCTACTTGGGGAAAACCTGAGTGTGCACCACAAAATTAGATGGCTTATCCACATCCACCATCGTGGATGAGTCTCTACAATTAGTAGGTTTAGACATCACCAGCCCCTAAAAATTCATGGCGAAACCAATAGTGGGTACCTCAAAAAAAACTTAATCAAACCCAACAATGGCACCACAACAAAATCCTAATCAATAGAGGAGGTTCTAAAAACCACAACAAGCTTTAATGCCCCCACTGAAAAACTATCAACCACATGGACAAGTACCACAAACAAAAATTCAGTCCCAACCTATAGCAAAACCTAAAAATTAGCAGATAGCTTCACTTGATGAAGTAGGAGAGAGTGATACAATGCAAGTTAATACTATCGGTAATTTACAACTCTGGTCTAGTAAAAAATTGAATCATCCTATTATTATCATGGAAATACCTGTAGACAATGAGAAAGAAGATATACTAGAGGAAAATTTAGAAACGGTGCATGCTCAACCAACACAAGACACTAGGAATGGTCGAGGAAAGAATAAGAATGTTCATACAACTCCTTTTCCTGAACGATTACAGGAAACTCAAACTACAGAGGAAACACCCCTAGTTTAAGAGTTGAAAACAATGAACATTGAGGTCCCACTTATGAGAGAAATAAGCGATATTCTTCAACTAAACCAGAGCATTAGAAATGAATGTATCAAGACACCAGGAAGGAAGAAGAAATACCTAAAAACAGTCAAGGTGGAAGGGAATTTATCTGATCTTGTTGTCAGAAAAATTATTTCACCAAAGTACAGGAATCCTGGGAGTCCACTCATTACTATTTATATTAATAATCATTCAATATCTAAAATTTTGGTGGATTATAGGTGTTTCCATCAATGTTATAACAACATATATGTTCAATATGTTGTCTTTAACAAGATTGCAGCCTACCAATATCATTTTGCAATTAGAATATCAATCCATTATAGTTTTAATTGATGTGATTGAGGATATAATGGTCAGGGTTAAATCTTGGGAGTACCCTGTGGTTTTCATGGTCTTACATCCTAAATCCTAGAATTTGGGGTATTCAGTCATCTTATGAAGACCCTGGTTGGCTACTATTGCTGCATATATTGACTGTAGGTCAGGAAAAATGACCATTTTAAATGGAAAAAAATCCAAGCATATTTCATTATATCCTCCATCCCATCCTTATGTGGATCATTGTGAACATGTATGGGTAGATTCTTCAAATACTAACTCTTTGATTTCTTCTTATCTGGCCACCATTGCAGTGAAAAAACACATGACAGAAATTGTTGAGTCATATACTTTGTCTGATGAAGAGGATATTTTGTGTATGGAAATCAGAATTGAGGCTATCGAAACTAGAACTAAGGTTGTAAAACCATTTTTTATGAACACATATGATATTATTGCCTTGGTAAGTGACATTTCTAATGAAGATGGTAAGGAAATCTATGCTTATAGTGTAGAATACATAGTCACTGATTTCTATTGTCCTTTAACCAAGATTATAGCTCTTCACAATGTAACTATTTTACATATGCTTCATCCTCATGTTTGTCCCTTGAATTATTTAATCACTGATTCAGAGCTCACTATTTTGAAAGATACCAAGCAAGTGACTGTTGACATAGGAAAAGAACTGACCATTGGTAATAATTTAGAGGACATCCAAGAGGCTATGGTTTTTGAAATTTTGAGGAAGCATTCCCAAGATTTTACTTGGGATTATACTTATATGAAGGGAATTCATCCCATAATCTACCCTCACCATATCTACATTGAGGATGTTAAACCCATAAGACAACCGCATCAAATAATTAATCTTGTACTCAGGGACATAGTCAAAAATGAGATAGAAAATTTTTTGAAGGTGGGTTTCATCTATCCTATATCTTCTAGTCATTGGGCATCATCATTAGTTATATTTTTAAAGAAAAATGGTAAATGGAGGATCCATGTAGACTATAAGGAACTTAATAAATCCACCAAGAAAGACTACTTTCCCCTGCCTTTTATTGATCAAGTTCTAGAAAATCTCATAGGTAAGAAATATTTTTCCTTCTTGGATGGGTTTAATGCGTATAACCAAATAATTATTATACCTGTTGAACAGGATAAAAACACCTTCACTTTCCCTTGAGGTATGTTTACATATCAGGTTTTACCATTTGGGATTTGAAATGCACCTGCTACTTTTCAGAGAGCAGTCTTGGCAATTTTTACAAATCTCACAAATGACTGTGTTGAAGTTTACATGGATGACTTCACTGTCCATGGATCTACTTTTTATGAATCTCTTAATAATCTTGAAAAATTATTAAGTAGATGTGAGAAATGTCAACTTTCCCTGAGTCATGAAAAATGTCTTATCATGGTTAATCAGGGAATTGTTTTAGGCCACCATATTTTTGCCAAAGGAATACAAGTCAACCCCAAAAATATTATAGTCATCACTCAGTTTCCTACACCAACAAATCAGACTAACATCAAGAGTTTCATTGGTCATGCAGTATATTATAGGTGATTCAAAAAATACTTTAGTAAAATTATTGCACCTATGTTTTCTTTGCTAATAAAATATTGTGTTTTTGAATGGTCTCCTCAGTGTCAGTAGGCATTCGATATTATCAAGGAGAAGCTAACCACTAGTCCAATTTTGAGAGGGCCTGATTAGGGGAAACCTTTCCATATTCACATTGATGCCTCTAATACAGCCATGGGATCTATTCTTGGAAATAAATATGAATAAGATCATATGTATGTCATTTACTTTATTAGCAAGAATATGACCCCTATGGAGAGGAACTATACCACTACGGAAAAGGAATTCTTAGTTGTTTTTTACTCCCTAAATAAATTTAGACATTACATTACTAGACACAAAATCTTTGTTTAGACTGACCACTCAGCCATAAGATATTTGATGAATAAACCAGTAGTTAAAGGTTAGATTATTAGATGGTTACTCTTGTTACAAGAATTCAATCTGACCATTATTTATAAGCCAAGGAAATATAATGTTTTTTTTTATTTCTTTCTAGATTTAATGTTTCAGGTGATGATGAAGCAGTTCAGGATCATTTTCTAGATGAACATTTGTATTTTGTATCTACTCAACCTCCATGGTTTTCTGCTCTCACAAATTATTTGACTATAGATAAGTTTCCTGTCTATTTTACTCATAAAGAGAGATGAAGGTTAGTCAAAAATAGTGCAACATATAAGTGGTCTAATGGAATTTTATTCCAAATTTTTCCTGATATGATTCTTTGTAGTTGTGTTTGGGAAGATGAAGTGTACGACATACTGCAAGATTTTCATGATGAACCTAGAGGAGGACATTTGTCAGTCAAGTAGACAATTCATAAGGTCCTTGGAGTGAGTTACTATTGGAATTCCCTCAACAAATTTGTAAATAAGTATGTGTGGTAGTGTGATGCATGTCAAAGAATGGGGAATCCTACACTATCCATGGAAATGCCTCTAAATCCTTAGTTGGTCTTAAGACCATTTGAGAAATGGGGAATTGATTTCGTTGGACCTTTTGATCCCCCATATTTTGGGAAAGAATGCATGTTGGTGTGCACTAACTACGTCATAAAATGGGATGAGGTTAAAGCATTTGCATCTTCCATTGAGGATGATGTTTCTAATTTTCTGTAAAATTACATAATGTTATGATTTGGTACCCCTCAAACACTTGTATCTGATCAAGCACTTCAATCTATGTCTAACATGATTGAGGATTTTCTATAAATCAACTTAATAAAGCACCATTAATCATCCCCATACCATCCCTAATCCAATGGATAGGTAGAAGTTACCAATAGAGAACTTGAGAGTATTTTGACGAAATTGGTCAACTTGGATAGGAAAAACTAGGTACCAAAACTTCCCAAGGCAGTTTGGGCCTATAACATGACTTGGAAAAAAACTACAGGTTTTTTCTCTTATAAGTTGGTTTATGGAAATCATCCAATGTTACATGTAGAGTTCAAGTTATGCACATGGAGAACAACACTAGAAATCGGCATCAATTTAGATGAAGCACAACGGGAACAAGGGATGCAGCTGAATGAATTGGGTGATATGATGATGGAAGCACAACAAAAAATGGAAATTCTCCAACATCAGAGGAAGACATGGTATGACGCTCATATAAAATTTAGGAAATTTAATGAGGGATAATGGGTCAAACTCTTTGATTCCAAATATCAACAGTTTAAAGGTAAGCTACGAACACGCTAGTTGGGGCCATATCATATCGACAAAGTGTTTGCTAATGGCTCTATAATACTATTACCAATCAATGGTGATAGAAGGACTCTTCTTGTGAATGGAAACAGAATTTGTATGTATCAATGTCCTCTGGACAAGGATACCTTCACCAAAAACATCATGTTGAGTGAGGAAATGGATGCATAGGAGGCACTTAGCCCCTCCTATCAGAAATAATTGTTGTTTTTTTAATTTAAATAAGGGAGGATGATAAGGAATTTGATATTCTTCCCTTATTTAGTTGCCTTGTTTTCAATAAAAGCATAAATTTTCATTGTTTAAATGGTCACTAACCACATTATATCTCATACTATAGGATGTGGAAATCTACAGATATTGGAAGCTGAAATGGCATGAGTAATTGCATTCTAATTCACTACGAATATTTCCTTAAAGAAAGGATATTAAATGGGTTAACTGCTCTATGTATGAGATATTGGAAGCTGAAATGGCTAGCCATCTATGCTATGTGGAGTTTTACTTAAAATTCTCATTCATTTAAAGAAAGGCTACACCAACCCCTGCACTTAGGGTGAATTTACCAGAATATTTGGCTTATGTAGTTATCAAAGTAGGCCAAAAATACAAGATCATGGGAGGAAAGGCAATACTAAAGCACCCCATGCTCATTCAATTACTTTTCTCACATCAATTTTTTTACATGCCGAAGAGACGGCTCGAGCATATGAGTTTGGGGGAGGGTTCCAAGATGAAGCATCTCAAAAAGGGGTCATCTTACATATCTTGACCCACTATCGATTCATCCCCTCGCCTTCCACCAGAAAATGTGGAGGAACCTGATAGTCAGTAGCCTAGCCCATCTTCTACACCTTCCAGTTCTAAGGTAAGAATACCTATCCTCTTTATTATTCTATTTCATTGCATCAATGATGGTCATGTACATTGCATTAACCTAGAAGTTCTCGGCTGAAGAGTTTTGATGTTAATTCTTCTCTTATTTGGGAAGAGAATGGCAAGGTAGAAACCCTGGATGTCTCTACTACCAAATCATTAAACATTCTATTCACTACATCTATCCATACCCTACGGAGCTCAAATATGCCCACATTTTCATATATCAACTCAGTAGCTCTAGAAACATCTTATGTACCTGAAGCACAGATTCCCACTCAAGGATGAATTGTAATGGATATTGGTAGCCATAGGTTATGTGAATTTGATGTGTCATGAGGTTATTTGGAAGAGATTACATTCCTTAAAGAACATTTGAGAGTTATGAAAGAAACAAATATGTCTTTACAAACTGAATTTACCCAGTGAACAATAGAAAAGGTTAGATAAATCACAACTTTACAAGTAGAAGTTATCGGCCTAAAGCGACAAAGAGATATAAGTCTTAAAATTTTAAATGATATCAATCAATTATCTCTTCAGGAATTTGGAATTAAAGAAAGAAAAAAAATTAAAGGAATAGATAGGAATAAGCAAAAATGAAAAATAGAAATTGTAATCTCTTTTAGAATCTGTTTGTCCTTTATCTTGTAAGCTCTTATCTTGTTGAAAATCGTCTTCTATCTACAACATTTTTGTTCAGGAACAATTTTAATCTTGGCAGTTATTGAGGTTGTGTTGTCAGGATCCTTACGAAGCTCCTGATGGTAATACTTTTCTATCCATTTACAAAACCAATACCCCTAATATTCAGAATCTGCTATGTGATTTCTACCTCCATAACATGTTAGTCTCTATTGTCCCTGACTTCTTCAATAATTTGTTTGTGGGGGATTTTCAATTGAAATATTTTTAGTTCTTACTTCGGAATCAGATTGTGTGGGGTGATTAGATGGATATCTTCAATCAAACATCACTCACTATAGGATTCTATATTTGGCCTACACATCACAATGATGTGGCTATGTGAAATAAATTCATATCTCTTTACTACCAAGCTAGTATTAGAGATAATACTTTGATAATACTACTGAAATGTGTGGAATTTGAAACTTATAGTTAGAAACACTTTGGGGCAGTAAGACAGGCATGTGATAGGATGTGGGAAACCTTGAGTTTACCATTAAAGATACAAGAGGTTATTTCACCTCAAAATTTTAGTAGGCGTATCAGACAAGGAGATGCACTTGCTACCATAATTCATCAATTATTAGAAAAGAGTGAGAAATGGTATAATGACAAATGGGTGGGACTACAGTTAAGGTCACCTATTCTCCTTAGCAAAACTACAACTTGGCATAATAATGTTACCCAATCCAATGAGATTTTCACATCTTGGGTCGAAGTCATTTCAAATACTCATGGATGTAAAGGTACTCAAAAGCAATATGCTAACCAATTTGAGGAGTATGACATGGCCCAATAGCTAGGTCAAAGGGTAGGGCATATATGAGTTGCATTGGGATGTGAAATAGGTAAAATCTAGATGAAATGATGAGTACATTATTTGGCTTGTTTATATCATTCATATGATTGATAATTTTTCATATAAAAATGATTTGATAATGCATGGGGATACTTTGTATAGGTATATATTAATGAAGTTTAATGCATTTTCCTTGATTTTTCTCATGTAACATGATTAACCGTATAACTTCCTACTAACTACCTTCATGAGAGAAATGTGGTGATGTGTACAAGAATATAATGAATGTTTATTGCCAATGCAATTAAGGAGCCCTAAGTTTGGAGTTGAAGTGCAAAAGTGGAATACTTTTTCCATCTATCGGCATATAAGTATAGGTCTTGTTCTTAACAATCCCATAGGAATTTATGAGTCTTGATCAATATTTTTATAAAATACATTAGTGCCAGTAATTTTACCATATTATATAACCACTTGTGTCTATATAAAGACACCTCCTTGAAGGACAATGTAGTAGCTCGTAGTATTTTTAATCTACAATATAGCTCATTGCATTTAGCACTTTTACTTTGCACACTGAATATGTCATGGAACTTATTTAAATTCATATAAGGAGATATTATTTTAAGAATCTTGAGTTGTTAAGATTTCCTTTGTCCCAAGGAAGAGCAAGGGCCCACTCGACCAAAGAGATAGGAGGTTTTTTATGTTTACATGCACATATGATTTTCTGATAAGTAATAATCACTTAATTCCTTTACTGCAATTTCTATTTCATTTTTTTTATTTTTCTTATTGAAATTTCCATTCAGGATAAGTTTTTTCCCTTATGAAAATCCTATTTAGCATGTGCTTTTACTTTTACTATAAGTTCTTATTATGAGTGTGTAATTTCAGCTATGTTCTTTCAATTCTATTCTCTCAATTTCCATTTGAGTTAGAAGTACAGCTTTACTTTTACTATAACTTAATTATGTAGATTTACATTGAGTTTATGTAGATTAGTAGAAAAATCAAAAATATCTAATGAGAAACCCCCCTATAGATACCCGACAGTATAACTGGCTATATAGGACTCTATTGCATGCAGCCTAGGACACATTCTTGGTTTGACAATGACACTAGTAGATTAATCTATAATTTAAATTATTGGAATAATACAACGACCCATCATTGATTAGCACTTTCTTCACTAAAAAACCCCTCTAAATAGTAGAATGAGACTAAGACTAAATAATTTATAAAGTGCATGATTTTGTGTCTATATTTTCCCCCAATTTATGTTGGTGAGTAGAAATATCGGTAACATAAATTAGATAGAGATGTGTACTTGATAATCCAAGTATAGTGATGTAGAAACGTGTTAAAGGACTAGAGAAAGTGTGTATTGACAAAAAGGATGATGGATCCTGGAAACTAAAGATGAAAAATGCAAAAAAATGTGATGAGAACAAACATAGGGTGGAAACACATATGTAGTTGTTATTGTGTGTACGTACATTATTAGTATGCTAGGTGTGTCACTGTGAAGTGTTGTTATTGTTGTTGTTTCCCCCATTTGACTTCTTTCTTCTCATACAGCCGGAGCTGCAAGGAGAAAATGATCAAGTAGTCAAATATATAGGTATGTAAGTGTAAAAATTATATGTAAAAGACACATGTGTACGTATGTAAAAAGAATGTAAATGTAAAGTATGCAAATGAAAAATGTAAATGGAACATGTGCACCTAATCTATTTCAAGAAAAATATTGTAGAAAGGATATCATGTACTGTCGGGTTTTATTGGCGATTTGACGCCATATGCTAAAGAAGTATAGGGAGGAAATTTTTTGTGTCCTCTAACTTTTAATTGCTTCCCTAAAGTATCTGTGAAGAGGTATTTGTACTATCTTGGTTTTCTGGGTGATCCAATGTCACCAGTAGAATAAGTACTGTGAAGAATTCCATTGTATCCTTTAACCGTTAACTGCTCCCACAAATGCTAAGGATAACCATGTCCTATAAAATCCACTATGTATGGATTTCGTAGACTGGTATGAACTCACTCATTTTATGTAACTCACAATTCCAAGGGTAGAAAGTGCGCTGAACTAAACTGGTGTAAACACAATGTGCAGATTGGAAATCCCCAAATGATGCCCCCCCTCTTTGGGTGCGCATGTGATTTCATTGATGCGAGACCGTGGCCCCAAAATAGGACCAACTACATATACTCTAAAACTCTTCCATGCAAAGGGAATGGAAAGTGCTTGGTAGAAACCAAGGTGTGCATAAACAAGGAGGCTAGGAAAAATAAGTCTTAGTACGAAAAATCATGCATGTAGAAAGATAATGTGTAAGCTACACAAATAGTGTGTAAGCTACCAAGAAATAGTAATGTAAACATACAAGAAAACAAAGTAGACCGCTTAAGTGGGTCACAAACATGGGAAATCACTCATGATGTCGCAAGACACGCAACGCCTTCATGGCCGCATACAAACAAACAATTTTACACACCAAACATAGGGAAAATCCCGCATACAATAGCAAACAATAAAAGACAATATAAAAAAAAATATGGAAGAAAAATATCCCTACATAATAAATATTACACATGAAGGACCCGTTAGCATGTAATAAAGATAGCTAGTATGTAAAAGCATAAATAACCAAGTAATTTAAAGTGCTAAGTATAAAATTAAACGATAGCACCTATGAGAGATGAATTTGGATGCCCCCATCAACCAGTGTAGGAAGGGTAGAAGGTAAGCATCTATGTTGCGTGTAAGAGACATGTATATGTGACCACAACTAGAAATATACATGAATGTGCATGAATGTGCATGTGTGTATGATATAGATAAATGACATACAATTAATATAACTAACATGTGTAATAAAGCGGCCATGAACAAGAAAAAGGAATCAAAATTAAAAGAAAATATAATATGTAGTATGTTTTGGATGGATGGAATGGAATGTAATTGTAACACCTGTTAAAATGACCCACTTGAGACCCAAGAAACAACTTAGGGTTAGCTAGGGAAAAATTATGGAATAATTTTTTTTTAGTAAAAGAATCTACAACCAAGTTACAAGACAACAGTTGTCAGTAACAGGTTTCAGAACATTTATAATCTACTAGAACATAATTTTCTTTTATTAATAATTATTAGATGTCATAAGGTCTAAAATATAGGGTTAGAAGTTTCAATTAGGTTCAGAGGGATAATTCCTCACCATACCTACTCTCTAGCAGGCTTAAAGTTTCAACCTAGTTTTTATCACACTTAACACATTCAAAATTTTCCTAAAATACACCCCTTGGATAAGAAATTTCCTCACCTTTCCATTGATATAAATAAGTCCTCCTAACTCCTCATATTTTTCAAGTTATGGGCCGGCGGGCCTTAGGGTGAAAATTTTCCCCCAAGAGTGGGCCTGCAGGCCCAGGGATGAAAATTTGCCCAAAGGGCAAGTTGGCAGGCCGTGGGGAGACTTTTGTAAAAAAATTCCCACATGGGGAAAAATCACATTTTTTCCCATTCTCCCACGCGCGGGTCCACAAGGGACACGTGGCACTCCCTAAGGCAGTGTGGGGAAAAACGAGGAAAGGCGGGGTGGCGGGAGACATTTTACAAATTCTCCCACGTGGGTGAAAAGCCAACTTTGTGCCTGCACTCCCACGAGTTTGTAAAGGACACATGGCATCTCCTAAGCCAACATGGGGAAGGTGGGGCGGTGGGGAGAAAATTGACTTAAAGCCCCAAAGGGCTAAGAGGGTACGTAGACCCGTGCCTCCATCAGCACCTCGCGATGCCATGTGGCAGCCCCTGATTGGCTACTGGTCCGCGGGACAGCAGGGGAAACTTGGAAAAAAAATTGAGATGTAAAAGACAAAAATGGACCCATTCCTCCACTAATTCCTCATGACACCATGTGGCATCACCTGATTGGTTATGGGCAGGCGGGGAAAATTTGGAAAATTTTCCCAAAATTTTCCAAAAGCGCTAAGTTAAAAAGGGGATTCGCCCCTCTGTTGACACCTCATGGTGCCATGTGGTAGCCTCTAATTGGTTGTAGGCTGGTGGGGTGGTGAATAAAATTTTCCCAAAAATTTTCCTAAGCCCCCCAAGGGAAAAATTCTGGCCGCGGGCCCGCCAAGGAAATTTTTCCCAAAATTTTAACACCAAGTGAAGAAAACTTCAGAAGGCCATAACTTTTTATAGAGAGCTCAGTTTTGGGAAAACAAGGACTTTCTGGAAATCTCTCGACACCCTCTTTTTACAAAGATCATTAATTTTATATTTTTATAAATTTTAAGGGGTCAATTTTAAGAAAATGGCCTACATGAGTATATAGTGCAAGCTGGTAAATTTTAACTTGTTAGATCTGTTCAATTTGATCTTCCTCCTCTCTCAAAATGTCAAATAGACATGGAGGATTGTTCCTAAATGGATTTAAGGGAGGATTCAAGGTTCAATTTATCTAAATTATTTACAATTTGAACATTTATATTTCTTGACAGAAAACGACTGCAAAATGGTTTGAGCCCGATTTGGCTAAGTTTTAAGATATTTCCTTAAGTTTTTTTGTCTATTTAAACTCATTTAGGGCATACTACTTTAATTCAATCATTTAATTTGTTATTTTATTGTTACAGGTTTGATCTGTGCATTTTTGGTTTAATTAATTGCCAATTTTAAAATTACAAATAACAGGGATCAAATCTTGATGGGTTTATTTGTCATTTATTCTTCCAAGTATTTAGAATACATTCCAATTTAAATCTAACACATTTTATTTGATTCAAATCAACCATTTAATACCAAAAATCAATTCTGATTTCAATTTTTTTCACCTTTCAAAGAGAAAAAATTCTGTATTTTTCTCACACGCATTTCTTCCTTTCAAGCAAAGATTTCAATACATTGATATGATCAAATTCACTACAACAATGAAATTTGAGAAAATCATTACATTCATTTATTGATTCCAAAATATAACTTGCAACTTCCTTCTTTCATTTCTTCCAAAATCATTTATTGTATATAGGGCAGACAATACATTTTCTTTTCACGTGTTCCAATTTACAAATTTTCAAACAAAGATTTCATAGAGTATGCAAAACGCATATTTCTAATGGAATAACATCATATGGACAAGACAAAACCATTTTCATTCAATTAACTCTTACAACTTCCTTTCCATTTGATTACAAAATATATTATACCAAACATGTATCATTCTTTCACATTCTTTCTAAACAGAATACATAGTATAACTCTTTTACATTTTAAATTTCACTTACAAAATTGTACAACATCTTTCCATTACAAACATTTACAATATCATCCACTTCAAGTGGGAAGATTACAATGAGATTTCATTTTATAAGGGGCTCTCAAACTGTCTTACTCATCTCTACAATAGCAACATACATTCTTCTCATTCATCCAATTTGATCACAATAGGAGTAGGGGAAAGGAAATTCTCTCCACCCAACCAAGACATCCAATGAAAAGGAGAATTCATCCTTCTTCATTGGCCCTCGAGCCCCAACCACAAAGCAATAGAAGATGTGATTCAACTCATGGCAACAACCGGCTTCCAAAAACACACATGAAAATTTTCACAAAGAGACACAGTCCCAAATAGAATGTAGTTAACAACTACATTAAAACATGACAAACAGCACAAATTCTTCATCAAGTAAGCCAAAGGAGAAAGAAGCTATGGGGGATGCTTCTTATGCCTCCCAAAGGGGAAAATTGGGTATCACCACCTGATTACAACCCACCAAATATATATATATATATGAATATCATTTCAAACCCTGTCATACCCTTATGCCTCCCCCAAGTACCCCTTATTCCTCACATTTTTCTATATCTCCCCAACCTCTTATGGCACCTCATAACAAGTAAAGAAATGCAAGCTATTTCTTTTTAAGGTGGAACCCATATCCCCAACTCCCTCCACCCTTATACCTTCCTAAAACCACTTGTTCCTCCCACAAAATAACCCCATAGTCTTCTCCTACACCTTTCCTAGGCCATCTACCCAACAGCCCAAAATTTAAACCAAAACATTCACACAAGAACATTTACATAAATAAAAGAAGATCATTTCAAGAGCCAAGCTCTTACATCTCCATGATGGAGTTGTTCCTAGTTCAAAACAGCAAGATCTTTCCAATCCAAACAATCCAAAAATCAACCCAACACAAGCATGCAACAATCTTCCAAAAAAAATACCTTCAAGCAAGAGCTCCTAATAGCACGAAAAAGTTGCACAAAATGAAGCCTCCCAAAAGTGAAGCAACCCAAAACGACAAGGAATTCAAATTTGATAGAAGAGGTAAAAGAAGAGGATGAGTTGGATCCATGTAGGATGCCACATCACACATCCTCAACCCCAAACACAAAGTCAACTTCATTCTCCAATGCATAATAAATAGGTGGGTGAATAATATGACAAATTTACTTACACACTCAAACAATTCCATACCCCATAAGGAATGAAATTAAATTATGTAAGAAAATTGTAATTACAACATTCAACTTGACTTGTAAAAATGCATAAAAAGGTCTAAATTTAACCCTCCAACCATAGGCAAGGTCGGCATGCAAATTTAAGAGGTATGGGACAAGTTTAACTTGTCCCACAAGCCTCCAAAATCAGCCTCCAAGGACAAATTCGAATTTCCAAGAACGTGGAGTGTTTCACACTCAAAATTTAACTTACACATCACTTACAAGGTCACTTACACATTCTTACAACACTTTAAAACATGGCCAACAACTCTATTAATTACATTCTTATGATATATTTTAATTAATTAACTAAACAATATGATTACTCACAATATTTACACATTATTAAAAAAATAAAGAAAGGGGTAAGTGCACCACAAAATAAACACATGCAAACATAACAAACGGGACCAAATAAAAGAAACATATAAAATCCCTTGGTCACATTTAAAGGTGATCCCCCCTATGGGAATCTCTAACACTAATAAACACACACAAACAAATACAGTTACCATGGTGACCTTGTTGAATTCATCTAGAATTCCAATGTGGTTGGTCTCCAATCCCCTAATGTTTGTTGTGATAGTTTCACCTGTAAAACACAAATACCTCCTTCGGCCTCATGGTTATATCAGATTGTCCAAAATAATATAAATATAATTAAATTTCCAAAATCATCTAGATATATGAATCACAACAACATCAAAGCAATCTAACAATATCATTATAGTTTTATCAACAACTATATCATCATCCAATAATTTTCCATTTCTAGAACTACTCACAATATCCAAATATCACAAGTCCAAACAACATCCATCATATAACCGTGTCCAACAGTATAACATCATCAACATATAAAGTGTCTCTAATAATCATCATGCATCATATAAGAATAAAAGTCAACAATAATCCATGATCAAATATCTAACATCATACTAAATCAAAACTATAATAATGTCCGTAATATAGTCGACAATGTCATGATCAGTATCAAAAGGTGTCAAAGGGAAGTGGGCACTACAGTAATATGGAATGATAGGAGTTGTGTTCCCCTTGAGTTAATGGAAATGTATGAAATGAGTTCCATTTATTTTTACCCCTCAATAGTCAAGAATGAACCGTAAACAATAGTGTGTCATCAGCAAATGGTGGAAGTGTTTGTTGTGTCAAACATGTTGTGATGAATGTGTAGTTGTGGTGATGAGATGTGACCTAGCTATCATTTTTACATGAACCCTATATCCAAAGTGTATATCACAACTAGATTGAACATATAAGTGGTGATTTAGACTAAGCATATATCACTATACTATGAATAGTATGGAGTGGTGATGTAACCTAAAGTGTATACCACTACCAGATGATAGAATAGGTGAGGATTTATCCTAAAGCGTATGTCACTAGCCTAGGAATGTTACATGATGAAATTTTTAATAGTAAATGTGTGATGAGTGTAAGTTCCATTTAATTTGTAAACCCTTGGTAGTCGAGTATGGACCGAGGAACTAAAGTGTGTCATAGCATAGTGAGTGCATTGCGTAGAAGACAGTGCAATATGTGTGATGATGATAGATGAGCATATGATGAGTAAAATGTGTAATGTAAGATGTATAAGATGTAATGTGAGATGTAATGTATGATGTATAAGATATAATGTACGATGTAGACTAGAAATTGTAAGATGCACGTGATGTATTATGTAAAATGCTAGAGTCGTAGACCATGAAAGTGTTGAGTATGTATGATTAAGACAATTATGATGTGTGATGTAAATATATGTAAATATTAAAATGATATAGACTAAATTTAGAATGTATGACATGAGACGTGATGTGTGGTGCCTAATTTTTAGTGTGTAGGTTTTATGTGTAGTAATCCCTCAACAATCAAGTGTGACCTGAAGCACAAGAGTGTGTCATCTGGTAATGATGATGCTAAAGTATGAGTGAGTATGCATATGCTAGGAGATAGTTGTATGATAATTCAAAGATTAAATATCTGCAGATACTATGATGAGTTGGGGGTGTGTAAAGTGATATGCCCCCCAAATGTATCTAAATTAAATTTACTGACAAAAAATAGTGAATAACCAATGTCCGTCGTTCGATGCATGTGATGATGATAACGTATGAAAATGATAATTAATGCGAAGATAAGGTATATGCAAATGCTAGAATTATGATGTAACACTATGTAAGGATGTGAATGAATGATAATTATAAAAAATAAGAAATTTTTCTATGATGTAATGATAATGAGAGAGGGGTATGTGAATAATATGTCCCCAATGTATGCTTGATGAAAAAGGCAATCATCTAATGTCATCTAGGAGATCATCACTCTTAGGATCATAGTCGAATGGATAAGTGTTGGTGACTTGATAAGAAATAGTGTCTAGTTGGTCGAATAATGAGCCATTAAGGCATAAGTTATACATGCCCATAGTATATTCCTTGATGGTGAATGGAGGAAGTGGACAACTGCATCTATACCAATGAGTGAGATTTTGAGTGTATCCTAGGAAATAACTATTGCAAATGAAAACACATATAAAGGGCATATGAAATTAAATTTCTATATGATCAGGATTGAGAGTTTCCAAAATATAATCAAGCCATGATTTCCCTAATGTAAGTGGAGAAGATTAAGGAGTGTTGGTGTGAAAAATATTATGAGGTGAAAGATATGAATACCATAAGCGGAAATGATGGTGACATGCCCATAATAAAGATGAGGAGCATATGGTATAGGATAGAGGTCCTCAAAAGAAAATCCTAAGGGATACAAACCTTCATGTGTACATATAGTGTCATTGTATATAGGATCGAATGGAATATGTTCCTAGTATGAATTATTCATGAAGAGTGTGCAATTATATGGTGGGTGTGCTAATGTAGGTGATGCAAATGAAGGTGTGTGTGATAGAGCAGAATCCATGGATTGGACAAGCCCCTGATATGGAATCATAGTAGTAGTAGTAGCAAGTGGCATAAAAGAAACAACATCTATCACATAAATGGTACCATCAAGTAGTGGTAATTGAGGTGGTTCATTTATAGGTTGGGGCTCATATGTAATATTTATGCATGGAATAAGAATAATGGTATTAGGATCCCAATTACAATAATGGAAGGGGTCACGGTCACGAAAAAACATTATATTTAAAGCATTCATGTAATAATTTGACACAGATATATATAGTAGAGGTGACAACTTGCATGGAATGAAGCCATGGCCTACCAAGTAGGTAATTGTAGGAGACTAGAAAATCAATAATGAAAAATACAGTGTGAATAGTTTTTAGACCAAAAGTAATTGGTAATGTAACGTGACTGAGACATGGAAAAACAGAACCATTGTAAGCACATAGTGAAATAGAATATGGACTAACGTCACTAGCGAAAAGACCTAAAGCTTCAAGGAATTACATGTGACATAAGTTGAGTTCAGACTCATTATCAATTAAAGTGCATTTAACATTGATATTATGAATATGACATATGATATGGAGAGGTGGATTATTATCAAAATTATGAACATCAATGGGAAGATTAGACTTAAATACTATGTTTGAATAGAATGTATCAACAAATGTTTGATAAACTGAGTTTGGATGCATGTTAACACAAATGTGAGTACTAGAAAAAAGATGTTGGATTCTATGTAATAAATCAATATTTTCAAGTAAATAATCATTAATTGAGATACTCATGATGACCGAACCCCTAGGATGTCAAGTAATGAATGAATAAACTAAAAGTGTGAATGAAGTGTTGAAAAGTGGGGTTCACCAAAATGGTTAGCTAAAACATGGAATATGTGCACTAGTTAATATAAGCTATGAATAGTTGTAAATAAAGTAAATAAATGCAGTAAAGAGATATGTAGATGGCCCAAGTAACTAAATAGATGTAAATAGAAACCCTAATGTGCAAGAGAGAAGAGGAAAGAACTCAGTTGACTAGCATGTGCTCATAGGACTGTGTTACAGAGGTGACTGGAGAATTTGGAAGCATTAAAAACAGTGCAGCTACCCCAAAAAGGTTAGATCTAGATTGATTCTTTGGACTGGGGCACCTATAGGTGCTCTGGTCTATAGAATGGGCACCCTAGTCTATGTAAAATCTCCAAAACTAATATTTACAATTTATGAAGGTGGTCTGAAACCCTTGTTTTTTGTCACATCTATTTTTCTACACCACTATAGGTGTCACTGTGAATCCAAGATGAAAGAAATCCCTGTAAAACCTTAAACAAGAATCAATCCCTAAAAATAAAAATGCATATGATAGGGTCAGACGTACCTTAGCTCTCTCTCTCTCTCTCTCTCTCTCTCTCTCTCTCTCTCTCTGAATGTGAAACATGCCCTAGGTTACTCTTATGTTAGTTGTACTTTGTGATGTAGTGAGCTATGTGTATAAAATGTAATAGAATGTGTTTGTGTGTGAGAAACATGCCCTAGGTTACTCTTGTGTTAGTGTCACTTTGTGATGTAGCGAGATAACTATGTGTATAAAATGTAATAGAATGGTGGATGGAATAGAATATAATCCTCCCCTTATGTTGTGTGTGATGCAGATTTCCTAGCCTTATGCCTTGTGATGGAGCTATGTGGATGTAAATGATCTCCAATGCAATAGATTGATGTAACTCTAGGTGGATGATAGTAGTGATAGTGTTTGGTCCCTCATTATGGTCTCATAAATTTATAGTTATAGGGTTATCTTGATTTGATTCTATTATTAGCCCCGAGATGGCCAACCATCAAAAAGATAAAGACCTCAAACAACTAGAAAGAGACCAAAAAGTGGTGAGAAAATTCAAAAAGGGCTGGGGCACCCCTGGTAGGACTAAGGCACCCACAGGTTCCCTAGTACTATCCTAGGTGCCCCAGTCAAAGCTAAAACGATGGGAAATGAAAAAATATGACTGGGCATGTGTGTGGTAGAGGTCAATAATGATGATAGAAATCAAATAAAATTTCCAAGAGAAGGGGGTTAATTATTACTTTCCTCACTAAAAAACCCTCTAAATAGTAGTATGAGACCAGGACTAAATAATTTCTACATTACATGAATTTTTTTCTACATCATCTAACCTTAGCTTCAATATTTTTATGTGTTTTCTGTAAGATTTACAATCAAATACATCGTGCCCTAGATCCTGATGCCATGTGTAATATGGCTATGTCCCAAAAAACTAAGTAGTCGTAAGAAAAAGATGTGGGGAAGGATGTAAATGACTGATATGGGTCAGCATGGATGATGTCGATACATATGGAAATTTTTCATCCATGAGGTCACTAAATTCATAGTCAAATCTATATATCTGTTCCCATTCCTTTAGATGATGAGGTATGTTACGTGATTTAATAGTATCATGAGCAAAGGATGAGGGCGGTAGATTTTTCTACGGCTCAAGAACCGATCTACTAGGAGGAGGATGGACCAAATGTGAGGAGTCTTCTTGCACTAGAATGACATTCACATCACAAACAAGTGTATTTTTGAGATTTATTTGGTAACGTTAGACTTCTCTATCCCAAATATGGGCATAACTAGCCAAATGGGGATCTTCTAAAGCATAACCACTATCATAGTCAGGGGTAGTGGTATCTATTTCACAAGAATCAATTATGGTTTCTATTTAAACCTTCTATTCTAGTGTAGGTTGAGGTGTACATGAAATGGTAGTGGGAATATATGGATCCTTCTTGTGAGGTCACAAGTTAGGAGGAAGTTGTGAGATGACAACGTCTGGTAGATCAAAAGTGTTAATCCTAATAATAATCTCATCGGGATTTTTGTTGTCATAATCTAAGATATTGGGAGAAATGCCCCTGGCTAATTCTGGATGACCTGCATTGCCATGAAGACACTCGACGGGATAGTTAAAACATTGATATTATCATAATGGAATGGGAGATAGTTCTTAAAGGGTTGGGAATTTATAAGTCTCCTTTTGTTTGTAGAGTATCATAATTCCAAATATTTAGGTCACCTTGGATTTAATAGATTTCCCTTTGATGTGAAAACTTGACACAATGGTATGTAGAAGAGGTGACCACGCGCATACGATGGGTCCAAGGTTAACCAAGAAGGATGTTGTAATATATGGGGAAGTTGAAGACCATGACCTTCACACATATACTCCTAGGAGGGATAGTGATAAGTAGTCAAATACAGCCCATGAGAGGCATATGTCAATTATCATAGCCCTAAAAAGTAGAACTAATGGTTTTGATATTGTTTATAGAGTATCCGAGGGCTTTGATTAATTCTAAAGATTCCATACAAATACTGACACCTTCATCAATGAGGGCATGATTGACTATGTTTTGACCAATTTGTAAAGAAATTAAGAGTGGAGGATTTTCTTCCAGAAGAAAAAGTTTTTCTGGAATCATGTAAGATATGGGAAAATGAATGCAAGTTCAAACATCAGTGGTATGATCCATATAAATGGATATTTCCTCACACTAAGGGTGTATACTTTCCTCCAAACTGTATAACATAGGATACTACCCCATGTTAGGAGGGAAAGGTATGTTAATATCAAACAACATAGTCATAAGACGCTCACATGATGAGCTGATGTGTGCATGAGTTAAAAAAATGGAATTGGTTTGGGAATACGAGACAATACTTATATAAGATCCTACTCATTATGGCTAGACTTAGTAGTAGGATGAGAGTTCTTAGGATCCTCATAAACATGTTTATAAGGAAGAGGAGAGATCAAAGATACTTTAGAAATTGTTGTTTGTTTAGGATCAATGCCATCTTCCTGACCGAATTCATTTGTGGCTGGAGAAATAGTATCATATGCCTTCATCCCTATAACATTTTTTTCACAGGGGTCAATAGACTCTATCAAAGATGGGATTTTAATTTTAGGAGTCTGATTTTGGAATACACAAGGGTAAATGACTCTTTGAGTTCTAGGTTGAACTGATGGAGGGTATTTAGGTTTTATATATGCAATCACATGCCTCACATCATTTATATCCATTGTGTTCTTAGGGGGATAGTCATGATAAACCGAATTTGTTGTGGAATTGTCTAGTTATTAGAGCTTTCACCTGAACTATGGTTGAGCATAGGGTTAGAGAAAACCTTGAGTTCTTCAGTATCTTGATTAATGGCATTATAATGATCTTTTTTCCTTTAATCATCCCGAGCCTTGGTTGCTTCATTCAAATTCTCTCTCATGATGACTTCATGGTCAAATTGAGGACCTAAAAATAAAGTGATGAAATTTGTGTGAAGGGTATGAAAATTCTCATGAGAATGGCCCCAATTGGTATGCCACCAATAGAATCTTTTTTCATCATGTCATTGTGGGATAGGTTGAGAATGATCAAGGATCTCACTAAATGGTTTAGGAATATGCTTTCATAACTCATCCTTGGTTAATGGTTGATAGTAAGAAAATTGGTTTTTACTATTGTTAGTTTTTGAGTTGATATTAAAGACATTACTATTTGTAGAAGCCATAAGAGGAAGGGTATTTGAGGCCATGTCATCCATGGTGTTCTTGTTCTTTTATTTTTGAACGATTTTTATATTTTTATTTGTTTGAATCTTAGGAGGAGCCTTCTCAAGTTCCCTCATGAGGTAATCTTGTCATTTGGATTATTTAAAATCTTTGTTAAGGGAAGTAGGAGAAAATGACCTAGCCTTATATTGAAGGTGAGGTTCTAGGGCTCAAAGGAAGAGTTGGAATAAACTATCATTTGGAATATTGTTTTCTTCCTTGGTAGATAAGGTCTTCCAATTTTTTATGAAGGATTGAAAGCACATTCATTCTCATTTTGTTTGTAGTTAATGAAAGCATTAATGTTATTTTTAAGTAAATCATGATATTGGAATTCATTAATTAAGGCCATCACTAGAGATTATAACTCCACTATGGAGTTAGGGGATAAAGTGTGATACCAATCCAAGGCATCTCTAGTAAGATTCTTAGCTAAGAGTTTACTGACAGCATAAGAATTAACTTTGATCCTTTCTTTATAAAGGTTTCCAAAATATTTAATGTGTAAAGTAGGATTGGTTGATCCGTCATATGAAATAGAAGGGGGGATGCCTCCAATGTCCATGCTAGCAATGTAGGGTGATAGAGGTTCTTGTTGAACTTCCCGCAAGACCTTATTTTGAATGGGAGGTTGGGCAATAGGTTCTCCATTAGGTATGTTAGGAAAGGGCGGGAGAATTGCTCCTCTAGAACCTGGATTACGACGGTTACCCATTTGGACCATATTGGCTTGTATTTGAAGGAGTTAGGTGATGGTGGTAGTTTTTTTACTCATATTATGTATGAGTTGGAGGATCATATTATTGGGATAAAAACTAGAGGTATTTTTAGATGAGCCTACCATACTAGCCTTCCTAGTATCCACCATATTTTTAAGTTTCTTAGATACTAAGTGAAGGAGGTGTTTATGAATTACTGACTCAAGTTCCCCTTTATATTGAGGAAACTTATCAAAGAATTTATGAATCTCATGTGGAATATTCGAGGTCTCTTTAATCTAAATATATTCCTCTTCATCACCTAATATATTGGTGTTGTGGGTGTTATACTTTTTCTGATTATCTCTTATCACACAATAGTTTGAGGAGAAATGAAACCTAGTTTATGGGTGATTAATTTCTATAAAAATACTGTTCACAAGAGTTGAAGATCCCCAGACGAAGATACTTCATGATGGAGTGATAATCTGACCTAGAAGAATATCAAAAGATCAACCTACTGACACAGTTGGCCCAAAAAAAATTCTTTATAGGGGTTGAAGGCATCTATGGTGGGCTCTAGATAAAATAGACATGATCATCTGTGCATAGAAATGACATAGGGATCGATGGCGTCTGGGAAAATGGATTTCTAGGGTTTTTTGGAATTTTTAATGACTAAAACAAGATAAAAATTAAAATGGGTTCTTTTTAGAAGTTGTACTTTATCAGAAGGAACAAAATAAGGATTCATGTCAGGCTCAGCAAGGATGTACAGCAAGAAAAAGTGTTTTTAAACACCGTGTATTATTATCATCCATTCATCTAGGGTATCGAGGTGACGAGTGAAGGACACACCAATAGAGACAACTAAACATATAGAAACATAAATAGATAGAATTAAAGGGTGTCAATGCACCGCTAATATCACATAACCCAAGTGAAATAACCCTTACACTAGGAAAACCTAAGGTTTCTAAGGCCATATTTCAAAGAAGAGAAAGGAACCCTATGGAGGTATCAAAATATGGGGGGAGGTTATAAATGAAATAAGTATACAATATATATGCTAACCAAAGTAGAGCATGTAACATGAAAAGGACTGAAATATAATATGTTAACGTAGCATGTGCATAAAATACTAAGCTAACATATAATAAATAGTGAATTTAGTTAACTACTTTATACAAAATGACAAAATGGGTTATAGCACTTACCTATTAGGGGTGGTTTATGCATCTATCTCCCAAAGGACCATACACTAAGAGAGAGTAGCTTTCAGGTGGAGAAAGGAAAAAAATCTAGTTTTTGCTCACTATAGATGACCCAAAAGTGCAAGAAAACCAATCTAAGAAAGAAGAATCTTCAAGCCAAGAGTCAAGATATAAGAAATCTAGAATCTAAGAGAGCATGTGAAATTTGATGCAAGAGAGAAAATCTAATCATGAATTCTCGTTGATCTGATCTAATGATGATCTGAAAATGTGATTTGGGGGCTTTATACAAACGTCATTTCCCATGGGCAAAGGCATCATCCATGAATGAAAAAGTAAAGGGGAGTGTGAAAAGTGTCATGAAAAGTAAATATCATGTAAGGTGGAAGAAATAGGATCATAATCAAGCTAGATTTCATAAGAATGCGAGGTAAAATAAGAAGATGATAGAAAAATAAACACATGCATGGGACCAAAAGGTATTCTCTCTTCATGTATCATGTCTAACACAATGGTTACATGAATAACCATACCCCTATCCCAAAACAAGCCCTTTAAGGCACCCATTCCAGAGATAGATGCATTAGTGACCTCTAACCTGAAAAGGGAAATTAGTAAGATGTATGAAAATAGAAAACATGAATAATTAGGTGTATACACCTTGTATTTGTGAAGGAATCCTAAGTAAATGTCTAAGTCATGAGCATGATCACTAGTATGTCAAGATTTAACGAGTAAATCATCAATGTATACTTTGACTATTTTGTGTATGAGGTCATGAAACATATGTGTCATGGTTTGTTGATATGTTGCACCAATATTTTTAAGTCCAAGGGGTATTTTTATGTAACAATAAGTACCCCATTTAAAGTATTCCATTGTGCGAATGAATATTGTGTCTAAAAATTTAATGAGTTCCTTATTACACAAATCATTGATCTTGGATGGTAACTTTCTTATCTTTTTTCGAATGGGAGAAACATCAGGGTAAGTAATGATGTTATGGGAAATAATTTTAGTATCAAATCCATTCATATCGGCATATCCCCTTGTGAATACCTCCTTATGTTTACATAATACCTCTATGTAATGTTCATGTAAATGGGGAAAATAGTCACCAAACATGACTATGTAATCCATATGATCGTCAAGTTTTACACTAGTGGTTGATTTTTCTAACATAGTACTGTCATCCTAGCAATGTTGTGAAACCTTGGGTAACTTAACTACTTCATCCATACTAGGATCAATAATAGCGACATAATCATCAAAGCACATAGGTATATTAGATAATTTTCCTAACTTATGATGATGTCAAGGAAGTTTTTATTCTCATGCATATAGAAGTTCTAGAATATCCTTGTCATTTTCTAAGGTAGTGAGAGGCCCATGGTATTCTATGTTGATTTCAAGGCCCACATATCATATACCATCTCTATGTTTCCTAGAACTAATTTTTCATACATCTGATACCCTAGCATCCAAGGTGACCTCTTTGGGTGTAGAATCAATTATGGCCATGCTATGAGCACCAATGCTAGTGTTAGGTGCAGAGGATGGTACATACGGTGAAGTTACAATGAGATTTTGATATGAAGCATAATCAAAGATTTCTTCTATGACCCAGGAAGTGTTTAAGAACAATGGATTAGTGGGCTGAACATAAAAAATCATTTCTTCCTCTTCCTCACTATCACTAATATCATAGATAAGGGAATCATAAGACATGTCAATGAAATTAGCTTCAAGTCGAGAAGGTCGTATTTGGGCCAAGGCACATTGGTAGTGCAATACTTCTAAGTGCCTGGAATTTTCTTACAAAACAATTTAATCTTTGTTAAGAGAAGGGAAAAATAAATCCCTTTTAATTTAATATCAAGAACCTCCTCCTTAGATGATACATCAATCTTGTTAAAATATCTAGGCAAAAGGGGAGGGTGATCAGAAAAAAATTGTGCAATTCCTAGCTCATTACACTCTAAGTGGCTGGAGGTCGAGGCGTCACTCATTGTATCCTTCATTTCAGGTTAAGGAGGAAATAAATCTTGAGGTAGAAGAACTAGAGGCAGCTAATGCACAATGTCATCAGGAAACATGTTTTTCTTTATTGCTTTTTGAAGGTCATTAGTTTCATCATCATCTAAATCTGCCAATGTAACTTGAATTTTATCCCTAAGATCAAAGAATTTTGGGTACATAATACTTTGTCTCTTGGGGTAGTTGGCATTAGGAAGGGCTCATTAGGAAATGGTACTAAGATATCCCAAGTATTGGTATTATCATGCCTATAGCATTTGTTGTTAAGTATGAATTTATTACATTGGTACCTAGAAGATGTGATTGTGCACATGCAATGTGTCCATGGTTGGCCCAATAGGAGGTTATATAAGAGAGGATGATCTAGAACCATGAGTTTATTACAAACCATTTTAGGTCTGAATGTGATGGGTGATTAGATGCATCCTCTAGTTTTTTTTTTTGGTTTTTTTGAACCCATGACAATTTAAATGCGTAGGCTTAAGGTTATTAATAGAGTATTTGATATTCTTAATGAGGGAGAAAGAAACTAGGTTAATCCCCTACCCTTCATTGACAAGAAACTTATATACTTGTGTATCATGGATGATAACACTAATGAGTAAGACTAGTTCATCTACATGAAATAGGACCTCATTAGTAATAATGTCATCTTCTACAAACTACAAAGCTAAGTAATCTAGACATGAATTTTCTAAGGGTGGTCATATGGTCTCTATATGATGAACTTCTAAATTTGGGGATATAGTAGGAACCTTGCGAAACTCACTAAGAGGATCCTCAAACCACCTCAGTTATTGGTGGAGTAACTTTTAATGTGAAGCTGGGGTATGCATGAGTTCCATAAAGGGTATATTCAATGTTAAAAATTTTAGCTCATCTAAAAAGTTTTGATGAGGTTCGTAAAAACTTTCATAGTGGTATCATGGTGGTGGTGTAATAGAATATGTATCCATACTTAATTTTTGTTTTGTATCATCTTGATCCATCTTATTGTAGACACAAAATCACGCACTTGGGTACATTTCTAGGTATTAACACCATGCTAGCATTTACATGATTCCTAAGTAATAAAACTAGTGGTTGACAACTATTTTTACCTATTTTATTTGTTTATTGTTTTCTCTTTGGTCTTACATACCCTACAGCCCAGTTAGAACTTAACTCATTTATCTTTCATGGATTCAGACACCAGCACCCAGTTAGGACAAAAGCGTCAAGGCACTCATGTCCCCTCTGGGCTTCCTTGACCCTTTCTTATCTTACTTGTTATTTTATCTTTTAGGCATATTTTTTACTTATGGTTCAGCCTTCTAGTTGTCAACTAAAAAATTCAAACAAAGTAATCATATAAATACATAGTTATGTGTTCAAAATGTGGGACCAAGAACTAAGAATTACTATCATCTCCTAATCTTGCATTCTAAAGGCACAAAGTACTCTAAATGCATCATGATAACAACCTAACTTTTGCAATATGACTAACTAGTAAATGTTAACACCATGATAGCATAGATCCAAGATCAATATTAAGAATGAAACATCAAGATCAAATCTTAAAATCATGCATCAATGCAAACTAAATGAAATCAAACATTTAATCTACAAGCATCCTTACTATGTGAGATGATTACTAATTAACATAGACTTAATTATATCTAAGGGCGATCAAATAATTTTTTTTTGCTACTCCACAAATGACGAGAGGATCTATCTAACAATGGCTATAAGGCCATATTATATATCCATCTACTAACCAACATGAATATTGGATGCAAAGATTGAGCAAGCTAATTCAAGAACGAAGTAAGGCTCTTAATCATATTTTTTATATGATATACTAATAAAAGTATGGTGTAAAGTATGAAGGTAGGTGCTTAGTCCTTTATATATTTTTCTATTTAAGGAAAACTTGAATCTTGGTGCATTTGGGACTAGAAAGGATAAAGTAGATTGAGGGTTATTAATCATGATTGGTGAATTAACAAGTGATTAGCATATGTAGAGCCTTAATTAACAACTCAGGGTCAATTAAGAGGCTATGATAAGATTTTGAGGCCTTTTGAGATGTCTTGGAGGTAAAAGGGGTGATTTTGAATGGTTGGAAGAGGTTTATTAACCAATAATAGGTTTTATTGATCAAATACAAGGGTAAATAGGCTTAATTAGCTAATAATCACTAAGTTTTTATTCAAAATAGGATTATTTCTTACGATGTCTCATAAATTGGCATCCTGAATGTGAAAGAGGTTAGTTAATCAACAAAGCATCGTTAATTAACAACAATAGAGGAAAATGTTAGTTAATTATAATAAATCACTAATTATAATGGAAATAGTATGAATGAAGGTAATTAGTGTGCTTTAAGCAATAAAATTGTGTAAGCATAATTTAGGTGTCTACATTTGCCCCTTTTTGAGGTGAAGTTAGTGACGTCACTTCAAACATAGTAGACAAGCATAAACAAGTAAATTTTTGAAGAAAATTTAGTAGAATGAAGGATGCCCCCTCAAGTGTCAATGGGGTGATAAAAGAAGTCGATCAATGATCGAAAATATGATCAAATTAGATAGAAGAAATATGATAGGGATAAAAAGGATTTTTATTGCTCCAGGTGTTTTGGAAGAAAAATGAATAGTGGTAAGACATGATAGTGAAGAATATAGGAATAGATTTTGCATCCAATATTTCAATAAATAACTTTTTTCATCATTTTTCCCCTATTATATAAATCATCTGTCCTTATTAAAATAAACAAAAGTGTAAAATAACATGAAAAGTTATATTACAACATTACTTCATTGCTAAAAAGGTGTAAATCCATGCAACATACATAATGCAATGCAATACAATAAAATAAAATAGATATCCTAACAAAGAAATAATTACAACCACATCTACTCAAACAAACGATGTTCAAGACAGTTGTACTAATGTTTTTCTTATCAAGATTCAGTTTCTGAATGTTCGTGTTTAAGTTATAAGGGTTAAAAATGGTGCCCCAAGCAAGGATACATGTAAGGGGAATAATGAAGGACACAATTAGTCCTATGAAAATAATTTTTGTGCTATGACACATTCTCTGGCAACTCATTATTACACAGGAGTACCAACATAGTAAGCAAGATAGCTTTTTTAATGGAGGTAGATCAAAATGATCTGTGAGTTGTTTCAGACAAGAATAAGAAGGAACCTTAGAAATATATTTTTAGGAAAAATTTTGATGTTTGAGGAAAATGCATTTGATACAGGCCTCAACTACGTGCATTTCGTTTACCAATTTTTTTTTTTTTAAATTACAATTTTTTGGATTTTTGAAAAAAAATGAATTTTTTGGTTTTATTTGAATTTTATAGAAGAAAATGGCGTAGAAAAATTAACGAATTCATAAGACATTATCAAAAATCACTGTAAGGCAAAAATATGCCCCATGTAGCAGAAAGGGTCCTCGGGAAGCAAAAATATGCCCCAACGTAGCAAAAACAGGAAAATAATAATTATTTATTAAAAATAATCATTGTGGCAAATGCGAGAAGAATTTAGAAGATTAATGATGGTCCTAGGGAACTTAGGGGTGAGATACATGACGTAGGGGGAAAAAAGGTATATAAACCATGCCACGGGGGGTAAAAACCATTGTGGTTAATTTATTTGTTACCAGCCCTTACCACTTTTAATGTTGATTGAGCTCTGACATACTAGAGAAAATGGATAGGGTGCAGAACCATAAACACTATGTGTATCGAGCTCAAGAGTATAGGTGGCTTCCCAGGGATGGCCTACAAGTACACAAAGCGAAAACCTTTACCTGTGTCATTTTTTTGGAATTAAATCATATTTAATTTGCATTTATTAGAGTAGAAATCTGTGTGAAAACACTGACAGAGCCCTTGGGGTGTGTAAACAGTCTCGAGGGTTCTCTGACATGATATCACATAGGTGCAACTATGCTAGTACTAAAATTAATTTGTCATCATAGAAAACACATAGAAAACATGTGTGCACGCGTGTAGGCACAAAAATTAGTGTGCCAGTGTCGTTAGGGATGCACTAGTATTGAACTAGGGGTTGGATGGGGAAGGGTGCATGCTTGTGTGAAAACATAGGCACCTGTGTGGAAATGGGGGCACTGGTGCCTGGGCATGCTAGCATTGCCTGGGGCACGCTGCTGTGAAAAGGGAACTTTGGAATGGACTTGGAAGAATGAGGAATTTTTTAGAAAAACTCAAATGACCAAACTAACCTTGCATATGGACCTACCTTGATTAGAGACGTGAGAGTGACATGGGTGGCTCTAGGCCTATAAGGCATCATTCCATCAACAATATTGCATCTACTTGGAGACATTACTGGATGTTACAGGTCTCTCACACATGGCTCGCATGCCACATATCACTTTCGATCATGGCCTACTCACTACCCTAGCAAAGAGATGGTGTAGTGAGAGTCATACATTCTACCTAGGTACTGGTGAGATGAGTGTCACTTTGGAGGATGTTTGGTATATTTTTAGAGTACCTATTCAAGTTCATCTTGTGACTTATGATGGTTATCCTGGCTGCAACCTTCAGAGTATTGTTGAGATTTTTAGAGTAGCAGATATACCTCGCCGAGGTATGTCAGTGGACATTACTAGGTGCATGGCTGATTATCGGCTCGGGTGAGTTCCTGTATATCTCATAGCTCTTTTCAGTTACCTGTTGTTTCCTTATAAGACTCATGCTCTTTTTTATTTGGGACTGATTAGAGTGATACATGGACTCATTAGTGGAGAGGTTTATTATTGGGGGAAGTATATACTAGCCCATCTATACACAGATGTGCACCTAATAGCTTACCATGGTCAGAATACCATGGGTGTGGAAACTTTACTTTAGATATGGTCCTAGGATCGTATCTCTAAAGGATGCCTAGCATGAGCATTGTGAGCCCAAGCTCTCAGAAATCCATCCAATATGGGTTGGGTTCTAGATGGGGATGATATTTGTGAACACATAGGAGACACACCATATTACAGGCGAGCCTTTGACGAGGTACAACCTCATATGATTCCATGGCGGACATATAGGTTTTACCAGTGGCTTGAGGATTCTATTGAGCTTAGCACAGTAGTAATAGAGCATTTCATCATTGGAATCAGAGCCTACATCATTGAGTGGTACAGAGTGGATAGGTTCTAATGGAATTCTAGTCTCATCCAGAGGATTCCTAGTGATGAGATATGGTATGGGTGGATATCTAGAGAGACCTTTGATATTGGGCCTCAAATCCAATAAGGGAAAGCTTGCATGTTTTTTCTATAGGTGGTCCCATATCCTTAGGTGCAGCGATCACAGATAGTATATCTAGGGATGACCCCAAATTATTCAGGATGGTATGCTACAATGTTTCCTCATCGATTGATGATACCATAGGTAGTGTTAGATGTAGGGATATCCATGGTAGTGCAAGGGGTACGGGTTCTAAATTCTAGAACATAGGCTCAAGAAGGGCCATAGGTAAAGAAAGTATTGGTTTAGCAGTAGTTGTTTTTGTAACATCAGGTAGTGGTATAGCCACAGGTACAAGAACCACAGATACCCCTTCAGTTTCCACTACAGGCACCATTACGGGAACCTCTTTCACCCCCACACGTGATCCCACCACATAGTCCACTAGGAGGTGGAGGAGATTACAGAGATGCAGAGGAGATGGAGCAGGATATATAGGGTATCAGGGAGCTAGTTTCCTTGTATCATCAGTCATAACAATTTATAGCCTTACATCTTCAGGTTACTGCGAAGAGGGACCAGGACATTATAGAGAGAGACCGGGTGACTACATACCAAGATCAATTATATACATAGAGATATTAACTCACTATAGAGAAATATCGGGAGACCACTGCGAGGTCACAACTACAGGCTGAGAGATATAAAAATATTTATTAGAGAGATCCTAGTTGATAGGAGAGCGTTATGGTATACAGTGGTCATCCACAAGAGTCAGGATGCAGGGTGTACTACTAGATCTTTTCACAAATAGCAGAGATCCATCCTATTATATGTATTTTTACCACGAGGTCGTCCCAGAGGGACATATGACTACTCCTTTCAGTCAGTTAGCCATTATTAGTTACAGGTCGAGATCACAGAGGACCTAATGATCAGTGAGGTCTGTACAACAGCCTTCAGTATAGTAGGCCTCACTACAACATGGTTCAGTGCAACATGGTTCAACACATCATGGTGTAATGCCTTCCGTGAGTCCATCACAGCAGACGCCCCCCACCTAGCGGCAGACTTAGTAGTATAGGCATGGGAGAGAGTCAAGGTTAACTCATATTATTGATGTACTTGATGTATATTTTTTGATGTATCACCTCGATATGAAGGCATACTTTTGAGATGAAGTATATATATTGTTTTTGATCATGCCTCATGACAAAGGCACATTATTTTGTATAGATGTACTTTATATATTATTATTTTTACCATGTCCTCGTGATGAAGGAAAAAAATTTTGCATATATTCCCGTGATGGCTCATTGTATTTGATGTATATCGAGACAAATTGTTTTTTACATGGACACTTATATTTATATGGATGATTGGTGGATTATTGTTTAATTATCACATTTTGTGTTTATGATATAGCATGTTTAATTAACGTTTTTATTATGGTCTATGTTTTAGGGGGGAAAGAATGTGTTCCCTCTTGACACTCTTAGCAAATCTTATATGATGTTAGCTTAGCATACATGTTTAATTTTCATGTTCATGATGATGTACCTCCACCTTTATTGATATACGATGTATAGATGTGATGATAGATGACATGATGATGAGATGAAAATAAAATTTACAAGCAAACAACAAGCAAAAATTAATCAAATCTAATTAAAGTAACACAAATATCTACAAGTATGAAAAAATAAAATGAATTCTACTTAATACACCATAGATTAAAGTAACACTCCATCTGAGTAAGAAAATGAATGCAATTTAAAGAACACAACACAAAAAAGAGTACTGTAACTACAAACTATACAAACCAATAACTAAAAGCAAGCAAACTACTACCTTGTTTTTGCGGGACACTTTAGAAACATGTTTTTCGTTGTTTTTGGTATTATCTCTGATACAATTTTCTATTGTTTTTTAGTTTTATATGAAACGTATTTGAATTTTTTTTAGTTTCTCAAATAACATATCTAAAAAAATTGGGTATTTTTAAAAAAGTTATACAATTTTTTTTGATGTTTTCCAATAAGTTTTCTGAAGCTAAGTGCAAGGAAATGAAGAAATGTGGATGCCCCTAGTATTATATGATATGTACAAGGGAAGAATGCCACGTGATTTATGTAAGAAATGATGATGTGAATTTTCCCCCATCGTGATATGGGAATACTCAAAGTCAAACTCTTTCCATTCAAAATTAGGGTCAACTGGATCAAGGCCAAGAGGGATAGATTCAAAAGTAACTCAGATGCAGACAAAGACTAACTCAGGTTACACCTATCATAATTCTAGACCTAAAATTCTTGTGAACAACAGACCCCCCAATGGTGTCAGAAACAAATTTTCACCAAAGAACCTGTCCAAAGTTCCACCATTGTGTGGTTTTCATTGTTACACGTATTTATTTCTATTTTTCTTTATCTATTTTTATACTTTTTTATTTTCATGATATTTATACTTTTGTGTTTTCATGATATTTTAAGGACCCCACACTTAAGCATAGAAATGTTTAAGATGCATTGCGTTCATGGGTTCTCGAATTTCCTGACCATCTGATTAAGAAATCTTGTAGGCGCATGCTCCAAACTTAGTGACCAAAACATATGGCCCTAACTAGTTAGGCTAAAAATTTCCCTTATTTTCTCTATCTTTAGTGGTGTTGAACTGATTTTATTTTAGCACCAAGTCTCCTACCTCAAACTAATGAGCTATCACTCTTTTATTGTAACTTTTCTACACTTAATCCTAGTACACTTTAAGGTGATCCAAAGGGTGAAGTAGTTTCTCAACTAAAAACTCTAACTCTATCAGTCAAACTATTATGTAGTCCTCCTCTTCATTCAGGTAATCCATTATCTCTATATACAAAGAGGAGAGCTCAATCTCTAGGGATAGTAGAGCTTCTATGACGAACACTAGGGAGTATGGAGTGACACATGTAGGAGTACATATAGTGTTTTATATTCCTAGAGCGTAGAGTGAATATCTAAATTCTAGTTATAACATGTTGTATTCACCATCTTCTCCAAGATTTGGTTTGACCATTACCTTGAGGGTAATAGGGGGTTGAAAATTTGAGAGAGATTTGAAAGTGTTGACAGAACACTTTCAAAGTTTTTTTAAAAGACTTACCATTGTCAGCTACAATGACAGAGGGGATACTATATCGATAGATTATATGGTTCATTATAAACTTAGATATCTTCACACCTTCGACATAGGTAAGAGGAACAACCTCTACCTATTTTTTGAAGTATTCAGTGGTAGTGATAATGAATATGTGGCCATTGGAAGATGTAAGGTGAAGCTTACCTATAATATTGAGCCCCTACTTTGAGAAAGGCCAAGGTGTTGTTATAGGATGTAATGATTGTGTCGACGCATGTATTAAATTTATGTACTTCTAACAATGCAAATATTTCTTTACATATTTGCAACAATCATTTTCCATGGTAGGTCAATAGTATCCTAATTTGAGTATCTTCTTTTCTAAGATGATCCTATTCATATGGGTCCCACAGATACCTTCATGCACCTCCTTGACAGTTAGGATGGATTCATTCTGAATTGAGACAACCTCACAGATTCCTGTCATAGCCTTGATGGAAGAGAGTTCCCACAAGTAGGGTATAGCAGGATATGCACTGGATGATTTTTCATTTTATTACCATGGGAAATTTTTGTGGTAAACTTTCCATCGTGAAGGTAATTAAATATTTCACTATACCAAGGGGAAAAGGGACCAACAACTTCACATACCAAACAAGATTCTAGCATGTCATACGTTGGTGTTTGTAGATTTTCTGACGAAGAATGACATATCATTTTTCCCATGTTGGATACTCAACATAGACCCCACTGTGGCCATAACATTTTTTGCTCTATTCTATCCTCTTAGGATTTGCTGAAATGTAATCTACTCAAAGAAATCCTTCAAAGAATCAACCATTCTCTTGTATGGAAGAAGTTTCTCATCTTTAACTTTATACTCATATGTCACATGTTTTATAATCATTATAGAATCATCTATTACATTCACTTGTATGATATCCCACTTAATATCTAGCTTCATCCTTGAAATAAGGGATTCATATTCTACTATATTTTTAATACATGTGAACCTGAGTCAGAATTCTTGAAGGATCAAGCCTCCTGAAAGAGTGATCAACACAACTCCGGCACCTGAACCATGAAAGGTAAAGAGCCATAAAAGTATAGTTTACATATAATAGATTCTTCGAGGTACATTGTATATGCATTTGGGAGTTCTAAACTCAAAGGTTCAATACTTGGTAGTGGGGCTTCAGCTAGTTGATATACTAAAACATGTCCTTTTATTAATCTCTACTGTACATATTTGATGTCAAAATCACTGAGAAAGATGATCCAATTGGTCATATTTCCTGTGAGTGTGAGATTTTACAACAAGTACTTTAATGGATCAAATTTTGAGATAATCTTGACCTTATTATTTTGTAGATAATAACGTAGTTTCTAAAATGTAAAAACTATGGCTAAACAATCCTTTTCTATCTGTGTGTAGTTGAGCTTGTAAGCCGTTAGCATTCAGACTTAAGTAATACACAACTTTTTCTTTTTGCTCCTTATCATACTGGGTCAAAAATGTCCCAATTGTAAAGTGCATGGTAGAAATGTAGATTAACAACGATTCACCTGTCATGGGTGGAATTAGAATAGGGAGTTTAACCAAATATTCTTTGAGAAATGAAAATTCTTGTTGTTGTTCTGGTCCCTAAGTGAAAAATGACATCTTTCTTGAGAAGATGTGTGAATGTGTGACACTTTTCTGCAAGCTGAGAGATGAACCTTCTAATTTCTTAGATCTTTCCTTGTAAGATTTGTAACTTTCTGATATTCTTTAGAGGAGGAATTTATATTATAGTAATAACCTTTGTAGGATCTACTTCTATTCCTCTTCCTGAAATAATGAATCTTAATAGTTTTCCAAATAGAACGCCGAAGACACATTTCTTTGGGTTTAGTCAGACCTTATAGTCCCTTAGATGCTGAAAAATGTGTCACAAGATCTCTGGGTGATCTTCATGAGTCCTAGATTTTCCAATATGTCATCCACATAATCTTCCATGATGTCATTGATCATGTCATGAAAGATAATAGTCATTTCCCATTGATAGGTAGCGCCTGCATTCTTGAGGCTGAAGGGCATGACTTGATAAAATAATTTCCCCCATGGGGTAGTAAAATTTGTCTTATGTTGGTCTTCCTCAACAATTTTTATCTGGTTATATCCTGAAAATCCATCCATGAGTGAGAGCATCTCGTAACCAGCTGTTGAATCAACAATCATGTCAATGTTGGGAAGAGGAAATTCATCCTTAGGACAAGCTTTATTAATATCTTGGAAATTAGTGCAAATTCAAATACCAATAGGTTTCTTCTAAATGGGACTACATTGGAAATCCACTCTGAATAGTCAATAGGCCTGATGAAGCCTACTACCAATAATCTTTCTAGCTCTGCTTTGACTAATAAGGTGATACAAGGATGTATAGATTTTATTTTATGGGCTTGGCATCTGGGTGTATAACAAGATTGTGCACCAATAATTCAGGATCAATTCTTGGCATTTCTTCATAAGACCAAACAAATATATCTACAAATTCTCTTAAAAGAAACAAAAAAAAATTATATTCTTGAGCTGAGAGAAAAGCTCCCAAATTGACTATTCTGGGAAATTCCTTCATGCCAATATTGACATCTATTGTCTCTTCCACCAATATCTTGGACTCTTCCTCCATGTGCATAGGATCAGGGGAGATTAAATATCTTCTTCTACTAAAGGAATTCAAAGATATTTTCACCTTTAGTTTGGTCAACTATTTTGTCTGTTGATTGTTCTTTTTATTTTTCCACAAATTCCTCAAAGATTTTTTCACTATAGGACTTGGACTTATTCCTTTTACAAGGATTTCCAGTGGAGCTTTTACCCTTGCTTATTTTTTTTCTTAAATGACCGCACAACTCAGCCTCCTCCCCAAAGTACGTGCATGTGTTGAGCTGAATGGAAAAATCTTTCATGTGTTCATTTCTTGGAATATTATCATGAATACCAAAGAACTCACCAATAGCTTTGTCATTCTGAAAGACATTGATTGGTACATGTTTTTGTTGGTCCCAATTCATGAGTGATGGGTAAATAAGATTTAGTGTCTGAGTGGTAAGGGATATAGTAGGGGTTATAGTTAAGATGGATATGTCAGAAAATAGGTTCGTGGAGGAAAGGTCTTCATAAAGACTACATCAAGAATATGTTTTTCTTTCACATTCAGATGGAAATATCTTCACACTTAGAAGAGGTGTCCTTGACCTCTTTGGGATAAGACCCATATGGCCAAATATCGATACCATATTTACCCACTTGAAGATGAGGTATTAGAAGAGATTTCATTGTACCTTACATTGAGGTTGTAGCCACATCCTTTGTATCCTATAGTACGCATCATTTGATTGGGGATAACATACTTAGGTGATTGGTAACATAGAGCCATTTCATCATCTTCAGGATGAAATACAATATCTTTGAGCATATTTTCATCTTCTAATAATCCACTAGGAGTGAAAGTGTTGAAAGGGAAATTTTCCCTGGATCTTTGAAACTTGTAACATGGCCTACCACATGCTTTTGTTTGATAGGGGAAGGTCTTGAACTAGAAGGGCTTGCTAAAGATCATATTCTCCATAGCCGTTTTCTCTAACCTTCATCTCCCATGTAGAAAAATGAAACTCTAATGTAGAATCACCATTTTCATTGGGAGACAAGGTATCCAGATCCACTCATGAAGTGAGGGCCTTTGATTGAACTGGAACAACTATTTTTGTAGAAGGACATTCATAAATGGTGGGGAAATATCTCTAACAATGCTCTCCAATGAGAAAAATGTTGGGGATCTCCCTGAATATTGAGGGTCTTCCCTTCATGATGTAACTTTAAGTACTGATGATATGCTGAAGGTATAAATTGCATGGCATGAATCCATGGGTGGCCGAGAAATATGTTATAAGGGAGCTCTAAGTCCAAGACATGGAACTTCATATCATGATTGATAGGACCTACTTCTAGTGAGAAAGTGATCATACTAGCTGACTTCAGTTCTTCATTGTCATGTGCCTTTATGGTGATGACCTTTGTTTCTAAATCATCTTCAATACACCCTAGTTTCTAAACTAGCTTTAGAGTACAAATGTTTAAACCTGATCCGACCATCCACAAGCACTCTTTTTACCTTCTTACATTTGATTATGACTACAATATGTAAGGGTAAATTATGATAGGGATTTTCTTCTAGTATTAATGATGGAATAAAGGTTATATGCTCTATTAGATAAATCCATGATACCATTTCTTGCAAGTGTATTGGTTCGATATTAATAGACACTCCTGATCCTTGTAATGTCTTATAAAGGATGTCTTTATGAACATTAGAAATTTTAAGAAGGTCCAAGATTGAAATCTTAGTCGTGGTTTTCTCTAATTGTTCTAACACATCATAATGACTGTCTTGAGGAGTAGGGGGGAGGTTCTGAAATAACAAGGTGAGCTCATCACGTTTCCATGGTGCACTCCCTTGATTTAATCTTGATCATGTTGATATGCTCAACAGATGGATCAACACAACCTATTAGGGCATCAAAATGGTCAAAATGGTTCATCTTTGAAACGTAATTAACATTCTTGGTTTGAGATGACTGTCCTTGATCCAAATTTTCCCTTCCTTTATTGTGCTTAGGAAAATGTTCTTTGAATATCCCCATGTTTACGGTAGTAGATTTAGTAGGGGAGGTGGAATCCATTTCCACATCACCACTGTCGATTAAGTCCTGAATATAGTGCTTCAATTTCAAACACTTATCAGTCTTATGACCTTTGACACGGTGAAATCCACAATATTCATTTTCCTCCTAAACCATGATGGCTTAGGTGTGTCATCCCCATAAGGTGTAGTTTCAGGATATCTAACCATGTTAACCACCTCTAATTTTTTTAATATTGATGACATAGAATCAAAGAGAGGGGTGAAGCACGATGTTTGTACTCCGTAGGCAGAGTTCCCTTTGCAAGTTTCAAGGGAAAATGGTTTTGAACTACTTGCACTCATTTAGAGTTTGTTATTCCATCACATACGATGTTTTTGTTCTTATTGGGAACAAAAAAAATTGTCACTAGGTTTGGAATCATTATGATCACACGAAAAGGGTTTTAAATTCCCTCTAGATAACAACACTTTCTCTATTTGACTACCCTTTTCAATAACCTCTTCAAATGTGTTACCATAATGCATTTGAAAGTGGAATGTAATTTCAAGGTGGAGGTTGGGTACAAATATACTGATCAATTATTTCTCTAGGATAGAACAAGGGAAGTGGCTAGCTAACCCTCACCATCGTTGTAGGAAACTAGTGAAGTTATCATTATTTTGTTGTTTTTCATTACATAAATCTAACATGGTGACATCATTTTCTATATTAAATGAGAAGTGACATACAAAGTGTTTGGCTAGTTTTGGCCATGTAGATATAGATCCCTTAGGGATGTGTAAAAACCATTCTAACGCTTGACCTCCTAAACTTCATGGGAAGAGGTGAATGAGATAGTTATCATTATACGTGACCTCTTGACATGCCATATAAAATTCCTTAATATGGTCTCTAGGGTCACCTTTTCCCTTGTATTTTTCAAATTTTGGACAGTTAAAATGATGTGGGAAAGGTACCTACAACATGGCTCTATCAAAGGGATATGGGCATAACTCATCAAATTGGTACTTTTTGTTATTTCCTATTTTGCCTTCTTGTAAAGCTATAAGGGAATTTTTCATGGTTGACCACTCTTGATTGAAGATTTGGTCTTGTGTGGGTGGTGTTGACCTATAAAAATGGTTAAATCTAGTTGTATCCCCACCTTTATTTTCCACATAAAATTCCTCATAAGATTCTTTACGTGCCTCTCAATGAGGAGTATTTTTCTGGAACTTGTGGTACAAAGCTTTTAGTTTAGCTTTTGGTATAGCTTGTTTTAAAGGTTTCACTTGTTCCTTGTTTGCATGTGAAACCAAACTTTCTAATTGGCGAGTGAGAGCTTGCACTTGTTTCTCTAAAGTTACCTCCTGAGTGGGTACTTATTTACGATTTTCATAAGGAGGAGGTTGCTCATGATGAGCATGCTCTTCATGGTCCTCACAATGAACTCTAATAGTAGGTATATGATAGTCTCCATAATTTTTGAAAGGTATCTCCTCATCATTATGTCATCCAAAAGTAGAGGCATGACCTGGGTTTAAGATGTCATTAATATTCCCAAGAAGACGTTCTACTTCTTCTTCTCCACGAACCATACCAGAAATGAGAGAAGGGTCAACCATAAAGGGTAACCTTGCTCCTAGATCTACGACATGCATTAGGACCTCATGTTTGTTTTGGAATAAATAATCATCAATGTGGGCGTGATTCAAGCTCAAAGTACACACAAGGAGAATTCTCCTCACCACCACTATGATCAACCATGATGTTGTCTTCAAAATTGGGTTTAATCATGTCATTCCAAAGGGACCTGTTCCCCTAGTTTTCGATACCCCATTCTTGTGGTAGGAGGCATAACAAAAGATTTTACTAAAGTTGACTAAAATGGACCCTAGGTAGATTTATGCAGTGTAACAATGTTAATTCATCACAAATAATGTTGAATAAAAATGGTCATGAATCCAAAGGTCAATATGAACCTAAGGATATAAAATAATAAATAATAACATACAGTAATGTAATATATGACAAGAAGTACCTAGGACAAGACAATTAAGCACAAGACTAAAATCCAGTCACAAAAATAGTTTACTCCCTACGTTTTCCAAGATAGGTTCAAAGTAAATAGTGACAACACAATATCACCACTTAGGTCAAGTTTAAAATAAACAAGACCTAAATACTAAGAAAGTGTTGACGTGATCCTCCAACAAGGTATACTAAAACTAGTTTTAGACACCAAAAAAGTCCAAGTCTTTGAAAATGGAAGTTACAAATGTGAGCAATGTAACAACACTATTTGGACACTTTAATCAAGATTTTCAAGAAATAAATATTTTAGTATCAAAATGATGTTATCGTGATGCGAACAATGTAACCTCAACACTCAAAAAAACTCAAGGAAATGTTAGGATTAAAAACTAATCCTAAGTATATCAATAAGTTACTATGCATGCAAGCAGCGTAACAATACAATTTAGAGACTTAGACCAAGTTTCACAATGGAAACAAGATGTAAGTATCACAATTGTATGGCTATAATGTGGGAAGCATAATAACTCAAAGGAATTCAATGATGATATCACCTAACTACAATGATAATTAGTCTCAATATGGGTGTGAGACAAAGGGCCTACTAGAACATGAAGACATACCATTCACACTTTTATTCCGATATTGCAACCTATTCATGCAAGTAGACTACAAAATTGGTGGACATGATTATTTCTAGTGGTATCCGCGTATGATGTTATTATTTTTTCCCAAATGGGAAACAAGAAAAAAAAGGTTTAAACCAAGTGGTGATGAGAAATACTTGTCATAAATTTGGTGGAGTTTCGTTGTCTTAGGACAAAGTAACACGTCATAAGTCTTGTGGTGAAGTAACACATAGTTTCAACTTTGAGAGACTCTCCCCTTTTTCAAATAATAAGGTTTTGACTCTAAAAAAAATTTCACATTGTGAGAGCTCTTTAGAATATGATGGCTAAGTCAAATTGGCTCCAAGCCACAAGCTTCCTATTGGTTCTCTCAACTAGGTGTCACAAATTACCTCTGTGAGTGTGGTTTTCCAAGGAAGTCACACTGAATAAACCTTGGGGTATCCCAGCTTTACTTTACCCCCTTCAATATTGTGAGAAATAAATATGTTCAATTTTATTTTCACTAGGGTTGCGTGAAGATAATTTTGACTCTAATCTCTCCAAGGTGTACTAATCAATTGGGTAGTGGAGGAATTTCCCATTTCATTCACAAGGTTCCCTCTTGCGTGAACTACTTTGGGGTTCCTAGGAGCATCCCTCTTGTTATCTTAAGGCTTATTCCAAAGGGATTTTCCCCTAGTTCAAGTGGACAATTTGTAGCTCTTAACCAAAACCTGCATATACAATGTTTTTCAAAGTGGTGTTTTTTCTTATCTTTTGGATTAAGTAATTTGGTTTGAACCACCTTTGGAAACCTACAACACACGTGTATGTTAAATTTTGGTTTGAAGAGAGTTCTCCTTTCTTTGGAAATCATTAGGTCCTACACAATAAAATTTAGTAGTTATCCAAAAAGATCTACAATATCATAAAAAGAGGATTAAATGTTTTTTTTGGTTCTCAAGATCATGTAAGAATGTGAGAGAAGGGCATACACAACAAGAAACCCAACCAGATAACAATGAAAAAATTGTAAATCAAATAACCACCATAATACTTTTTAAATCAAGGTTAATTCCCAATTAATCCAAGTTCTTTTTATTGAATGAAAACTAATGTTCCTTTTGATTCTCAAGGTCACACAATGGTACAAGAAAAGATCATACAAAAGCCTTAGTTTTTTGTTTAATAAATGAAAATAAAATCAAAGGATCATACAAATTCCAAATGAAAATTCCCTTAAGCATAAAAAATGAATAATGAAATTTTTCACTTACTCTAAGGTTAGCAAAAGAAGGTTTAAAGCTGCTTTTGATTCTCAAGATCACACAAGGTGCAAGAGAAGAGCATACACAACCCTATTTGAAACTCATACAAAGCATGAAAATAAAATCATTCATCAAAACTTAAGAAAATGTGTTAAAAACCCTACTCTAAATCAGAAAACCTATAATAAAAGGATCTAAAACCCCTAAAAATGACGTAAGCACAAAGAGTAGGAAATTGAAAATTTGAAATTTGAGCCAAATTCTACCTTAGAATGCCAATGTTCCCCTTACCATAACATTACATCCTTGAAAACACCCGCATGCTTCTTACAACACCAATGTGACCTCAACAACACCAACGTGCCTCTATCAAAAATTTGCAGTAGATTAACATGAGCGCATCCAGAGAGACTCCTATGTGCACCTCAAAGAACCAGCACGGCCTAAACACAGAGGGAGAAAATTCAATAGAACATAGGCACGTCCAAAGAAACATGAGTATGGCCCTGAGAACGTGAATGAGGCCTTGATGACACATGAATGCCCCTTATAACATGAGTGCAGCCCTGAAGACGTGAGCGTGCACCTTCCTGTAGGTGGTCAAAACACGGGTTTTGACAAGAAAAATCTGATAAAGCTCAAATCTTTGACATTATGATGCAATTTTTATAGCACTTTACCTCCTTTGATCCTATAAAGAATATAAAAACAAAGTAGCTACAACTAATCTAGCATTAAAAAACTATCAAATTTTGAAATTAATCTACAAAACTTGAAATTTACTCTACAACAACTTGAAACTAATCTAGAAAACTTAAAATGAAATATAAAGGATAATTAAAGGTGTCCCACCGGGTGTGCCAAATGATAACACCCTAAAATTTTGCAATATGACTAACTAGTAAATGCTAACACCATAATATCCTAGAGCCAAGCTCAAGCTTAAGAATGAAACATCATGATCAAAGCTTAAAAGCATGGATTAATGGAAACTAAATGAAATCAAACATTAACTTACAAGCATCCTTAGTATGTCAGATGATTACTAATTAACATAGACCTACTTAGATATAAGGGTCATCAAATTATGTTTGTTTCTACTCCACAAATGGTGAGAGGATCTCTCTAACAATGGCTACAAGGCCATATTAGATATCCCTCTACTAACCAACATGAAGATTGGATGCAAAGATTGAGCAAGCTAATCCAAGAAGGAAGTAAGGCTCTTAATCATATTTTTTATATGATATACTAATCAAAGTATGGTGTAAAGTATGAAGGTAGGTGCTTAGTCCTTTTTATAGTTTTCTATTTGAGGAAAACTTGCATCTTGGTGCATGTGGGACTAAAAAGATAAAGTATATTAAGGTTTGTTAATCATGATTAGTGAATTAACAAGTGATTAGCATGTGAAGAGCCTTAATTAACCACTTAGGGTCAATAAAAAGGCTATGATAAAATTTTGAAGCCTTTTGAGATGTCTTAGATGTAAAAATGGGTGATTTTGAATGGTTCGAAGAGGGGTACTAACCAATAATAGAGTTTATTGATCAAATACAAGGGTAAATAGGCTTAATTAGCTAATAATCACTAATTATTTGCTTGGAAGAGGATTATGACTTACGATGTGTCATAAATTGGCATCCTTAATGTGAAAGAGGCTAGTTAATCAACAAAGAGTCATTAATTAACCAAAATAGAGGAAAACGTTTGTTAATTAGTGGAAATCACTAATTATAATGGAAATAGTATGAATGAGGGTAATTAGTGTGCTTTTAGTAATAAAATTATGTAAGTGGAATTTAGCTGTCTACACATCCATCTAGCATCCATTCAAGGGACAAGGGATGCATACTTCTGCATAAACTAAATAGGAATTGGAAGTTCATTCTATTCCATCCATACATTCTACTACATTGCTAAATTCTAGCTACAGCTTGTTATCAAGTGCAACTTGTACTAGGGCATCCTAGGGCACAATTTCTACACACGCTTAGAAGAAATACAAGGAGTCTGAGATATAGATCAGCACTCGGTCATAACTTCACCCTCAAGGTAATTGTCAAGGTCATTCTGATTCCCTATTCTACATTTTCCTTTTTAGGTTTGATGTGGTTTGTGGGCTTGTGCATGTGAACTTCTCTTTTGCAAGTTACAGGTACCTTCGAAGATCTAGGAGCAACTACCAGGAAATAAACAAGGAATAATTATTACACCCTTATGACACAATAGAAACTAGATCTAGATATTTTGCACAGTCATAAGCACCCAGATCTAGTCATCAATTCCTAGGCACCCCTATCTTGTTACAGGTGCCCGTTTCCAACCTTGGTTGTGAGCTCCAAAATTTACAGAGATCAGATATAATGTTTCTTACATCTTGTTCAGCACTTCTCCCTACACAGATCACTTCTATATTACACATATATCATCTAAGTCTTCTTATCTCATCTTCATTTCTTAGGGTTTTAATACTTTACATGTTTATTTATTTACATCATTTCTGCATTCTATAATTTATTTATAATTCATACAATAATTGATTCTACAATATAGATTTAATTTAAATTAAATTAAATCATTTGGTGAATCCCACTAATCTTTGAATATTTATATCCCTATTCTATAGGTTTCTCTTCCATGGCTCCTAAGTTTCCTCAAGTCTCCTTATATGACCTACTTCAAATGCACCCACCTTACAAAGATGTTCTTTAAAAACTCCTCAACACTATATATCTCCCTTGTTATACGCCACCCGCTCAAGTAAGTTCCATTTTTTCTCATCTATCTTATGACTTTGTTTCTCTTAATCATACATCCAATCAACCCATCTTAGAGTCAATTGAAGTTTTTAATTGTTTGTATCAAGGAAAAATTCAAGCTATGGAAACAACAATTACTTATCTTAAAGCTGAAATTCAACATCTCAAGGATGTTTCTCAAGCCAATGCTAGCTCTCTTTCTACATCTCATTCTACATTTATGTCTTCTACATGTGCTCATGTCATTGAATCTCAAGTCTTACCACTATAATAACCTCTCAAGTTCACTCTAAATACTAAGTAACATGATATTATTTTTGATCTCCTCACTCATCAGTGGATCAACTTTCCAACTACTCATTGTTATCTTCCTTATTAGATTCCTACATACCAAGGTCTACCATTTTGTAATTATCATAGACTTAATCGACATTATGACAATGGTTGTTATGATTTGAAATTAAGAATTAAGAACCTTGAATATCGGTTTTTATATCATTTGTTACACAACATTTTGCTTCATGTTCCTCTTGAATTGTTAAATCCCAACAGGATCCCAAATCCAATCCCTCCATTTCTAATAAGCATCATTCCATAGTCATTAATTTTCCTTCTTCTATAAGTCAAGAGTCACTTATCAAACCCATTCTAACTAAACAACCTCTAAAAATAATTCCATCCCATCCTCATCTCAAGTCTTCTACAACATTACCCATTCCCGCTAAGAAACTCCCTTTAAAAATTAGTTCATCCCCTCCTCCTCTCAATTCTTCTACAACATTACATATTCCCACTAATCAACCCCCTCTAAAAACTAGTCCATACCCTCTTCCTATCAAGTCTTCTACGGTGTTCCTAGTTCCAAATTAATAACCACTTTCTAATAAAGACCAACAAACTCTAGATAATCTATTTAGGATGCTTCCTATCAACCCAAAATCCAACCATGTTTCTACTCTTGCTCCTTCCTACCATTTTGATGACTCTCTTTATTCTCATAACATAACTAACATTATTCCACACTCACATGGTATCTCTCACATTATCACATAAATATCCATCACTGGCACACTTGGGGGCATTACACTTCTCCCCCATTCTCACATTATCAATTGTTTCTATAATATACTATTACATTTGGCACTTAGAGAACCATATATAATCTTCCTATGTACTTTCAAACCACTTTCATACACACATTGTATCATCTTTACCCTATGATTCACTCTAGTTCCATGGTTCATACTTTATTATTGAGGGTCTAAATCTGAAATAAACCTCACCACATTCACTTTTCACACTATATGGTTCATTATCTATATTTATGGCACACATTCTCAAACCATTTCCTGATGAAACACTCTTGTCCTATGGTTCATTCTTGATTGGTGAAGGGTCCCTTACAAATGAACCTTATTTTATAAACATCCACTAGGGGGCACGTTAATCCTATCACATTCACATATTGCATACCATTCCATCACACTCATATACTAAATTTACATATCTTGGTTGCACTTACTCTTTTTTACTTATACTAATTACATAAAGTATGTTGCTTACTATGTTATTCAGATACTCAATATGTTATTCTCTTTCTATATACACACATGCGAGGTAATTGTGTCTTTTATATTGAATGAAGATATCTTACAAATTTTCACATGATGCGATGATGCGCGACATTATATCCTTTTCCAGTCCCACCAAGGCTCCTTGTAGCATTTACCTTTCCTGCTCTCACACATTACAAGTGTTATTATTTCATCATATATTAATTCCTATCCTTACTAGTACATTACTTTCCATTCATACATATATGTCTTAACATACTTTTTATTCTACCATGCAAACAGGTGCTTCATGTGTAGCATTTTTCTTGCAAGATTATATGCCACCATGTTTATCTAGCACACTTTTGCTTGATTTTGTTTGTAATTTTATGGTATTGTTTGTGGGCTATGCCCTATGTCGTGTATGCTTATTGTATTCTTTTGGATACTTCATCCCTAATTATCTTATGACATTGTGAGTGATGTCCCATATTAGAAACCCTCTTTTTGTGATCCACTTAGTTTGTACACTTTCTTGATAACATTGTCTTCTATTGCATGCTAGATAATTTTTCTACTAACACATGTTACTAGCCACTTTATTTGCATGTGCCTTGGTTTCTACCATGCACATTCCCTACCCCTTGAAGTTATACAATTCATCCCAACATCAGGTCCTCTCCTTTGGGTCACATTCTCCTACTATTGTTTCATGCACCCCAAATGAGGGGGGCATATATTGGGTCAACAAATCACCCCTATAACATCTCAAAGCTACAATTCAGATCAGCACAGTATAACAACAGAATAGGAACATAATCACATAATGGACCAAAATCTAACTTGGATCCTCAACACAACACAGACAGTAGCACCTGGGCACCTGTGTCCTCCCCTGGGTACTAATGTCTTGGGGTCACATATAGTCATCTTATCAGATCAACACAGCTCATATAAGTCTTCAGAGAAATTCTATGGTTATAGGCATAGACCTCAAATTACAAAATGCATGCAATATATTACAATTCATTTTAATCAGAACAATCAATACAATCAAAACTAATTTGGAACAATCAAGACAAAAGAAACAATGGGAACTAAATTGGCATACACCATCTACAGTGGTGTTATTAGGCAGAGTCATTGATGGAGAGTAACACTAGACCTCTCTCCCTAATATTTTCTCTTTGTCATGAGATTTCCAAAAAACCTCACTCTTCACAGCATTCTAGGACACTTTTCTATCCTTTACACTCTTCTACATCAGGTGCACACTTTCCTTTACTACTACTTGTACACACTTTTAAATATTTTTCTCAAATTTTTCATATACATAACTTTCACTACTCTTTTTCTTTTCATTTGTAGGTCTATCCTAAATACACAAAAATAAGTAGCATACAACAACATGTACAAGCAACACATACACTTCACCCCTAGGGTCACTTTCTTTTCCTAGTCTCCACACTTCACTTTGTAATCATTTCATGCTTCACTTGTCCACTTGTCACGTTATTCATTGCACATTGTACATGATCATAAGGTACACATCTCATATATACTTTATTTTTTCAAGTATTCACTCAACAACATAATGTGGGGGTAAATGTAGACACAAAATCACACACTTGGGTATATTTCTAAGTCATAAAAGCATGTTAGCATTTACATGATTCCTAAGCAAGAAAACTAGTGGTTGACAACTATATTTTACCTCTTTAATTTGTTTTTTGTTTTGTGTTTTTTGTTTGGTGTTACAAACCCTATAGCCCAATCAGAACTTAACTCATTTATATTTCATGGCTTCAAAAACCAGTACCTAACCAGAATAGAAGTGGTCAGGTGCTCCTTTCCCCTCTGGGCACCCCTGACCCTTTCTTATCTTACTCAATCCTTTTGTGTTTATTTTATATTTTAGGTTGGCCTTCTATTTTTTAATTATGATATTCAAACAAGGGAATCATATAAATACATAGTTATGTGTTTAAAATGGGGGACCAAGCACTTAGCATTACTATCATCACCTAATCTTGCATTTCAAAGGCACAAAGTACTATAAATGCATCCATCTAGCATCCATTCAATGGAAAAGAGAATCATACATTGCATAGGAAGGGGAATTTCATTCCATTCGATCCACACATTCTACTACATTCCTACATTCTAGATACAATGTGCTATCAAGTACAACTTGCACTAGGGCATCCTAGGGCACAATTTCTACACACACTTACAAGAACTATATGGAGTTTGAGATGTATTGTAGTGTTCGGCCATAATTTCACACTTGAGGTGATCATTGGGGTCATTTTGATTCTCCATGTTACTTATGGGTTGGCGTTCTATTTTTTAATTATGAAATTCAAATAAGGGAATCATATAAATACATAGTTATGTGTTCAAAATGGGGGACCAAGCACTTAGCATTACTATCATCACCTAATATTTCATTCCAAAGGCACAAAGTACTCTAAATGCATCCATCTAGCATCCATTCAATGGAAAAGAGAATCATACATTGTATAGGAAGGGGAATTTCATTCTATTTGATCCACACAATCTACTACATTCCTACATTCTAGATACAATGTGCTATCAAGTACAAATTGCACTAGGGCATCCTAGGGCACAATTTCTACACACACACACAAGAACTATATGGAGTTTGAGATGTATTGTAGTGTTCAGCCATAATTTCACACTTGAGGTGATCGTTGGGGTCATTTTGATTCTCCATTTTGCATTTTCCTTTTTAGGTTTTATGTGATTTATGGGTTTATGCAAGTGAACTTCTCTTTTGCAGGTTATAGGTACCTTTGGCAATCTAGGAAAAACTACCATGTGATCAAAAGGGAATAATTTTGACACCCTTATGACATAACAGAAACCTGATCCAAATTTTTTTCACAATCATTGGTACCCATATCTGGTCATCATTTCCCCAGTGCCCATGTTCTGTTGCGGGCACCCCTACTCATCCTTATTCATGAGCTCCAAGATTTATAGAGGTCGGATACGACACTGCTAACATCTTGTTCAACACTTCTCCCCACACATATCACTTCTATATTTTGTTTCTATTAGCTAATTCTTCTTTTCTCATCTTCATTTCTTATTTTTTTAATACTTTACATTCTTATTTTCTTGTGTCATTTGTGTATTCTATCATCTATACATCATTCATAAAATAAGTGACTCTGCAATATAGATTTAATTCTAATTAAATTAAATCTCTTATCAGAATAAGGTAGTATAGGGTCCTCACTTGGTACTACCTTTGATACTATGGGTGGAGGCTCAACTGTGGGATTGGGATCCACCATCAGAGAGTCTTGGGAGGTATCAATAACAGATGAATTATTGGAGGATTTATTTTGCTTAATAATGGTATCTTTATGGGTAGGTTTACATCTATAGTTTACCTTAGCCACATTGATATATTAGGAATCTAGGAAGTTATGATCATATGGAGGCTCTATGGCACCCATGATATTGTTCATGGGGATTTTATGATGCTATTTTTGACGAGTGGAGCAAGATATTTCTAAATATTAATACTTTTCATAATGATCATGTATGATGGATGAGTAATAGAAGGAATAACAAAGGAATAAATCAAGGGATACTTTCCTAAACTCCTTACAATGACTCTAAAATTGTCCTATATTGGCATACCACTGGAAAAACAAATCACTTCTAAAGTTGGGTAAGGCTTGTTTTGAAGAGGGGGCAATTTGTGGAGAGGGAAGCATTTGGAGAATTTTGGTATAAGATAAATTAGTGTGAGGGGGTGGTGAGGAGGTTCCTAACATTCCCTAACCCCTTTTTTATTTTGGAGGTTTGAAGGGATGATCACATACATTTTTCTTTTGGGAGATGCATTAGAAGTGCATCAGAACTCATGCTTGAGGTGATCTTATCTTTTGGCTTATTTGAGGGCTTCCTCTAATGTATTGCGAGATAGGGACCTAACCTTGTATCGGAGGGTATGCATAAGGGCCTTAAGAAAGATTTTACATAATCTCTTATTATCAATGTTATGAGTGGCTTGTATGGTTAAAATTTTCCATTTCTTAATAAATTCATAGGCAGATTTGTGTGTATCTTGCTTAAGGTTTATGAATTTTTAAATATTAGTTTCAAGAATTTTTTGTTTTTAAAACTTATAAATGAGAGCCTTAACTAAGCCTTTAAAATCAGCTATAAAATTGGGAGGAAGCTAATTATACCATTATATGATTTTCCCATGAAAGTTTTTTATAGAATTTTAGCAGTTGTATAAGTGTTTGTTTGAATCTACTCTTTGTAGAGGTTTCCAAAGGTCTTAAGGTAGACGGTTCAATCCGCATTGCCGTTGTAAGATATGTTAAGGAAAGTCTCTCCCGATTCCATAATTGCAATGTAAGGAGCTAAAGGTTTCTTTTGGATAGCTTGTAATATCTTGCTCTAGATTGGTGAATGAGGAATCAGATTCACATGTGCATCTGCCAATGGGGAAGGTGTGTAAGAAGGTATTCTAGGAAGAAAAATCTGAGGTGTTATCTGTAAAATCTGATTTTACATTTGGATCATGCTAGTTGTGGTGGTAGCTTGGGATAAGGCCATCTGATCTAGGAATTTTACTATCACCATGTTGGGATACATATAAGAAGAGTGACATTTATTTATGGGTGTTTATATATGATTTTCATGATCATTAGTGGGGGTTTCAAGAGACATACCTTGATCAGTCCTGTAGGGAGGGGTCTGATCATGACAAGGTACTTCCTGATTAGGATGAGGTATAGTCATCTACATGGAATTTGTAGGTATCCTTAGGAAAATTCCATCCTTTTCAAGAGTAAATTATTCTTTTTTTTTATATTCTTAATGATGGATCTGTCATCTATTTTCTCAACTTCAACCACATTACATTCTACTGAGTTACCCTGCTCTAATTGATCAGAGAGAGGTGAATAGGAAAAAAGAGTCTCATGAGTAAGGTTGTGGCAAGCAGGAAGATTAGTTCTTGTAGAATTAGAACTAGATAATTTCAGATCATGAAAATAATATGCAGGTAAAAAGGAATATGCCATGGAGAAGTTCATGGGGTTCAACTATGCCAAAACTATCATCATGGGTGTCAGCTTTTCAAATTGTAAGCCAAGAACAAGGTTTTGGAACACTATATTTATGACACTGTCTATTAGCATAGTGTTGTCATAAATGTCAAAGTATGATGTTTTCATTGTTTTCTAAGTGTCATTCATGTCAAAAGAGAAAATAAATGTGAAGGTTGATTGGAATTGTCAGATTGAGTTGTTTGGCCTAAGTGATGTTTCATGGCTCTTAAGCAGTATGATAGCTTTTAGGAGTGATGATGAGGTGTTGTAGTGTTGTGGTAATTTTTTTGAGGTGTCATGAGGTGTTATTAAGGCTCTTGTAGGTTTTCAAGCATGCCAAATTGAAGAGGAGGTCAAATTTAGTGAAGAAAATATGTTCAAGAGGCTTAATTTGGAGGCCTAGTTAGCAAAATGAGGTATGGCATGATAAAGTAAGGTATGTAGCAACTATGTGAACTCTTTTAGAGCATATGAATGGTGATTATGATGTATAGGGACACTCTCAAGTGTCTTATAGTGTTGATTCAGGTGTTAAACTTGATTTTTAGGTTTGTCCCTAGAGCTAGGTATTAAAAAAGCATGCCCTAATAAGGTGGATTCATAATTTCTGAGCACATTTCAGAAAAATTGTTTATTTTAGATGTATTGTTAGGTTGATATGAAGGTGTGGTCTAAATTTCAAGACCTAGTGTTGAATATTTTGCAATATATGTCCCTTTTTACTCCTATTGAGTTGTTAGAATTAAAAAATCGAGGTCGAATTTGTCTTTATAATACTCATTGGCATGTGAAATATTTACATGTTTTATAACAATAATATTAATTAATCATAATATTTATGTTATAATTAAATAATATATAATATAATTTATTCTTTATTATTTAATATAAATTCTATATTAGGTTATTAGTTATTTATTAACTAAATATTAAATCAAGGTGTGCCCCATCACTTAATAAGGTCATAACGCTTCAAGTTATTTAAATATGGATATAATTCATATTCATATTATAATGTGATTTTGGGTTTAAAACAGAGACTAGAAGTTAGGAAGGGAGTTATTGGACTGGGTGAAAAGTTTCTTGATTAATGGAAAATATTCTTCCATGGTTTTTTCACCCCATTGGTTTTTTCCACGTTATATATTGTGTTAATGTGTTATGATGTCAATTTATTTATTTATTTGTTCACATTAGTTTTTATTAAATAGGGTTAATATAACTTTATACCCCTCGTCCTGACATGGTACCAGAGCGGGATAAAGTATTGGTTAAATAATTCAATTAATCCTAAAGTCATATCAGTTCAGAAGTTATTTGGTTAGTTGGTTGGGAACCTATTTAAACCCCCCCCCCTTTCCCTCTCTGGCATGTATTAATGTTTTTTGATATTTTTTGTATACAGGTGAAAGGGGCTTGAATATTTACCTGCGTGAAAACACCATACAAGAAAAGGTAAGGATTTATTCTATATGAAATAATTTCCATGTTTTGTATAGTTTCAAATGTTTGTAGGTTAAATATTTTTGAAGGTAAATTTGAGTAAAGGAAGGGAGGAGACAAGTTTTGTAAAAATAGGGATTTCAATTTATTCCATTAGACCGGTGAAATTACTTGTCTCCTATGTAAAAATTCCATGTTATTTGTATTCTCATGTGAAATCATGTCCCCTTGTACCCCTTTTAATAAATGGGTTGTATTTCGATTGTAAAAACGATAGTCATAAATACCTATGTGTATTAGGGGCATTTAATTTAATACTTAGTATGTGTTATTTGTGTTATCCTCTACCCTTTTGAGTTTATTTAGTACAATTATAATTTAATTAGGGTTCATCCTATAGTCCTTTTGGCTTCCTTTAATAGGGTCTTTTAAACTTTAAGTTAATAAATAAAAATACATACTATAGTTTTAAAACTATAGTAATCTTTTATTATTCTATAAAAACATAAAGTTTATATCCTATGTTTTATAAATTATAATATATACCTATGTAGCTATATAATATTAATCATAACTTTAGTTTATATAAACTATATAACTTTACCTTAATTTTTATATTTTATTCTAAGGTTTGCGGGGGTTTATATTTTGTATAGAAGGGTGGGCAGACCCCTTCCAATACTGCACCCTTCCATTGGCCACCACATTTCCCTCTCTTTGTTATTATGCCCCCATCCAATGTCTATTCTGGCACCATGTGCCCCTGTTATCAGCCTCGAGCCGACCACCTTCTCTCTGGGCTTCCTAGGCCAAGTGTCTTTTTTGTTTTTCATAGGCTTTAAATCCCACATCGGTGATGGAATAGTATGGTTTTATGCCTTTAAAAGCCTCATTTCATGAATGGTTGGTGTGACTTGGATAACACCACATTGATTTTTGAACGAAGAGCCAATATGGCTTCAGCTCAAATTTTATGGCTCGGCCACAAGAGCTCGATTACGTTAGAAAGAGTTAATGGTTAACAATAATTGTTGGGTAAAGGTGTTTTGAGCTTTGGATGGATATATGTGGCTTGATTGATTAATATGATTCAGTTTAAATTGTAAATTTTGAAATGTGATATAATAGTTACATTTGCAATTGGTATAATTGCTGGTTATAAATTGGCTCGGTGACATATATAAACTCGTTGAGTTGGTTAGACCAGCTCAGACGAGTTGATAGAAATTTAAAACAATAAAGGAGCAAGAGCTCCAATGTTTTTCTTATATAAGACTATTATTGTTTTTTTCCTTTTTCAAAAATATAAAGTAATCATAAAGCTATTTATTTTTGAGAAAAATAGTTAAATAATGTAATTGGTTATTTTGAAATTACATTTTTTGCAACAGGACGACTGGATCATCTTCGTTATTTAGATAGAAAACTAAAAAAATCAGTCACATTTCAATTTATTTTTGATATCATATTAATACATTCATGTATAAACTATCCATTTGACATAACCTCCTTTTTCGGCGTAAACTGATCATTTTTCGATTGCGACAATTAAAATATGATAGGGGGATTTCTATTAAAATTTTGAATTTTTAATCCTCATTAATTATTTAATTCTATTTACGCAAAAACTGGGGTCTAATTAGTTTTCAATTGTTAAATATCAAATGTTGAATGGGAATAATTATGAAATTTGGAAGACTCGATTGAAGGCATAATTCATGGCTTATAAACCATGGGCAGTTGTGAAAGGAATGGAAAAGGCTCTATGATTGGAAGACAACCAACTATAGACAAAATCATTATGTATCAACAAAAAGTACAAGAGGTGATGTTCATCATTTTACGAATCGTATAGGATGATTTTATTCTTCATATCAAGAATCAAGAAATTCTAAGTGAGGATTGGACTCAATTGGAATCAATGCATGAAGGTACATTTTTATTGAAAATCTTTAAACTGATATTAGAACTAATGAAAACTCCCATGAAGGGAGATGAAAAAGTCATACATTATTTAGATGAAATCAAAAATATCAAGTCTCAGTTGGAGAGGTGTAGTTGTAACTTAATTTAGGATAAATTTATTTATTTCATTATTCAGTTGAATATTCATGAAAAATTTAGAAATTTCATTTCAATTTTGAATTCTAAATATCAAATAGAACAAGACATTCCAAGATTTACAAACCCTTAGTGTTATCCTAGTTCATGAAGAGAAAGTTTTGACAAAATTTGATTTAAAAAAGAATGCCACTCAGGCTCTTCTCACTCAAAAATTAAAAAATATACCTTCTAGGCTCAAGAAGAATCAAAAATCAAAATTTCAAACTCCTAGTAAAAATAAGAAACCTAGAAACTTAAAAGTTAGTTTTGATGGTAAATGTCATAACTGTGGGAAATTTGGACATAAGCAATAAGATTATAAATCGAAAAACAAATAAAATTTTAAAAATAAAAAATGGAATAAATCAAATCAAAATTAAGATGAAGATGAAGAGAATAATTATAGTGCTAATATAATAACTTTATAAACTACTCTTATTATTCTAAATGAAAATTATATTTTCTATTTTAGATATTGTTGAAAAAGGAGTTGTTTTTCTTTCATAATTAACTCAGATAGGTTAGTAAAAATAAAATATAAGTAGCTATAACTGAAAATATAGAAAAAATGGATATATGTGTTTTTCAAATTTTCTCTATTTTTTTATAGTTTACTCAAAAACAGAATTGTGTTCATTTTTGGCATGAAAAAATGATCATATATGACATGTTTAGGCTTAAATTTACCACCTATGAAATGTATTGGAGGGTACTTACATGATCATTGTTTGAAGAAAACTCCACTTAAATCCATGAGAAATTTCCACTATTAATGGATCATGTTTTTAGTGAATTATGTGATTATTCTTGTATGATTTGATTATCTGTTCAGATATGTTATCTTTCAAGTCTTATATTTTTTTAAAAAATGTTTAAAGATAATGAAGATATATATATATATATATTATGCCTCTTAGTATGTGATTACTAATATATTATTCTACACATATCAAATGACACTTAGGGACACCCTTGCATTTGTATTGGATACGTCTAATATTGATTGCATCTAATACATATTTTACAAGAATAGTATGTTTAAAATTTTCAACATATTTTAACATGGTTAGTTGTTAATAATATTGTTATATTAGTTATATACAACTAATGTTTAACTTTTATATATAGTTAAAAGTGAGTTCAATAATGATTTATATGCTTATTATAACTCTAACCATGATGTTGTTGTGTTAGATATAAAATAATTGGAAATGTGTTCAAGATTTTTTTGGTGCAAGAACCATTACTTGGAGCAACAAAAGAAACCAACAATTTACATTTCTTATATTGAGGCAAAGAAGTACATGGAAGCAACTAAGAAGCCATGTGGTTAAAGCAGTTGTTGGAAGAGATGCACATGGAAGATGAAGGAATTATTTCTCTTCTATGTGGTGGTTAGAGTGGTATTACTATTGATAAAGAATCTAGTTCAACATCAAAGAATGAATCATATTGAAGTTCATATGCATGTTATCTGAGAGAATGTTCTCTGTGGTGATAGAGATCTTCAGTACTACTAGACTCAAGATTATATTGTAGATATGTTTATGAGCCATTGTGTGCTGTAAAATATTACAAGTTTTGTGTAATGATTTCCCTTTTATATTTTCCATTAAAGGGAAGTGTGAATGAAATGTCACCTCCTAATGGTCGGCCAATTGTTGACTCCTCCTCTATACCTCTTCTCTGGTATAAATCATTGTAAAAAAATATTCTATGATCTATGTAAACTGGTAGATTTTACAGAAAATAAAGTCCAGTGTGTTGCATCTATTTGTAAAGGAGGTTCTTGTGTTATAAAATGATCCTAGAGATATATTTTAAGAATTTTTCTATGATAAATGGTGGGATATAGTCACACAAATCATGTTTAGCCTAAATCATACTTCTAATTTATGGATTCCAAATCCTTTTGTACAAAAGGTAAGTTGAGCATGATGAAGGTGTTATAATTCCTTCAAAAAGACATATTCTTGCATAAACCTTTTGTGGTTTATGGATTTATAAATCCTATTTTACAAATAGGTAATGTTGGCATATATATCCCCTTTTAATATTAAGGGGGGTGTTAGAGCTATAATATTAAGTGATCATAATATTTAGTTTATAATTAAATAATATATAATATAAGTTATTATTTATTGTTTAATAAAAATTTCATATTAGTTTATTGGTTATTTATTAACTAAATATTAAATCTAGGGTGTGCCCCATCACTTAATAAGTTCATAATCACTTAATAAGTTCATAACTCTTTGGTTTATTTAAATATGGCTATAGGTCATATTCAAATAATTATGTAATTCTGGGTTAAAAACAAGGAGCAAAAGTGAGGAAGGGAGTTACTGGACTGGGTGAAAATTTTCTCAATTAATAGAAAATATTATTCTGTGGTTTTTAACCCCATTGGGGTTTTCCACTTTAAATATTGTGTTAATTTTGTTATTATGTTAATTTCTTTACTTTGTATTTATTCACTTATATGTGCACATTAATGTTCTCAAGTGGCTTCATGGTGTGAGATGATGGTTGTGAGTTTCTTAGCTTGTTGGAGGTTTTTAATGTTCTTATAAAACATTTCTAATGGGTTTATGAGATATGGTGAAGGTATTTTTATTCTATAGAATTTTATTTTGGCGAGTAGGTTTTTTTAGTGCAATTAAGTTTTTTGAGTCCTAATGGAGGTTTTGAGGTTTCTCATGCTATTTTCGACCTATATGGTCTTATGTTTGTTGTTTTTAGGATGTTAATAATTTATTTTTAGTGTATTTTATCTATTATGGTTGACCTATGTGAGTTATAAGCATGAGATGGGTATAAAAGAAAATCAGAAAGCTCATCTTAGCTAGGTGTGAGTGTAAGAGAAAGTGTGAGCTAGAGGGAAGAGAAGATAAGGTGTAAAGGGACTTTGTGACCATAAAGAGAGGGATGAGAGTGTGCAGATATTTTTAATAGTTTTTTCAGGTGTTGAAGAGAAATTTCATTGGACCTAATCATCTTGGTGAAGAATATCAAGAGCAAGTTGACCTAATGAGAAAATTTGAAGGAGGAAGGAGAGTGAGCTTCATAGTGTCATCATCAGTTATTGTAGAAACAAATCAAAGGTGAAAAACACATCAGGTGGCTTTGTTTAGTATCAGGTCATATTTGGGTTTTGTTTCTCATTATAGGTTTGTTTCTCTACTTAAACTAGGGATTGGTGTTCCTTGTGGGATCAGTGTCTCACTAGACCTAGGGGTTGGTGCTCAACTAAATTTGACTCATTACTATAAAAAAGTTGTGTTTCATTGGTTTTTCTTCCCCTTGAGGGCTTCCCACTTACATATTACTCATTTTCTCTTTTATGGTTATGTTCTTGTGGATACATGCTTGATGGTTTAATTGAATGGTTAATGGGTGAAATTATATAAGTGGATAAAAAGTTTTATTACATTTTTATTCACCCCACCTCTCATTTTTTTTACTTCCAACAATTAGTATAAGAGTAGGGAATTTGAAGCAAGCTTAACAGCTTAAGGTGATCCCTGAAGTGCAAATGGATCAGCTATGGATACTTGTGATCAAATTCCGAAAGGAGTAGGTTGAGTTCTTGACAAGCATTAGATTTCAAAGGAGCTAAGAGGATTGTGTCAATCATCAAGAATGAGATAGAGGATGAACAATCCAAATATGAAGTATGTACTTGGTTTATTACAAGGATAAATAATGAAGAAGAATCCCTAATTGTTCAAACTACCTTTCATACTCATAATGAAGACATGATTTGGTACATTGATAGTGGTTATTCAAGTCACGCGTCAAGAAATAAAAGTAAATTCATCTCATTGAAGGAGAACCTAGAAGGATCAGTAAGGTTTTGTGACAATACATCTATAAATATAGTTGTAAAAGGTTCCTTGAGTCTAGACAATGGAAACAAATTGAAGAAACAAATTCTCGTATGTAGAAGGGCTGAAACATAATTTTCTTAGTGTAAGTTAGATGTGTATTCAAGGGCACGCATTGAAATTTCATAGAAAGGGATGTGACATAAGAAAATTCAAGACATGATATTTTGAATGAAATTAAGCAATAAAATTTCTTCATGAGCAAGGGTGATGAAGGAGGACTATGGAATAGAAGGATGGGGCATCTAAGTTTTGATAATTTGGTCAAGATTAGTTCTAAGAAGTGGTTAAGAAACATTCCCAAGATAAAAAATAAAATATAAAATATCTTATGTAAAGCATGTCAACATGGAAATAAAATTAGAAGGAAGTTTAAGTCCAAAGAATATTCTACCTCAATACTTTTAGATTTGATACATACTTAACTATGTGGACCTACCAGGTGTAGAAACAAAATCACGCACTTAGGTACATTTCTAGTTTTAAAAGCATATTAATGTATACATGATTCCTAAGTAATAAAACTAGTGGTTGACAACTATATTTGGCCTCTTTTATTTGTCTCTTGCTTTCTCTTTAGTCTTACACACCCTACAGCCCAGACAAAACTTAACTTATTTATCTTTTATGGCCGTACAAAACTAATGCTCCTAGCTAGGACATCAATGCCTAGAAGCTCCTATCCATACTGGGTGCTCATGACCCTTTCTTACCTTTACTCACTCTTTTTGGGTCTCTTTTATCTTTTGGGAATCTTTTTCACTTATGGGTTAGTCTTCCAATTGTTAATTACAAAATTCAAATAAGGGAATCATATATATACTTAGTTACTTCTCAAAAACAAAGGACCAAGCACTAAGCATTACTATCATCACCTAAGCTTGCATTTAAAGGCACTAAAGCACTTACAAAGGCATCCATCTAGCATCATTCACTCAAGGAACAAGGGTTTCATTACTTTTGCATACACTACATAGGAGGGGAATTCTATTATATTCCATCCACACATACTATACATATTCTACATTCTAGATCTATCTCGCTATCATTTGTGTAACTTGGACAACAGTATCCTAGGACACCATTTCTACACACACACACACTAGAACTACATGAGAACCACATTCTGAGATGTAGTGAAATCAGCTCGATTGTAAGTTCACTCTTTGGGTGACCACCGGGCGTCAGTCTTAACTCCACATTCTACATCTTTTTAATTATATTTGATGTGGTTTGTGGACATGTTTAGGTATTAATTCTATTTTTTAGGTTAAATGTACCTTTGGAAATCAAAGAGTGAATACCAAGCGATAGACATGAGCCAACAACGAAACCCTTGCAACATAAAAGAAAGAAGATTCTTGAAGCTTTTGTATAATCACCAATGCCCAAATCTAGTCGTCAACTCTCCCATGGTGCACCCTTGTCCTATACTGGCACCCCCTGTTTGTCCCTATTCCTAAGTTCCATAATTTATAGTGAGCATTAACGACTGATGTTTCTACAGCCTATTTAGCACTTTTACCTACCCAAATCACTTCCTGTTCACTCAGAAATTAGCTAACTTCCTTCTTATCTCTCCTATCCTTTCTTAGGGTTTTAGATTTACATGTTAGTCTTTACTTGTGTCATTATTGTATTTTAGCATTCATTCATTATTTACTACAATAGTTACTCTGCAATATATATTTAATTACGATTTAATTAAATCATTTGGTGAACCTGAACGCTCAAACCCTACCTTCTAAGAATGCATCGAAATTTATCCCCTTTTTTTGAATTCATGGATCAATCTTCTTATCCTTCTTATACTCTAACCAAGATTTTTGGCATGGCTGCCACCACTACTAATTTTATTCAGGTATGTACTCAACACCTTCCTTGCTTCATTACTTTGATTCCTAATCAAACCATCAATGTAGTCACCACTCACCACACTCATCCTCCTACAAATCCATCTATTTCTATCCCACCACCTATTACTCATATAGTTCTTACCACCACTTCTAAAGGTTACGACATCATTGAACAGCTTAAAAATACACCAGCTAAAATCTCTCTTTATGATCAACTACGGAGTGCACCCTGATTTTCGTCATACATTAAAGGATTCCCTTCACTTCATCCACATTGAAATTAATCATTCTTCTATTACTTTTACTCATCTCATTCAATCCTTAAAAATATATAGCATGCCATATATTTGAGTGATGAGGATATCCCTCCTTATTCTGCTAACAATTCTTTTTCCCCTTTTCTTATCATCACTACTATTGGGTCCATTTGTATTAAGCATGTACTCATTGACAATGGATTTGCTATAAATTTATGTGCTCTATATCTCCTCAGGAAAATGCAAATTTATGATAACTTAATCAATAAGTCCTCTACTCTCATTCACAGTTATGATTCCACTACTCACACATCTATGAGCACTATCACCTTACCTCTATAATTTGGGCTTAAAACCATTCCTACTATGTTCTTTGTCATTGATGCATCATTTCAGATTTTTTTTTTACTCAGTAGACCATGGATTCATGACATGCATGTTGTTACCTCTACATTTCATAGATGCATTAAATTCCCACATGATGGCTATGAGCATACCACTTATGTTGACCCTGACCCATTCAATTTTTTCCACATAGACCCAATCATCACCATGCCCATACCTCCACTACAAAATATTCCATATCATACTATCAATACATATGATGTGGGTCAATCTAGTGCTTCACATCCATCTTCTACCTCCACATGCATTCCATCCATCCCTACACATACTACTGATCTCATATCACCCACCATGTCTACCTCTATAGCTACCACTACCACACCTATAATGGCTCCTCTCAATCCTCCATCTGGCTCCACCCATACCAATATCCTTGTAAATTTTGTCTAACAAGATAATGTTAGCACTGATGACGTTGATGACAAGGTTGATGTTGTTGAGCTTAACGATGACACATTATGTATTCTTAACTTTACTCCTCTTGAAATAGATAAATCATATTTCCATGATACTTTTTTTTCTATTGGCCTAGTGAATATTAATTCAAGAAACCTCCTCCTTCCACTAATGCCATGATACCTTTCTAGGGGACCATCCATACATTAGACATCTTACCACCTACTGCATCTCTGCAAACTCATTTTGTCCTCACCTTCATCCCTTCACATGCACTTTCTTCATATATGGATTTTATTAGCCTCATATTACATTCGACCCTACCTGCTATGAAACTAGTTACATGCATGATGGCTTAACATGCCTAGGATTCACACTTAGAGATCTCCTCCCCCCACCTCACTCTCCTCACCTGTATCATGGATGTGTATTTATTACCATTTCCTATGGTCTCTGCATCATCCATTTATCAGTATTCCTTGCACATACTCCCCGCTCCTCTCCACAAACACTTGGATATTCTTGGCTTGACTACATTGGTTGAATTCTAGATCCCAATCACACATATATTTCATTTTCAATGCCTTTTGATGATGTTTCTATATGCAATGATTCATTCCTTGGCTATACTCAAAATCTAACTCATTGGTATGCACATGATTTTCCTCAACCTCCTTTTACTGATGAATAATATGTTATGGGCATGTATAATTTACGCCGCACATAGGATCTTTATATGATCAACCCCACACCATTTCTTACTAAGTCTCTAATCCAAATCTAATCAGTTACAATCCCAACACTGATGATCTCCTAGATGATTTTACTTGATCCTTCTCCAATTACACACTTGGGGGCACATCGTTTTCTCCCTCCCTTTCCATTCTTATCAGTTGTCTCTAGTATCCTACTACTACACTTCACGTTCTGGGAATCATGTCTAATCTTTCTACACACTTTCACACCCTTTGATACACACATTATATCATCATTTCCCTATGACACACTATAGTTCCATGGTTCATACTCAACTATTGAGGGTATAATTTTAAAATGAACCTCACATCCACTACACATTTCATGCTTTGTTCTTCATGATACATCTTTCTAGCATCTATTTTCACACAACACAATTCCCGATGACACACTCTTGTTCTATGGTTCATTCTTGAATGTTGAGGGTTCCTATAAATGAACCTCATCTCATACACATATGCTAGGGGACATGTTGCTCCTATCATCTTCACATTTTTCATACCACACCATCACTATCATACACAACATTTTCATATCTTGGTTGCATTTACTCTTGCTAGCTTATTCTATTTACATGTTACACTTTGTTTTCCATGCTAAATAGATTCTTAGTATGGCATCATCTTTCTATATATACACATGTGCATTCACTTGGTATTTTGAGGTGAATGTAGATATCTCTTACAGGTTTTTACATGCTGCAATGATGCTTGGCACTGTACCTTTTACCAGTCCCACTGAGGCTCCTAAGGGCATCTACTTTCACTACTACCACATTCTACACACTTCAGGTTCTATTGCTACATTATTCACTATTTCTCATTACAAGTTACTCTACTTTTTCACTGATTTATACATGCCTTGACATACTATTTATCTTTCTAACATGCTAATGGGTGCTTCATGTGTAGCATTTTCCTTGTAGGACCATATACAACCATGGGTATCTGTCACATTTTGCTTGCTATTGTTTGTTATACTATATGATATTGTTTGCGGGCTATGCCCTATGTCTTGTGTGATCATTATATGTTTTTGGATGCACTTTGGCCCTTGATTGTCTTGTGACATTGTGAGTGATGTCCCATGTTTGAAACCTTTTTTCATGGTCCTATCTTGTCTTCACACTTGATTTGTTACATTGTCTTCTTTTACATGCTATCTACTTTTACTACTAACACATGTTACTAGCCTCTCTTGTTTTCATGTGCCTTGGTTTCTACCATGCACATCCCCTACCCCCTATGAGTATCCACTTCATATCAACATCAGGTCCTCTCCTTTGGGTTGCATTCTCCTACTATCGTTACATGCACCCCAAATGAGGGGGGCATACATTGGGTGAATAAATCACCCCTACAACATCTCAGAGCTACAGTTTATATCGGCACAATACATAGATGCAACACATGAACAAAATCATAGAATGGCCCAGAATCTAACTTAGGTCCAAAACACAAAGCAAACACCAGAGCCCAGAACCAGACACTAGCATTTCAGTGCTCCATGTCCTCCCCTAGGCACTAATTTCCTAGGGGTAGAAATAGTCAATTTCTCAGTACATCATAGTCTACAACAGTTTACAGAGTAGTTTCTACAGTAACAGGCACTAGCCTTCAGTCATAGAATGCATTCTATCTCTACAATCAGTACAATTCAGTTCATAATCAGAATAATTCAGAACAAATCAAATTAAAGATGCACCATCTGTAGTGGTGCTTATTGGGAAGAGTCATGGAAGGAGAGTAAAACCAGAACCTCTCTCCAAAAAACTTGCTCTTAGTGTGAGATCACCAAAAAAAACTCCATTGGCATGATATTTCCCAAAAAACTTGTCGCACTTGGCGTGATATCACCCAAAAAACTCACTGCTTGGCATGAGATCACCCAAAAACCTCACCTTTAGCATTCAAAATCAGTAAAAAACTTTATGCAAATATGAAACTTTTATATCTTACTCTCTTACATATCAGATGCACACTTTCCTTCTTACACACTTTTTACACTATTTACATACTTATACACATATTTCTCTAATCTATCATATGCATAACTTTGACTAATTTCTTGCTCTTCTTTTATAGTTCCATCCTTACAAGAAGCATCTCACACAAGCTACCACATCACACTACAATGCACACGCTTCACCCCTAGGGTCCACTTCTCTTTCCTTGTCTCCATGTTCCACTTTACAATCACTGCATGCTTCACTTGTCCACTTGGCACACTATTGGAAACGCTCTTCTCCACTTGATCATTAGGTACACATATTCTATCTATTTTATTTTATCAAGTATTCACTCAACAACATAACATGGGGGTAAATTCAAACACAAAATCACGCACTTGTATACATTTCTAGGTCTAAAAGAATACTAATATATACATGATTCATAAGAAAAAACTAATGGTTGATAACTATCTTTGGCATCTTTTCTTTATCTCTCATATTCTCTTTGGTCCTACACACCCTATAGACCTGAGGAAATCTAACTAATTTATCTTTTATGGCCACAAACACTAGCACCCAATTATGACACCAGCACCTAGGTGTTTTTGTCCATATTGGGTGTTCCTAACCCTTTCTTACCTTTACTCACTCTTTTTGGGTCTCTTTTATCTTGTAGACATCTTTTTCACTTATGGGTGGGCCTTCCAATTGTCAATTACAAAATTCAAACAAGGGAATCATATATATATTTAGTTACTTCTCAAAAATAAAGGACCAATCACTAAGCATTACTATCATCACCTAAGATTGTATTCCAAAGGCATTAAATCACTTTAATGGCATCCATATAATGGAAAGGGGTTGCATCACTTCTACATACACTGCATATGAGGGGTAGTTTATTCTATTCCATCTACACATATTATACATAATCTACATTTTATATCTATCCCATTATTATTTTTGAAACTTGCACAAGGGCATCCTAGGACACCATTTCTACACACACACACAAAGAAATACATGGGTTCTGAGATGTAGTGCAGCACTCAGCTAGTAAGTTCACTCTTCGGGTGACCTTCTGGGGTCAGTTCTGAATCCACATCTTCATATTTTTTATTAGATTTGATGTGGTTTGTGGACATGTAGGTATTTTATTCTATTTTGTAGGTTACAGGTACCTTCAATGATCAAAGAGAGAATATCAAGTGACAGACATGAGCCAACAATAAAACCCTTATGACACATAAAGAAAGTCAGTTTCTGAGAATTTTGCACAGCCACCAACACCCAGAATCTAGTCTTCCAGCACCTAGGTCGCCTCTGCCCTCCCATGGGCACCCCTATCCTGTATCATTTCTAAGTTCCAGAATTTATAGTAAACATTAACAAGTTTGTCTACAATCTATTCAACACTTTTACCTACCCAGATCACTTCTAGTTCACTTGGAAATCAGCTAAGTCTTCCTATCTCTCCTTATTTCTTTAGGGTTTTTCATATTATACATGTTTACTTTTGTGACATTACTATTTTTTAGAAATCATAAATTATTTATTACAATTGTTACTCTGAAATATAGATTTAATTCAAAATTAAATTAAATCACCAAGGTTCAAAGTATTCAAGGAGATAGTACTTTGTGTTTCTTATTAATGACTACACAATAATGACCTAAGTGGCTTTCTTGAAAGATAAATCAGAGGCTCTTGACAAGTTCAAAGGATTCAAAGCATTGGTTGAAAATGAGAAAAATGTGAAGATCAGATAGAGGAGGTGAGTTTTGGTCTAATGCATTTGATGATTATTGTCAAGAACATGGTATTAGAAGGAAATTCTCACCTACTAGGACACCCTGAAAGAATGGGGTAGCTGAAAGGAAAAATAGGATTGTCCAAGAGATGACAAGGACTATGTTTAATGAATTAAATCTTCCTTGTAGTTTATAGAGAGAGGCGGTAAGTACAGCTGTATATATATATATATATATATAATAGAGTTCAAATTAGATTTAATAACAATCACACTCCATATGATTTAAGGAAGGTAAGATCTTCCAATGTAGAAAACTTTAGGGTATTTGGGAGCATATGTTTCATCAAGAGAGATGAAGGAATCTATGAAATTTTGACTCAAGATCTGATGAAGGGAGATTTTTGGGATATTCATGAGTGAGTATAGCCTATAGGTGTTATAACGAGAGACTACAAAATATAGTAGAAATCACAAATGTGAAAGTTTATGATACTTTCTCAAAAAGATCTAAGTATGGCCCATAAATTATGAATTCTAGCAATAAGAAAGAAGTCATAGAATTAGATGGAGAAGAAGAGGAGGCTAAGGAGAGACAAGACTCAAAAGGTCTTTTAAGACAAATTCAAAAGGATCATCCCGAAACGCATATGTTTGACAAGGAAGCAGGTGTGCAAACAAGAAGAAGATTGGTAAGTAACTGAAATCATGGAAATATTGCTCTATTATCTAAAATTGAGCCTACAAACATTCAAGAAGCTAATAGAGATTATTTTTGGATCAGTGCCATGAATGAAGAATTAGATCAAATAGAGAAAAATGAGACTTATGAACTAGTTCCTACACCCAAAAACAAAAATTCCATTGGTACTAAATGGGTGTTTAGATAGAAGTTGAATGAGAATGGAGAAGTCACTAGAAATAAAGCTAGACTAGTGTGTGTAAAGGTTATGCACAAGTAGATGGAATTGAATTTGAAGAGACATTTTCTCTTGAAGGTAGAATGCAAGTTATAAGAAAAAAAATTTGCATGTGCATTTTTTAAGGGATTCAAAGTATACCATATGGATGTGAAGTCATCCTTTTTGAATGGTAAATTGGAAGTGGACGTATATATAGAGCAACTTGAATGGTTCCTATTGATAGATAATCAATACTATGTTTGCAAAATAAAGAAGGCTCTATATAGTATAAAAATTCCCCTAGTACTTGGTATGTTAGATTGGATAGATATATATTAGATGGTTTCAAAAGAGGAGAAGCAGATAGAAATATTTACATAAAGATAGAAGGAGATCACTAGTTTAAAGTTGTGGTGTATGTAGACGACATTGTATTTGGAGGAAATAATGAAGACATGACAAAGCATTTTGTTGATGTAGTGAAGAATGAGTTTGAGATGTCCATGTTAAGTGATTTATCATTCTTTCTTGTTTTATAGATCACCCAATCAAAAAAAGATATGTTCATTTCACATTCAAAGTATATAACATAAATTTTGAAATAATTGGAATGGAGGACAACAAGCATGTTATTACACCTATTTCTATAGGGTGCATACTAAGCAAAGAAGATGAATCACCAAAATTGGATCAGAATATCTATACGTATATGATTGGAAGCTTGTTGTATTCTACTGCTTCTAGGCCCAATATTATGCAAGTAGTAAGACTCGTAGCTAGATTTCAATCTAATCCTAAGGAAAGTCTCTTGTAAGTTGTTAGGAGTATTTTTAGATATCTCTAAGGGAATGATGAATATGGATTGTGGTATCCAAGAAGAAAATATTTTGATTTGGTATCTTATACTGATGTTGACTGGGAGGGAATTCAAGATGGTAGAAAAAGTACTAGTGGTGGGGCCTTCTTTCTAGGATACTTCCTAGTTTCATGGTCAAACAAGAAGCAAGGGTCGGTAGCCTTGTCTACTTGTGAAGCTAAGTATGTTGTTTTTTCATGTTTTAATCAAGTGTTGTGGATGAAACAGACCCTAAAAGACTGTAAGGTAATGTATGATAATCTCATTCCTATCTTTTGTGATAAAATAAGTGCAATAAGTGTGCCAAAGAACCCTATCATGCATTCAAGGACCAAAAATGTTCCTATTAGGTATCATTTTCTAAGAAAGCAGGTGAATGAACAAAGTGACAAGCTTGAATAAGTATCAACCAAGGATAAAATTGATAATATCTTAACCTAACCACTACTAAAGGAATCTTTTGAGCATATCAGGAAGGAATTGGGTGTGAATTCTTTTTCAAGTAGTCATTAATTATGTTAAGGTCTTAAGGGGAGCTAAGATAGTCATCTTTTATCTCCAAGTGTAAAAAAATAGGTGAGATAAGGCTTTATTGATGAAGAGCCAATTTGATGCATAATACATGCATGTTTAGAAAATAAGGTGTGATTAGATACCTAATTTGACAAGATAATGAGTTATAAGGTATGTTTATTTCTTTATTTCCTTTGTATCATTTATGAGGTCTTGTTACAGTCTTTGAGTTATAAGAAGAGTTATGAGGGCTTAAAAAAAATTGATTCATGTTGGACTCAAAGTTGCTCCAAGAGTCATATGTTGTTGATATATACTGTTGACAAGGTGTTTCTAAAGGTTCTTATGGTTTTTGAGGTGATTAGAGATGAATTTGTGGTTGAATATTGTTCTTTAATCCCTAATTCATGCCTATGTCATTTTAAACATGGAGATTGGTTTTTCATACCAATATGTTATTGAGTTATATGGATATGAAACTCATAAGGGTCTAAATGAATATAGGTGTGCTACTTAGGTTTGATCAAGAGTTTCCTGATAATTGAAGGATTTATCTAGGTATGATGTTCACAAGTGATATCAGAAGGCATCCAAGATTACAAGGAGGATCATTATCATGCATGTTTTGCCATGGTGAACATTCATATTGCTAAGAAAGGTGTCAAGATATTGTGAAGGTGCTTCAAGAACTAGTAAGTGTATATGGTCTAATTTTATTGAGATGATAGTGGTATGACCTCATTTAGGTCTGTGATAGCCTTAAATATGCTTTAAAATCATGAATTTTTGTTTGTGCCAAGAAAATATGCCATACTCAAATGGAGACCCAGCATACTTATTATACATTTGAGTAAGTGAATAGATAGTTTTGGTATGCACAAGTTGAGCTAAAAGATGGTGTTTTAAGGCCTGGCGGGATTGTTCTTATTGTCATGATCAGGGTAATAGGTATGAAATATATTTTTAATAATAGAGCATGAAAATGATTCCTTTTTGTAAATAAATATGTTTGAGTTAAGCTATTAATGAGTTCCAAACACTTTCATGCTTCAAGAAGGTATGTGAAAGTATACAAACATTGTGTGAGAAATTAAGACTCCCCGGAGATATAAGGTAGGTATCTGTCAAGTCATCAAGGGTGATATGATATGTCTATGAAGGATTATCAGGGAAGTGAGAAGGTTTTAAATTATATTTGACATGGGTGGAACTTAAATACTCTTTCTTAGTATAAGTGGTATGAATTGTTCTTCAAGAAGGTTTATTGATTATATGGTGTGTTTTTATGACTAAGACTATGTTTGGTGACCTAGTATGGGCTTAATAATCTTACAAAATTATGTTTTAAAACATTTATTGGGTCATAATAAATGTCTTATGAGTCCTAGAAGACATAAATATAGGCAGTGTACTCTACGTTTGTTGGCTAAAGTTGGTATGTAGATCTAGCTTGATCCTTGTTTTGAAGATTGAATCCACGATGTAAATTGTGAGTCATGAAGGATTTAGGGGGTTCTTGTGAACAGATTAAAGATAGGTATGGTTTTTATAGAAAATGTGATAATGACTAAGTTTCTTTGAAAGGTTTGTAATTCCTATAAAGATACAAAATTTGTTCCTTAATAACAATTGCAATTGACAGCTACAATGATGCTACAAGATGCTTGAAGTCCTAATAGGGTATTCAGTCAGTTTCAGATATGTTGTGCTCAGAGATGTGAAGGTTAGAAGTAAATGATAGGAATGATTTATGCATAATTTTGTACAAGTAATAGGGTTTGATATTATCATGAAAAAACCAAAGGTCAGGGGTATCCTTATTGACAGTGAATATGATGGTGTCTGAGTATGTTGGTGTTAGATGGATATGTCATGATTGAGGTCATGAAGTGGGACCTAACTATCAAATTGGGACCTAACTATCGAAGTGGGACCTTGAGGCTCTTGCTGTGGAGAAGGAGCCTTCCGAACTAGAGATTGCACATGACCTTTTGAATATCAGCAGTGCCAGTCCCCAGGAAGTGTAGTTGGATAGCTCTTCAAAGAGGTTGTAGGCCTTAGAGGCTGAGATGAAACTATTGAAGGATGAGGTCAAGAACCTGGCTAAACAGAAAGGCAAGAAAAGCATGGAGGGGGAGGGGAACATTGATAGCAGTCAGATTGAGGACATCTATAAGAAGCTGACCTCCTTAGACTCCCGCTTAGGGAAGGCCAAAACTAGACATGATTACAACATTTCCGCCTTTAGGGAAATTGAGGAGTTCATTGAGGGTCATGCCAAAAGTGTTTCCAACCTCAGCGGTGTCCCGGCTACACTTTGGGGCAACGAAAAAGACAGCAAAATAACCATTGAGGAGCTTTGATAAAACTGATGCTGCCCACATGACAACTTTGGGTATGTTTCACGCCTGGAAGAGAGTCAAGACTAGCATCGACAAAGCTGCCAAGAAGTAGTATTGGTTGCTTCTGCTGCTTCTGTTTGTTTTTTTGCTTTTTTTTGCGGTCTCTTTACTACTTTTTTGCGGTAATTTTGTTGTTTTGCCTCGATTGAGTAGCTGTTTCTGGGCTACTTCGAGCTTCATTGTAACACTCAGATCTTGATCCATTCTCTCTGATTCTCACTCTTATTCTGGCTCTTAGGCCTTATTTTGTTCTCAAGGGTATAGTCCCTTTCAAAAAACTATTTGCCAATAATAAAAAAAAACTATCAAATTGGTGAAGATGTTATAATAACTACTATGATTAATTTTAGCTCATGAATGTAAATGGTATGATTGTTTTTTTTCCACAGTAGGTGTCTTGTGGTCTGTTGAATTATTTGAAGGATTTGGAAGTGTTCTTTTCATACTAGTAGAAGGCATATTTTTATTACATCATATGGACAAGTGAATGGAATTTTTTACTAAGGGAGATATGATTAGAGATCTATAAGTCAATCAGATGTGTGATATGTATTTGAGCTCTATAAGAAAATTGTTCATTCTATGTAATCATTGAATTTTTCATGAGTTATGGGAAATGTGATGTTCTCAGCTCAAGAAGAAGGTAATTCTATCCTTTAAAGGTATGCATTTTCTTAAGGGGGTTGTTTTTATTCCATTGATGTTGAGAGTCAAAAATTAGAGATTGAGAAGGTCAAATGGACTTGTTGTGTTTGGTTAATGTTTCCAACTAAGTGGTGAGCCTATTGTGTTATCAACAGAAGATGTTATAAGTATGTTTTTTGTGTCATTTATGTCAAAAGGGGGAGAATGAGCTAATAGTATGTGAGTTCCTTAGGGGGATAATGTGTTTTGTGTGAGTTACCATCACTGGGTTTTTTATTAATGACAAAGGGGGATAATTTTGGCATTGTGTCATCATTGATGTAAAATTATGTTTTCATTTTTGTATAAGTGTCATTGATGTCAAAAGAGGAAAGAAACATAAAGTTTGATTGATAATGTTAGATTGAGTTGTTTGGTCTAAGTGATGTTTCATTGTTCTTGAATAGTATTATGGCTTGCAGGAGTGATGTTGAGGTGTTTTAGTGCTTATATAATGTTTCTGAGGTATCATGAGATGTGAATAAGGTTCTTACAGGTTATGAAGGATGCTTAAGTGATGAGGAGGCTAGATTTAGTGAAGCAAGAATGTTCAAGAGGCTTAATTTGGAGGCCTAGTCAGTAGAATAGATATGGCATGATGAAGTAAGGAATATAATACTTTTGTGAGCTTGGTGAGAGCATGAGAAGAATGATTATGAGGTGTAGGGACACTCATAAGTGTCTTATAATTTTAATTCAGGTGTTAGACTTGGTTTTAATGTCTACTCCTAGACCTATTCCTTAAGAAAGAATTCCCTTATGAGGTAGAGTCATAATTTCTAAGTGTATTTGAGAAAAGGTGAGTATTGGAGATGTATTAGTAGGTTTATATGAATCTTTGGTCCAAATTTCAGATCCTAGTGTTTAATATTTTGTAATATATGTCCTTTTTTATCCTTACGAGTTGTTAGAATTGAAAAACCAAGGTCAATTTTATCTTTCTGATGCCAAACTTTTATCAACAATCGTTAAGAAGCTAAACAAATTTTTAACCCTCTTGAAACCTTATTTAAAAATATATGGGATATATCTTGATGGTACTTTCCTATAATGGATTTTTTGCGTAATATTGATGATTTAACGTTGTAGAGGACTCCTCTAGCTTTCTCTAGGTACAAGTTAGAGGTTTTGGTTGTGTGTGGACCCCACTAAAAAGGAAAGTTTCTGAAGAAGTTAAGTTTGTGCTCAAGTTTTCCATTAGACATTGTGACTAATTTGGATTTTGAGGAATTATCAGAATTTTTAATAAATTTATAAGGTGGTTTCAAATCATGTTTGTATCCTTTTGAGGTTTATACAAGCTCATTTTACAATATTGGTTTCAGGGTAGTTTCAGGTGATATAGTTGCAGAGGCATTTTGGAGGTGTTTTATTTTGGTTTTTAGTATTATGAGCACTTCCTGATGACATTGAGGTCGTGATATTTCCATTGGTATATTACACTTTCATGGATGAGTTCATTTGATGTAGTTTTGAGTTTATTTTCTGAAGACTAGTATTGGGACATGGTAGTTTTGTTTGTTCTCAAGTGGCTTAATGGTGTGAAATGATGATTTTGAGTTTTAATAGATTTTTGGAGGTTTTTATGTTCTTAGACAAAATTTATAAGTTTTTTATGATATTTTGTGAAGGTGGTTTTGTTCTAGAGCATTCTATTTTTACGAGTAGGCATTTTTAGTGCAATTAGGCTTCTTGAGTCGTAATGGAGGTTTTAAGGTTTCTCTTGCTATTTCTGACCTATATGGTCTTATGCATGTTATTTTTAGGATTTTCCTAAGTTATTTTTAGTGTACTTGATCTATTATGGCCAAACTAGGTGAGTTATAATCATGAGATAGGTATAAAATCAAATTAGAAAGCTCATTTGAGCTAGGTGTGAGTGTAAGAGAAAGTGTGAGCTAGAGGGAAGAGAAGAGAAGGTGTAAAGGGCCTTTGTGAACGTAAAGATAGGGATGAGAGTGTGTGGAGATGTTCTATATTATTTTCAAGTGTTTGATAGATAGGTCATTACACCTAATCAGGTTGGTGAAGAAGATCAAAAGGGAGTTGGCCTAGTGAGAAACTTTTTAGGAGGAAGGAGAGTGAGCTTCATTGTGTCATCATTAGTTGTTGTAGAAACAAATCAGAGGTGAAAAACACATCAAGTGGCTTTGGTTGGCACTGATTCATCTTTTGGGTTGGTTCCTTCTTGTATGTTTGGTGTTATACTAAAACTTGGGTTGGTGTTCCTTGTGGGGTTGGTGACTCACTAAACCTAGGGGTTGGTGCTCATTGTTGAGTTAGTGCTCAACTAAATTTGATTCATTTCTCTAATAAAGTTTTGTTTTAGTGTTTTTTCTTCCACTTGAAGGTTTCTCACTCACATATTTTTTTCTTATGTTGATGTTCTCTCATTTTCTCTTTTATGGTTATGTTCTTGTCAATGCGTGCTTAATGGTTAATTGAATTGTTAATAGATGAAATTATATAAGTGGGTGAAAAAATTTATTGCATGTTGATTCACCACTCCCTCTTAGTTTTTTTTCTTCCAACACTATCGGCCCCACTAAATTTTTACACAAGGTTGGATGGTACAATGTTTTCTTAGGGGATGCAATTAGTCGTGTTGGAAAGCTTGCATAGGGGTTGATGGCATTAGGAGACAATTTTATGGGGAAAATAAGGATTGGTCATGCAAGAGAGTTTTCATAGGGCCGAAGGTGCCTAGAATCAAGTGTGTTGAAAAAAACAAGATTGCACCTGGCCAATGGAATTTTTGTAGACTAGATTTTAGAGTTTTTCAATATTTTGGTGATTTTAGAATGAGGTCAACATTGGATATGGATGCTTTTAGTGAGATGTTCTCAGTCATAAGGTATATAGGATTCACATCGGGTTCACTAGAAATGTATGGTGGGCCAAGAATTTGTCTCAATGGATTTCACTCCTAAGTCTTCCATTTTACAAGGGTATGGGGTAGAAAATGAGAGATACACATGGACCGACACATAAATGATTGATTTAAAGGGGATATAGTGAGAGCTAAGGTCACATATCTAAAGGGTAGTAATCCCTACACCAGATAAACCTAGGGTTTCTAGGGCCCACATTCAAGATAGATGAGAGTACCTTTTTAGGATATTGGTTGATGAAGGAGAGGTATATATTGGTGGGAAGATAGGACAGGTATGCACAATCTACACTACTTAAATATAACTAAAATATAAAGGAGAGGAAAGCTAAGGAGAAGATCATATAAGAACATTATGTTAAATATCACTGATGTACATACAATACTAAGCTAACATAGAGAAATGGGGAAGGGAAATGAGCTAACATGTGTAAAATTACAAAGAAAGTTAGAGCACTTAGTTGTAGGGTGGTCCGTAATGCATCTATCTCTCCAAATAAGAAACACATCAAGAGGTAATTGTTATGGGTGGAGAAAGGGAACATCATTATTGTCCTAGACTCACTATAGATGACCCAATAGAACAAGCAATCCAACAATTATGAAGAGTGCCCAATCCAAGTCAAATGTAAGATGAACTAAGAGAAAAGTGAGAAGATGTGAAGATGGCACAAAAGAGAAAAGAAGATGGCTAGTTATTATGATCTTTCTTCCTTCCTTTTATAATTTTGAAGTGTGGTTTGTATATATACTCGATGCCATCACCCACAGGAAATGGTGTTGGCCAAGGGAAATCTAACATCGAAACCATCACCCATGGGTGATGGCGTCGACCAAGGAGACCTAAATGTAAAAAATGATGCAATGTGTCATGGATCAAACAAGAATAATTGGAAAAGATGCTAATGATTGAGTCAAATGCAAGCAAGTGTCAAGAGTTCTAGTGTGTGAGACATACAGGGACAAGGGTAACTAATGTAAGAATAAATAAAGCTAGGACCACATAGTGATATTCTCTTTGTGTATTCTCTCTAACTCATAATGACCATGTGATATTCATACCTCATTATCAACATGCCCCTTAAGGCACCCACTCAAGAAATAGATGCATTAGTGACCCTTATCTACACATAGGAAATTGTTAGTAACAAGTATGAAATATTAGGATGAAAAATTAGGTGTTTATATTTTCTTTGTGGGATTTATTATGAAATGTTATTGCATTATAACGATGATATTGGTTGACTTAACTGTCCCATTACTAAAATCAACTACCCTTCATGTCATTAAATATGTATAATATTAAAAAATAACTTTTAATGAATCAATTGTTACTGCATTTTATTTCACTCAATGATAACTTGGCCCTCTCATATCTTCTTTAACAATTCCCTTGTACTGTAAAGCCACATATTGTTGTTTAGGCAAACATGGAGAATACCCTGAGCAATATAATCACAAAAAAATACAATAACAAATCAATATCGAGAGGTTTGTTATAAATGTAATCAAAATCTTAAATTATCAAGCCTTTGCCCAACGATTTTTTTCAATTTACTAATGAATTCCATGATACATTTGTAGTAAATGAATAGGGAAATCTTACCTCATAACACTAACGAAATTCACCTTTTGTGCATTTAAAATTTGTAATTTTTTGTAAAGTTTGAAATATTTTAAATTAATTAAAATTAACAATGTTGTGCTCATTGAATTTGAATATTAATTTTTAATTATTTAATTGTACATATGTCTAGACAACCTCATAACTCATGTCGAGACAACCTCACAACTTCTATTTGTACATGTTTGTAAATTAATGTATTCTCTCAAGTGTCATGTGTTTAATGCATTATCTCGAGTATTATGTGTTTAATGTATTCTTGATGATTACTCTTGTTTGTACATGCTTGCACATTATTGTATTCCCTTGAGCATTATGTGTTTAATGTATTATTTTTATTCACTGCAATGTATCTATGGTTCATACCAACTCAATAATACTCAGTCATCTTTCCTAATGCCTCTTCTTCTTCTTAATTCTTCCTCTTTTTGGTCTACAAGCACTAGGTTTTCCTTCTTTGTACTAGCAACATTAACTCCATGGTGAGGGATATCGTAGGTAATGACATAAGAATGAGAGATTTATACATATGCAAGTTTCCCTATCTGCATGCAATGGTGAAGGAGATTATGAATGCATCCACTTGGTTACCTCCTTTCATGGTCTTGAATCTTCACCAATGTGGCATCTCCACTTCATGTTGTTCCACTTCATAAGAATGCCACTCAAACATTAATTAACATATTTTATTGATTTTGTATTGGGATTTGATGTCCCCTACATTATTATGTATCTAATGTATATTTTATTAGTATTATTAAATTTATCTAATTCGATGCAACCCTTAAAATATGTGTTGAAATTTATTCTTAATCTATCATATTTTTTGTTAGTTTTTGTATTAGTTCAACACTTATGAAAACACATAATAACATGATTGAACTAATCAAAATTTTACTAATCCTTTAAAAATTAGGGCTTTTCAAGTTAGTGGCTATTAAGACAAGTTTAATACTCATCAAACATTACATTAAATAAATGATGTGACGATGGTAACGATTAAGTATTTTTTCTAGATGTTATTAAGTTAAATATATCTTCTATGAAGTTGGAATAGATGTTTAACCCTTAATTAAATTTTGGGTTGATTTTAATTATGTATAGATTATAATAGAGTTGATTTAAAAATATAACAAAGATGATACAATACAAATACTAATTCAAATTTTTAACTTAGATTAGGTGCGAAGAATTTACATACATCGATTATCCTAACATCTAATCAAAAGCACAAAACATAGGTATAGAAGCACTTATTTGATTTTAGATGGTTTATAGAGATATCTAGAACCGTGCAATAGAGAAACTAGGAAAATTGAATATGAGTAACCCTTGCAACTAGAACTAGAACTGTAATTGCACCTAGTTCAGGACCATACAATTAGGTGTAGACACAAAACTTGTGCACTTTGGTACATTTTTAGGTCCTAAAATCATGCTTCCATTTACATGATTCTTAAGAAACAAAACTATTAATTGACAACTCCCTTTAGCCTTTTGCTTTACCTTATACACTTTTATTGGCTTCATACATCTTGCACTCTTGTCAACATTTGACTATTTTATCTTTTTATGGCCTTTTTGGTTCCTCAAACTTGCACCCGTGTCTCAGATCTTAAAGAACTGATTTTTTGAGTCGTCAATGCGAATGTCTCCAAGTTGTGGGACCTTATACACTTAATACATACCTCTAGAGAAGGCCAGTTCTTTTACTTATTTCTACTACTAATGTTATTCCTAATACTGAAAGGAAAATCCTAAGCTAAACATGCCAAGTGACAAAGAATAGAAGGATATGTGAAAAGGGAAAACTAAAACTAAGGGAGTCGATAGTACCAGAAAGAAAGGGGGATGAACACGATCATCTTTGAGTGAAAATGAATCAAAATATGCTTAGGAAGGCTAGACACGTGTAGCATAGACCAAAACATAGTTGCAAATTCGTTCACATGAAACACAATAAGAAAAGGAGATGCAAGGGATGTGAGATAGCACAGAAAGCACACAACATAAGGAAAAAGCAAAAAAGAAGAATAAAAACAAGCTTAGGCCGGAGATAGCTATAAAACAATGCTTATATTACTTCAAGAAACACACAGTCGACTACAATGCCATCTGAGGCTGATATCCACATGCAAGGACCATATCTAAAGGTTTGTAACTCAAAAATTCAAGGTGATGCATTTACAACTAAAGTATCTAACCCTTATCAATGAGAAATGCTCTTATATTTATAGATGAATGGATGAGAGAAGGAGGAGAAGGAGGTAAAATCTGATTTTAAAACTCAACCACCAATAACCAGCAATGAGTGCCTACAAATCCACCTACAAATCTATCAAAATACACTTCTCCATGTCTATTTGACATGTGGGATAAGGAAAGGGGTGACATCTGAATCAAATCAGGTGGTTTGAGAAGCCGAAAGCTACATCAATAGCATGAGATATGTTTCTCTACTTCTCACCTACTCAATCCCGCCTAAATTTGAACTTGAGTGATCTAGAGTGTAACACATGTCATCATCTATTTTGCACTTTATGTGATGTGTCACACCATAGCTGGTTGCAAGGATTCAGAGCCCTTTTGGCATGCCTTGATAGGTTGTGTGTGATCCACACAATGTCTAACAGTCCATGTGGCCCAAGAACTGGCACAAAAGAAATCACATCATCCCGCAAAGGAAGGATGCATAGAAGAAGAAATCTGGAGGCATGTAGAAGTAATGTGCGTGGGAAGAATGGAAGGAATACCTTCCAGAGAAATATATGGAAGACATGTAATCATTAAAAAATAATGTACAGCAGCAAAGAAGGGGGCACGTAAGAATACTAGGGACTCAGGTTATTTTGGGAAGCAAATCTAGGGTGCACAAGTGCATTATGCATAAACTACTGGGACAAATGTGAATACACTGAGAGTGGACGCAAGGGGAAATGAAACATAATAGAAGAAAGGAGAAGGAAAATATGGGAAGCATAGGAAAGGAGCATGCAAGGAAACGTGCCAAGAGGATAATTGAAGTGTGTGTAACCTGCAATGTAGAACCTCATAGTCATAATGGAAATATAAGTTGTCTAAATAAATAGGATATTTATTTAGATAATAGTTTTGGTGACTTTTGGGGCCATCTTCCTGCTAGATGAAGGAGATGAATAGTTTGGTGCATCCATTGAGCATGGAATCTACATGTATATGAATCTTTGATCTGCAACTTGAAGAACTACCCCTAAGTTACTTGAAGCACATTATGAACTCTATTATGAATCCTACAAGACCACTAAAAACTACTAGAAGATGATTGGCATCTTGGAATAAACAAAATAGCATGCACAAGAAACATGCTGAAAGAAAGAACTATGTACAAATAATACAATGTGCACATCGCATGATTGGAGAAATTGAAACTACTCTAATATATACAAGGTGCTAAAGAAAACTTAATGAAAGGGTTTGAGATAGATCCCATTGACTGGGATTAATAGTGCGCTTCCATTAAGATGGTATAACTCGAAATATGTAGCCTCCTTGTAAGAACTAATGATGCATGGGACACTCCAAAGTGCATCAAACTTTGAATGGTGTGTTGGTTTAGCGCTGTCAGCATTCCATTTCAAAATCAAGTCCCTAATCTTAAAATAGGCCTAACCTTTCTATCAAACCACTTCTTTTTTGATTGTTGATGTTGTTCTAGCTTGATCATGTCAGATTTTCTTGATTCTCCAAGTTCAACCAGCTCCACCATTCTTATTTCTCTTTTTTCTTCACCTTCGAATTCTAGTTTTTGGGTAAGTGATAATGAATTCAACTCCAGTATCAAAGGAAGTGTATAATCCTTGCCATAGACAAGCTTATAAGGTGAAGTTCCTATTTCCTTCTTCATTATGATTTTGTCTACCTAGAGAATGCATGAGACATTTGTATGTCATTGTCTTTGGTTAATAGTCAACGTCTACTTCATGATCCTGATCAGGTTCTTATTCATTGATTCTGCCAAACCATTGCCTTGAGGGTAGTAGTTAGAGGAAGTCTTTAAATATATTTCAAGGCTTGTTTCCCAAGAAGAGATTTTAGTAACAAGGAAGGCCTTCACATTATCAAATATAATGGTCTAAAGGACACTAAACCTTGTTATGATACCTTTGAGAAAGTCAAGGATGATTGACTCGGTTGATTCCTTGAGTGCGATAGCTTCTCTCCGTCTGTTGAAGTAGTCTATAGTTGTTAGCACCCATTTATATTTAGCACTCAAAAGAGGATTAATCATGATTATGAAGTCAAGGTCCCATTGTGCAAAAGGTTGATCCATTTGAATTGGTCAGAGGGGAAGCATTTATGATTTCTTATTTCCTACAAATAAAGTGCATTCTTTGCATTTCATGACCCACTTGTGCATGTCTGCAAATAGGGTAAGCCAAAAGAGTCCTACCATGATGATCTTCATCACCATAGTCTTGGCAGAGAAGTGTCCACAAGAGAATCCATTGTGAAATTTTGTTAACATTTTTTTAGTTTGCGCACCATCAATACACCTTAACAGCATGTCATCAAGATTTCTTTTGAAAAGGATTCCATCAATCAGAACATATGGAATTGACTATAGCCTCAGAAGCCTCCTCTTTTCTTTTTTCAAACCAAGAGGGTACGTGCCACCAAAAAGGAATGTGAGCATGTCTTTCATCCACTTCTGTGCACTAATATTTGCATCTTTTTCAGGTTCTACACGTAGGAGATCTTCATTTAGAAATAATGAAGTCTCGTGCTCATTCTGTGCATCCTCAACAAGTTGTTTGCAAAGTGCACTACCTCTAACTAGCTTCATGGATTTTATAGTCACATCATACTCCATGATTTTGGTCACACATCATGCTCTCTTCTCACTAATTTTGAATCCTATGATGAAGTCTCTAACACTTGAGTGTGAAACCCTGATGTGGTTTTTGGTGAGCATGATCTTAAACTTCTTGAGCACGTGCATGATGGTGTAAACCTATTTATCTGTGTAAATGTATTTCAACTCATAATCTTTCAGCATTTGACTGAAGAAATCCATTGGTTTCTCTAGTCCTTACTTATTTTCTTGTGTTAAGATAGCAGCAACACTCACATCAATGCCATAAGTGTAAAGGATGAAGTCTTTTGAGTAATCTAGGTTAATGAGTTTTTACCCACAAGTAATTTCTTGCTTGATCTTATTGAAGCTCTCCCTTATTTATGTTTTCCACTTGAAGGTTGTGTCCTTCTTAAGCATGAGGGTGATGGGCCTTACCAATCCCACAAAGTTAGGAATGAATCTCCTAAAAAAATATTTTTTCGAGGAAATACTACAAGGATTTCTTATATTTCCGCATGGAAAGTGTCAGGATGGTTGAAACATGCTCAGGATCAATTGTGATGCTATCCTTTGAGACCACATGGCCCAACATATTTCCCTATGCCACTTCAAAATTTCACTTCTTGGGGTTAATAGATACCCCAAACTTTTAGAATCTCTAAAAGACTTTCTCCATGTGTGTCATGTGATCCGTGCTCTAGTTTGAGAAGACATTTATGTCATCTAGGTAAACCAAGATGAATTTATTAATATATCCTCTAAAGGAAATATCCATGGTGCACTGAAAGGTTGTACATGTGTTTGACATACCAAAGAGTATCTTTTGATTGCATATGTTCCCCACTTGGTCGTAAAAGCTATTTTGAATTGATCTTCTTCCTTGACCAGGATCTAATTGAAGCTAGAATACCCATCCAGCATAGAGAATCTTTGCACACCAGCCACGGTCTATAAAATCTACTCCATAGAAGGAAAAGGAAAATGATCCTTCAAATATTCCTTCTTTAAATCTTTGAAATTGACACAGAGTCTGATTTCATTGTTTTTCTTGCACACTAGAACAAGATTCGTGACCCAAGTAGAATACTTGATTGGAAATATTATATTTTCCTCAATGAGTTTAGACAATTCTTTCCTAATGAGGGTATCTATCCTTGGATTGACTGGCCTCTTTTTTTGTCTGATGGGCATGATACTAGGATCAAGGTCAAAGGAATGTTGAGCAACACTGAGATTGAATCCTTTCAAGTCTTCATAGTCCTATGAAAATATGTCACTTTATTTTTGGCACAGAGATATAAAGGCATGTTTTTCATCATGAGGGAAAGCTAAACTAAGTAGCAACTATTTACCGTGTGCAATAGTGACTAGGGAGAAGTCTTCTTGCATCATGCGCATATAATTTTCTTCACCCTTGAACTCATCATCAGGGCTGAATATTTTCTTTAAGGTAACCAGCCCTTTAGAAAACTTATTTGTCTTTAGTTGGATCACTTGGTCACCATAGTTGTTATGCAAGTAATCTTGCATGCTTTAAGAGAACTCTACTTCATTTTGAATGAACTGGATAATCTACACATCACTTTTAAACACTTTCCAACTGGTGTTGTTGTCTGGGATGGATCCTCTAATTACCATTTTCACATTGTACACATTTCCCTTGACAAAATCCTCTGTAGGAGAAAACTGTGAACCAAGCACAGCCATCTGATCATCTTCTTTCTTCATTCTTCTTGGCACCACTTACAGTTTTAGAGCATCAAATATCTCAAGGAGGTCCCAAACTCTATGTTTATAAGCTTTCAGAATCTTATTATTTGTCTCACATTTGTTTGTGACTTGGTGGATGACCAATTTTGTATCCCTAAATATCTACAATGCCTTAATCATTTTCTTCCCTGTAATAAGAAGACCAAGCACCAATGCTTCATATTTTGTGACATTATTGGAGCATGTGAACTGAAACCTATGTGTGAAGAATAAATTCTCATACTTGGGAGAAATGAGAATAAATCATATGCCTGTGTCATTCCTTCTTGTGGAACCGTCAAAGTACAACTTCCACAAGATAGTATTTTTTTCATTTTCTTGAGCATGCGCGGCAGCACAACTTCTTCTTCAAGGATATGATAAGTACAAATCCTAGTTTCAAAGGCTTCAATCTCTTCATCATATGGATAAAATCTATGATTCCTTTTCACCCACTCATCTAGCACTAAGTCAGGTACAGGAGGGGGAACAGGCTACTCTTCAGAAACTGAAACTTGTTCTTCGTGGATTAGGTAATTGGCTTGGAGAGGAGATGGATCATATGACTCAACATGATGGAAAAATATTTACTCAGCTTGTATGGTAAACTGAGTACCATACCTTGTCTTGAGTAACATATAAGACCAATTAGAAGTCAAGTAACCACCCACTTTAGTAGTAAAATCTCTTGATAAACACAAGGAAAACAAAGGAGGTGAATCAATGATTGACACATATTGAGTTATAGTTAGGCTTGGACATGTATGTAGGGTTAAATAAATATCCTTGATGACTCCTAGAGTGGTAATATTTGAGCCATCAAGTTGTAGGACTCCTTTGGATAAGGGGTTATACTTTAGACCTAGGACATCAGAAATTTTCTTAAGCGTGACCAAAGTACTAGCAACTGAGTAAATCATACATTGTGCACAAGGTGTTTTTCTATGATCAAGGACATATAAAAGGGTCCAATTTTGATAATCTTACTTAATTTCTTCTCCTCTTCTTGAAAAATATTGACATCAGCATGTGGTCTTTAGATAACGAGATCAGTGCATGGGAGTTAGGCCAAAGCTTCATGTAATAGGTCGCACTGAGATTGAATGGTCAGGGCATCCCACATTATAATATTCACATTTATATTTTTCATCTAATCCACAATATTAAATGGAAATCCCATTGATTTGTGCATTTAGGGAAAAATAGCATATTTTTTTGTTTGTTGAGGAGCATAGACAAAGTTCTTAGCTTGCGCAGAGGCTTGACCTACTAAAGGAGGGGCGCGCACTACTTCAGGAAGAGTGTTATGTTAAACCTTGCCCACAGGAACTTATGCACCTTTTCTGTTAGATGCCTTAGTTGTATCTCTTTTTTTAGGATCAGCTTGTGTTGCAAGAATTGAGACTTGCATGCAATACTCGAGCATTCTCTTCTGGTATCTTTTGTTTTCAAAAAATTAGGCACGTGGTCTATTTGAGTCATTTGCAGCTTGGTTAAGTACACAAAATTATTTGATGTTGAAGAACATAAGGTTGGCCTCTGAAGGGGCTTCTAGCTTTTCTTGACTCTCAGAATCGTTTATGTTTGTTGAAGTTTCATAGCTAAAATCAGTCTAAATCATATAGTCTTGCGCACAGGTAGCATTAGCATAGTGATATTGACTATGAGGCATATTATAAGGAAATCACCATTTTGACTCTTGTGCCAAATTATTCTGAATTGGAACTAGTTCTTGACTTGTGCTAGGAGCTAGAAGAGGTTATGTAGGAGGGATAACTTACAAGGGCAAATGCACATGTGTATTTCATCTATCATTTTCTTGGTTATGTCCATATCTTTGATTTGCATACTAATTCTGCCATGGCTGATGGATTTGATTATGCCCTTGATTAGAACTATTTCTGAAGGATTACGCCTGTTGTTTTTCTAAATATATAACTTTATTTGACAAGTTCCTAATCAGGGCCTTCATTTCCTCATCTTCCTTCTATTACGTGGGATAATAGGATGTGGATACAACTAGTTGCATGCTCTTCTTAAGAATATGAGTGATAGAAGGTTGGGGTGCCTGAGACATCTCTAGGAATAAGGGCATAGGAGGCCTGGGAGCTAAATTTCCTTCCTGAATGAGACTATTTTCTACCCTTATTGCAATGTTGTAAGCAGCAAGTAAGGTTCTACCTCCCATGGACTGAATCATGACTGAAATAACACTATTCAAAGATCTTAGATAATATAGAAAAGCATGTTAGGCTATAGGCCTTACCACTTGAGGGATTCTATCACAGTGTCTTCTAAAACCTAATATTGAAATCAATCATTTGTTCATTGGGCACCCTCTTTGTTATAGTCAGTTGCTCCACCAGTGATAGGTGATATGACTTGTCCTCAAAATAATTACATAGAGTTGTTCCAAGCTCATCTTAGGTGGTAACAGATGCATGTCTCAAACCTTTGTACCACTAGAGCACTTTACCTTTGAATGATGTTACAAGCATCTTGACTACTACATCATCTTACTTGATTAGATAGATAGAGCACATGTTTTTTATATCATGGATGTGCTCAACGGGAGTGACTTGATTCTCATGAGTAAAATATGGGATACTATTAAGCACGGTTACTGACATATCATGTTGTGCATTAAGAACAAGAGGGCTTCCACCAATGAAGTTGGAAAATTTCCTCAGAAGAGGAGGTGGTTGTAATGTCATGGTAGGGCACACAGGTCTGATTTGAGGAGGAGTGGAATGTGCATGGCATGCTGGAGATGGAGATGTCCATGTAGAAGTTCTGCTACGTATTATCCTCAGAGATATCATAAGGTACTAGAAAGATGTGTCAATTGTTGTGTTATGTATTATATGCACTCTTCTCATGAAAAGTGCTCAGGACAGTTGAAAATAGTAGATCTTGAATTGTTGGGAGTCATCATATGTGTTGAAATAAGCCTCCAAAGGATGGAAATTACTATCTCACACATGAAAACTTAGGAATGATGAAATTTACACTTTAAATACTGGTCCCACTGGGCGTGCCAGAAACTATTGGTTCCTCAAACTTGTACCCGTGTCTTATATTTGAAAAAACTAAGTCATTGAGTCAACAATGGGATTGTCTCCAAGTTGTGGAACCTTGCGTGCTTGAGACAGACCTTCAGAGAAGGCCAGTTCCTCTACCTATTATTACTGTTATTCCTAATTCTGAAAGGGAAATCCTAAGTTAAACATTCCAAGGGACCAGTGATAAAAGGATATGCAAAAAGGGAAAACTAAAACTAAGGAAGGTGATAGCACCAAAAATAAATGGGAATGAACACGATCAACTTTGAGTGAAAATGAAGCAAAATGCACAAAGGAAGGCTATACATGTGTAGCACGTACTAGAACATAGTTGCAACGTCATTTTTTTCAAACACAATTAGAAAAGGAGATGCAAAGGGCGTGAGATAGCATAACAAGCACAAAACATAAGGTAGAGGAAATAAATAATAATAAAAACAAGCTAAGGCTTGAGATAGCCACAAAACAGTGCTTTTATTACTTCTAGAAATTCACAGTCGACTACAATGGCGTCTGAGGATGATATCCACATGCAAGGACTAGATCTAAAGGTCTGAAACTCAAAAATGCAAGGAAATGCGTTTACAACTGAAGTATGTAACCCTTATCAATGAGCAATGCTCTTACATTTATAGACGAATAGCTGAGAGGAGGAGAAGGAGGGAAAATCCAATTTGAAAACTCAACCACCAACAACCAGCAATGAATGCCTATGAATCCACCTGTAAATATATCAAAACACACTTTTCCATGTCTATTTGGCATGTGGGAGAAGGAAAGGGGAGATATTTGAATCAAACCAGGTGGTTGGAGTAGTCAGATCCTACATTAATGGAATGAGTGATGTTTCCTAGCTTCTCACTTACTCAATCCCACCTAAATTTGAACTTGAGTGATCTAGAGTGTAACCTGTGTCATCAACTATTTTTTAATTTTCTAACACGTGGCACACCTTTATTGGTTACATGGATTTGGATCCCTGTTGATGCGCTTTGGTAGGTTGTGTGTACTCAATGTTTTATAGTCCACGTGGCACAGGAGCTAGTGTAAAAGAATGCAACAATGTGTGAAGGAAGGATGCGCGGAAGAATAAATTCAGAGGCACATGGAACTAATATGTGTAGGAAGAACAGAAGGAACACCTACTGGATAAATGTATGGAAGAGGAATTATTTGGGTGAGCTTGAATATCTATATATATATAGAGGAGGGATCGAGAGGATATAATATATAGAAATGGTGGGTGAGGTTAAATATCACAATCATTACAAAATAATGCACGGTAACAAATAAAGGGGTGCACAAGAATGTCAAGGACTTGGCTTATTTAGGGAAGAAACTATAGGGTATGCACACATAGGTTATATGAACTACTGGGAGGAATGTGAATGCGCTAAGAGTGGGTGCAAGGGGAAATGAAACATAATAGAAGAAAGGAGAAGCAAAATATGAGAAGTGCAGTAAAGGAGCACATAAGGAAACATGCCAAAAGGATAATTTAAGTGCACACAACCTACAATGTAGAACCATAGAGTTAGAATGGAAACATAAGTTTTCCAAATAACTAGGGGAGTTATTTGGATAATAGGCCTTAGACACTAGCACCCAGTTGGAACACTAGCACTGGGAACTCCTATCCTCATGGGTGCTCTTGTCTCTCTTTACCTTTTTCTTATCCTTTTGGACCCCTTTCACTTCTTAATTATTATTTACTACTTTGGGTCCACCTTTCGGTTGTCAATTATGAAATTCAAAAAAGGGAATCATATAAATACATAGTTATGTTTTAAAAATAAAGGACCAAACACTAAGCATTAAAGACTATCACCTAACCTTGCATCCAAAGGCACAAGAGCATCAAAATTATCCATATATCACACTCATTAAAGAGACAAGGGCTATATTCTTCTACATACACAGTATAGGAGAGGAAGTTTATTCTATTTCATCCCATACATTATATACATTTGCTACATTCTAGACCTATCCCACTATCATTGTACAACCTCCACAAGGGCATCTTAGGGCATCATTAAACACACATTCACATAGAACTACATAGATTCTAAAATGTATTTTAGATCTCAATACTAAGTTCACACTTCGAGTGACCATCAGGTTCACTTTGACTCCACATTCTACATCTTTTTTATCAGATTTGATTTGGTTTGTGGACATTTGTAGGTAAATAACTTATTTTGTAAGTTACAGGTATATTCAGTGATCAAGGAGTGAAACCAGAGTGACAAACAAAGACTAGCAATGAAGCTCCTTCTATACAAAAGAGACTAGATCCTGACCATTCACATAGACACTAGCACCCATAATAGATGTTAGCACCTTTGTGCATGGAAAAACTCAACTAAAATAAAATACAAATAATAACAACTGAAAACCTTCTCATCATTTCTCCCTTGCAAACATCAAATAATATCATGGAATCCTTTGAGCTTGTGTTATCTTGTAGATGTTTGAATGTGGATTGTCCTTATTTGACCTCCAAATGGATTTGCAAGTGTTACGAGCTTGGATCACAAGGTTGCAATTGTCAAATTAGCATAGGTGGGATGTAATTTGTTCAAAGCTCCAAAGGTCATTTTTACAAATGGCATGGCTTGTATTTATAGCTGAAGGTAGAGCCATGAAGGGTGACCCCTAGAAAGGTGGATTTAAAGTTGAGTTGGAAGGTTGAGTTTCAAATTGAGTTAACTATGGAATGGGGAAGTGTTTGTTAACTAGGGGAAAATAGGTGCATTTCCCCAATTAAGTAATTGCTACAATGTGCAACATAATCAATTAATCATTTATTTAATAAATATTGATTAACTTAGGTAAAGTGTACTATGGACTAATTTAATTAATCCAAATGGGGTGAATGTACCCGATTAATTAATTATATTAATCAATCACAAAGGGGGTGAGCTAGGAAGTGAACTGGGATAGTATTAGGAACTAGTGTAATTTTTGGGGTGTCTACATTTGCCCCTCTTTAAATTGTTTTTGTGAAGTAATAGCACTTTAAAGATAGTAGATTAATGTAGAGTTGTAAGTATGAATTTTTAAAGCACTTAGATGCCCCAGCGAGTAGGAAGAGGTGAAGAAATTGGATACCCCAGTGAGTAGGATAGTAGACGAATGCCTCCTCAAGTGGATGAACGACAAAGCAAGGTGGTGGACTTCTGCTTGATAGGAAGGAAGCATGGGATTTGAACAAGGATGAGAGGGATTTTTCTCATAGCATGAATGTCATTTAGAGAGTGTGAATATGAAAGAAACATTTATTTTGTTGTTGCACAATATATTTTTCATCGTGATTATTAAATAATCAAGATGGGTAACCTATATGCGCATAAACAAACACACACACAGTAAAGAAAATATAGACAGAAAAACAAGATCAATATGAATAGTAGGTGCATGAATCAGAGTTATAAAGGAACCAAGAGACTATCACACTACTTGCAATTGGTCCAAGAAGTAAACAGCAACATGGAAACACAACTTTGAAAAAGAAGACAATCAGATGTACCCCTAATGTGTGTGAAAATGACGATTAAGTAGATGTAAATGCCCCCAAACGTTAAAATTATGAAAGGCTTGGGAATAGAATCAAACTAAAGAGAGGAATATAATTAGGTACTACTCGTGACACTCCTCTTGGATCTATTTTACAAATGATCCGAAATAAATTTCCCCATGCAAAGTTACATCGTGAAGGAAAAATAATTTTGTGACTTTCCCCAAGAAAAGTAAGGAATCATGCTAAGAGAAGAAAGTTATAGTCTTAAGATTGGAATGATAACTAGGTTAGTAGATAAAGGTATGAATTTATCAAGATTTTTTTGAAATGTTGAAATATTCAATGCAAGGGTTTTCCAATTGTAGGATTTCTGTGAGAAATGAATGTTTGCTCCAAAACAATTACGATAATTTTTTGAATTTTTGTGAGTTTTAAGAAATGTTAAGTACAAATACAAAGAAATATAAAAAAATTTAAATACAAAGTAAAAATTAAAACATACCATGGCTTATCAAATAAGCCAGAGTGAAAACAAAATAGTGTAAGCGGGAAAAAGACACAAACCAAGCATACAAGCAAATCCAATATGAACAGAAAATGAATAACACCAAATTTATTTGTGAACTAAGATGCTGAGAATTATCCTACAATTAGTATATAATTGTAACAACATACCAGAAACACAGAACCTTAATTAATCTAGCTAATTTTAAAAATATATTTATCTATGAACACACAAGACAACATTTGAAAGTTTAACTAACAGACAAGGTAATCTCAAATAAGTAAGCAAAAAATGAGTTCTAATGTTAAACCAATTAGTATGAAATAATATAACACAATTTGCAATTACAATGTACGAAGACATTACTAATCTGTTCCACATTTAAGAGATAGATGGATTTCAATTTCCCCCAGGCAATAACTTAGAATGCGAGAGGATTGAATTAGGAAAAATATCGGAGTGATACTTCGATACTCCAAACAACTCTTTTCAAATTCCATTGAAGCATGATCTGTATGTTGCATTAGCCAAGTGTTTCCCCCCAAGAATTGTTGTGAAGGTTAACATGATTGATAATGTAAATGATTTAAAACAATCAAATGACAAAATTGATGAACTAAGTTATATAGTTTTAAGTGTTTTTTGGAACATTTTCGAAATGTTTTACCTTTTCTTTGTACTTTTGAAATAATTTTATATTAATTTTGAGTTTTATAGAAAATTTTGTATTGTTTATATTTTTGGGAAACATATTTGAATGTTTTTTAATTTGTGAAAAATTTTAAATGTATTTGATTTTTGTAGAGTTTTAAACACATGCCAAAGAAGAGGGGAAAATGGGGTTTTAGGTCATAACCAACATGTTATACATGTATAAGGTGAATGGAAGTATGAAAAAATGTGAACAAGAGTAGTAGACCATGGGCATGATGACCTGACAAGGAGAACATGCAACAAAATGCAAGGAAAAAAGAACACAAGTATGATACAAGGTGAAATGGTGCAGCAAGCAAGCACATTGATATGCCCCCTGCACAAGGGTTACTCTTTAGAGACTCATGAGTAGAAATTATTTATATGAATGGCATTCATAGGATCTTTCAACTCTTTTCCATCCTCAAGGGATAACTTGTATGCTTTGGATCCAAATTTTTCAATAATGACATAGGGACCAAACCAATTAGGCTTGAATTTTCCTTGTGTTTCATATGGCTTGGTTGTTTTTTTCTAATTTTATTTTAGGACCAAGCCACCAAGCTCAAACTGTTGTGGTTTGACTTTGCAATTATAGTTATGGTGCATTTGATTTTGGTACACTTGCAGATGATCCAAGGCACAGACACATCTTTCATCTAAAATCTCGAGCTCTGTAAGTTATTCACGATGGTAATCCTCTTCATGCACAAGGTATTGGAGGGAGACTCGAAGTGAAGGGAGTTAAAATTTTATGGGTGATATGGCTTTAGAGCCATATACTAGGGAAAATAGGGTTGCTCCTGTTGGAGTGCAGAAAGAATGTGATAAGCCCAAAGGGTGGGATATAATTATGTATGTAAGTTACGTCCATGTTTATAAAATGTCTTCTCTAGAATGGAGTTGATGGTCTTGTTGCATTGTGGATAGTATGGTGTGGCCCATTTGAGGCGGATATGGTATTTTTTTAGCTAATGCTTTGACATTCTTATTCTTAAAGGATCCACCATTGTCAGTGACAATGACAGTAGGAATGCCAAACTAACAAATGATACGGTTAAAGATGAACTTAGAAATATTACACCTAGAAACTTAGGTAAGAAGCATAGCCTCAACCCACTTGGTGAAATATTCTGTGGTGGTTGATGAAAGTATGGTCGTCGGAAGAGGTGGGCTTTATTTTTTTATTAGATCAAGCCCCAATTTAGAAAAATTCCATGGTGATGTGATAGGCTAGAAGGATTCATATGGTGCATTAATTAGATTACCGTGATTTTAGAAATACTGAAATTTCTTTACATAATTGCATGTGTCTATTTCCATTGTGATTCAATAGTATTTGATGCACAAAATCTTCTTTGCAAGGACCATTCCACTGGTGTGTGCCACATATACCCGATTTTACTTCATCTAAAGTTTAAGTAGCTTCATCTTGATTACGACATCTTAAGAGAGTCACATCATATCCTCTTCGATATAGGGTGTCTGCAAGGATACTGTAGCATGAGGCACGTTGTGCCAAGGCTATTCTATTTTTTGCATTCATGTCAAGAGGATAGGCTTTTATTTTAATGAAGTTGTATATATCATGATACCAGTGATCATGACCAATAATCTTACATTCTGTGGTGGACTCCAGAAAATCATATACGGGCACCAAAATATGTTCAATGAGGAACTCATTGTGAGTTTGATTAAATTCAAATACAAGAAGGAATGTGATAGTTGCAATGTTATTTTCTACTTTATTTTACACACGAGGAACCTGTTCAAAAGTGATAATCTAGAAATATCCTTTGAGACTATCAACCATTCATTTTTAGGGTAGAAGATTCTCATCTTTGACTTGATACTCACCATTGACTTGATTGATGATGAGGACCGAATTGCCAAAAACTATTAATTCTTGTAGGTGTCAGGAGATAGTGAAGCCCAATCCTATGATCAATGCTTCATACTCTGTTATGTTGTTTATGCAAGGGAAGTTGATGTGGTAAGATTTAGGTAGGAGGTCCCCATTAGGTGTACACAAGAAAATTCTGGCTTTTGAACCATGGATGTTGTAAGATCCATCAAATAATAAAGTCCATGAGGGGATTACTTCTATGTATAATAGGTCTGCATCTAGAAATTCAAAGTTTAATGGTTGTGAACCTGGCAGTGGTGTTGTGACCATTTTATCTTCCAATGCTTGACCTTTTATAGATTTTTGATTGACAAATTCAATGTCAAATTCACTAAGGAGTCTAATCCACCTAGACATTTGTCATGTTATTACTGGTCCATAAATTAATTACTTGAGAGGGTCAACCTTAGCAATTAACTTGGTTGTATGATTCAAAAAATAGTGTCACAAATTTCTAAAACTATAAGTGACTGCTAAGAAAGATTTTTCAACATGTGAGTACTTGGATTCATGTTCAAGAAGATTCCTACTCAAATAGTATACAGCTTATTCATGACCCTTATCATTATGTTGTGTTAATGATTCCTCAATGGCATGTTCTATTGTAGAGATGTATAACAGTATAGGCTTGTCATATATAGGTGGCATGAGCACCAGTGGAAAGGACAAATATTGTTTCACTTTAGCAAAGGATTATTTATAGTCATATGTCCATTTGAATTGTACATCCTTCTTAAGACACCGGTTAAAGTGATGGCACTTGTCTTACAATTGAAAGATGAATCACTGAATAGATTTTATTTTTCCTTGTAGGCCTCTTAGCTGACGTAGATTCTAAAGAGGTGACATATCCATTATAGATTTGAATTTAGTAGGGTCCACTTCGATTTCTATTTGTGAGACTATGAATCCCAAAAAAAATCTCAAAGTGACACTAAAGACATAGTTTTTTTGATTAAGTAAAACCTTGTATTCCATTAATCACTCAAAGATGCGCCTAAGAACTATTGAATGATCCACTTTAGTGTTTGATTTGGCAAGAATATCTTCGACATATTCCTCCATTATGTCATGAAGAAGGTCATGGAAGATAACAGTCATTATGCATTGATAGGTTGCACTAGCATTCTTAAGGCCAAAAGGCATGACCTTGTAACAAAATGTCCCCCATATGGTTGTGAAAGTTGTCTTATGTTGGTCTTCTTTAGAAATCTAAATTTTTTATATCCTGAAAAACTATCCATAATAGATAACATCTCGTGGACCGTAATAGAATCATTAATCATATCGATGTTGGGTAGAGGAAAGTCATCCTTAGGAAATTCCTTATTCATGTCTCAGAAGTATGTTAAAATTCAAATCCCAGGGGTCTTCTTTGCAACCGAGCCCATGTTTGATATCCACTCTAAGTAATCAATAGACTGTATAAAGTTTACATCTAGTAATTTTTGTAGTTTAGCCTTAACAAGTAATGCATCTGGGTGCACCACAAGGTGATGAAATAAAAAAGGATCAATGCCTCACATATATTTATAGGACCAAGAAAACACGTCTTGAAATGTGACCAGAAGCTCTATGAAGACCTTGATTTCAATTTCTAAGATACTGACACCAAGTTGTAGCAATTTGGGTTGGTCTTCCATGTCAATATTGATAGTGGTCATTTCTTATACCAATAGCTTAGAAGTGTCATTTTCTTGAAATTACATTGATTGTTTATGTATGTTAGTGGATATTTCCAAATTTGAATCTCTTCTCTCTAATGCCTCTGAAATGTTTTCACTAGGAAATGCATCCTTTTCTTTCTTTTTCAATTTTTTTCTCTCACATAGTGCCTCAGAAAGATTTTCACTATGCGAGATATGATTTTTCTTCTTTCATTTTTTAGATTCTTTAATTTTTGGATTGGAGATTTCAATTTCCTCTCCAAAGTAAGCAGTAGTGTCAAGTTTTATATCAAACCCCTTCTTGTGATATGATAATGGAAAATGGTCTCAAACCCCAAGGAACTTCTAGAAGGCCTCGTCATTTTGGAATAGGTCCATGGAAATATAACACTTCTAATCCTGATCAATAAGTGAAGGGTATACAATGTTGAGGGTTATAATGGATAGGTCTTCAAGGAAAATTATGGTTTTGGTGATGTCTTCGAAGAGGCTATATGTGGAACTGGTCTTGAATTCATAATCTGAGTCCTCGTTGCTAGTTAATACATAGAATATAAACAACCTCTTTTTAAAGGTCTCATATCCTAGACCATGTGTGTAGAGGTTAGATTTTATTTCCACGGGTTTGAGGGTTTCGTATCATTATGGACCTAGCCCTTTTCCTTTCCAATTCATGTTTATCATCATTTGATGTGCCTTAGTATATTCATTGGATTCGTATTAGTATGTCATCTTATCTTCATACAACCAAGAACTGTTAGAACCTTAAATATGTTCATCTTCTAGATATGCATGTTGTCTCCAAAGAGTAGTTCCCAGGTAGTAAACTAGAGGTTCTCGTAAATGGGGAGCATTAGGACATCCATAACTGCAAGGCGATAATGGGATTTAACCAATGAAAAATGCATTTTCAAGTGTTTATTCACCAATACCTTTATGGGAGAACTTAATCTCATGTGAGGATTTAGATGTATATGCTTCTAAAGAAGATGCATATGCATGAGAATCAAGCAACATTTCAAGATTAACATAGTTATTTGCAACAGCGGTGACATGAGGATCAGCTATACGATCAACAGATGGGCATTGAAAAATTACAATATTCAAATGGGTTGGCATCACTAAGAAAGGTGAACTCTTTACCATTTTATTAAAAAAATCATGCACTTTGGGTAATTATCTAGTCTTGATAAGAAAAATACTAATCAACCCATCTCTTTAGCCACCTTTCTTTACTTTTTTTTACTTCTCTTGGTCTTACACCCTTACTTTCTCATTCTTCCTTTTTTATACCTTCGACATTTATCATGTTGGAAACCAGCATTCCCAACAAAGATGTGAACATCCATGTTCACCTGCATCCCCTCTGGGTGCCCCTGGCCCATTTTTACTTTGTTCACATCTTTTTAGGTCCTTTTTAGCCATGTCTGAGCATTTTATCTTTTTGGTAGTCATCCTTTTTGGGGCTAATTATGAAATTCAAGCAAGGGAATCATATAAATATAAAGTTATGTGATCATAATAAAGGACCAAACAATAAGCATTAGCTATCACCACCTAAGGTTGCATCCATCAAGCATCTAAGAGCTCCATTACATCCATCTAGCACCATCACAAGGGACACAAGGGCTAGTTATTCTACATACGCATTTCATAGGAGGGAAGTTCATTCTATTCAATGTACACATTTACTACATTTCTTTACATCTAGTTTACTTGCTCGCTAACAAGTGTGACACGTAAAAGAGACACCTAGGGCACAATTATACACACACGCATAGAACTACATTGGTTCTAAGATTTAGTACAGCGTTTAGTTGTAATTTCAGCATTGTGACAATTGAGGACAGTCTGACCCCTCATTCTACATCTATTTTTTATTATTTGATATCTATTTGAGGGTTTTGTAGTTCATTTATTCATTACAGGTTTACAATGACTTCAGTAATCACTGTGTGACCTTATAGTGACCAAAGGTGAACAAAAATGAATACCTTGCAACCACTCAGAGGAGGTTTCCTGAGAATTTCTGCAGACCCAGGTTCCTAGAAAAAATTCTAGGGTGCTCGCATGTGCCCTTGTCCCTCTCCAAGCTCCCCAGTTCAGCTTATTCTCCCAAATCTACATTTTTCTGAGCTTTGGTGCAACATTCGGTGCTTCACATTTTCCATCTTTCCAGTTTTGTACACCTTCAAGATCTCTATTAATATGCTAAGGCTTCTTACCCTCTCTTTGCACTTAGGGTTTTCATTTTATTACTTAGTTTTCTTGGGTTAATTTTTTTACTCAATTGTATATTCATTTACTATTATAATAGCAATCAGATCAAGCATATAAAATTCACATTTAGCTTAATCATTTTCGTAAACCCATCACTCGAATACACCTTCTTTCTAGGGTTTTCCTCTTATGCCTGTCACCCGTAGTGGTTGATTTGGGTCTCTTCAAGATCTCGATCTTCCTCCATCCTCCTATAGGGTTTCCAAATCAATGGTTGAAGTCTCTACATTGATGGCTACAACTAAAAATCCTTTTTCTAACTCTTGCAATGTTTCCCTAAGTGAAATAGATGCATATGATGGAGAAAATTCCTACGATGATGATATTAATGTTGATCAAGAGAAATTAAACACACTTACTGATTTTTTACAAGCTTTGCGTAATAATCCCACTCATCTTCAGCATTTTGTGCATTTTTTTATTGTTTCTAAAACTAATCATGATGTTTCTTTGACACCTCTTGTCACTCACACTTCGGCTCTCATGGCCTCCACTCAACTTCTTCATATTCCAGTTTCCACTCCTACCACTACCGCTTACATCGTTCAACCTAATACTCCAAGTACACTACTTGGCTCTTCTTCAAATACTCTTGATTTAACTTCTTTATATCATGATTTGTAGATGTAAATTTTCCATCTACAACTCACCACTTCTCATATATCTCCATCTCTTGACTCCACTTCACTTATTTATATTCCTTTTGCACCCGCCATTTCCACATGCCCGCTACCATCAAACTTTAACTCCCATAAGTTGTCAATCTTCAAAGGCCATGGTGATCTGCAAGAGCATCTCTAAGCCTTTCATATGGCATGTCTTAACTATGCAGATGATCACACTATTCTATCAAGAGTATACGATGGTTTTGTTATATGACCTACCTATCCCCTCGATAATATCTTTCACGCATCTAGCTGATGCCTTTCTCACTCATTTCTCTATTAATATCGGCTTCAAGATTTCATATGTGTAACTTGCACAAATTAAACAAGGGGCTAATGAACATCTAGTGGATTATGTATTAGAATATAAAAAAACCCTAGCTAAGATGTCTAATGTGCTTGTGGACTCTGAGCTTCAAGAATTATTCATTCAAAGTTTATTTCCACCTTTTTAGGTGAGTGTTCTATTTGAGACATCTCCCTGATTTGATCAATTTTTTCACACTCTTAAGTTACGTGAAACTAAACTCTTATCTGTCAACAATATTAAGTATGAGGAGAAAAATTCATCCTCTATACGCTTTCACAGTAAAACAACTTTTAAACGAACTGTGAAACGTACTGAAGATAAAGTCATTGTCAACGATTTCTCAAACACTAAATAACTCTAATGGAAACAACCTAATCGTAAATATACAAATTTGACTATTGCTTAGCATATTATATTATAACAAACTATTGAGAGAAATATTATTACACATCTCCCTCTGCTAAAATTGGATCCATCTCATCCTAAAGGTCAAAATTACAATGAGAACTTTCGATGCAACTATCATCAATGTGTCAAACACTCTATAGATATGTGTTTCAAACTTCGCACTATCATCTAAGATCTTATTGATGATAACAAACTTGATATTCCAAATCCTACAGCCCCTACACTAGTCAATGAAAATCATAAACTCAAACTATTCAACAATCCTCTCCCAAAACATGACAAAAAAGTGGCTGATTCCTCAGCTAATCATACATATCATGCAGTGCCTCCTCCTACATCGAGGGCTCTTGATTTCTTAGTTACTCATACTAACATTTCTCCACTAATAATTTCTTTCTCTCATCATGATTATCATGTTACATTCTCTTCTGATCACTTTCACATCAGCGCTTCTATCAGATCCATCTCTATTAATAATACTAAAGTTTATCCATCATGGCATATCAGTGCAAGTTCTATTCCACTTTTTGTTATTATTGGCTATCCACTCTCAAAAATTTAATATAAAATAGATGGTTCATATGGGGTCATCAAGATTCAAGTTAGTTTTGGCCCGCTTGCCATGTTTTTTCCCTTCCTTGTAGCACAATCAATCAAAGGGTGTGATATTCTCTTAGGACTTAGTTGGATTTGCATGTCTCAATCTATCATATCCATAAATCACTTACATATGAAGTTCATTCAAAAAAATCAAGTCATTTCTATCAATGGTTTGCCTCCATCCACTCCATGGTTGCTACCTCCTCTTAAGGTTTCCATTACATCACCTAGGCTATCTAGTTCCCCATGGCCTATTGAACCTACAAAACAATCCACTCCTAGCTCACCTATTTGGACACAATCTGCATAATCTCATCACTTTTTTAGTCCAATACATCAATCTAGGTCCATCACTGGGATAGCTCCTATATCTAGGCATACTTCACCACCTCATTTCACTCCATGTAGACATCCATCACCTTCACGCTCTGCTTCATATAGGTTTCCATCACCTCTGCATTCTATTTCACATACGTGTTCATCACATCTGCATTCTGTTTCACATAGGTATCTATCACCTCTACATTTTTTTACACAAATGTTCCCACTGTATACTCCTCGGTCACATACATATAGGCTTCATTCACCTGCAAAATGTTTGTCTCATACACCACTAGTCTTCGAGCATGTTCACACGCCTTCATCTCTGTTGGCAGTGGCTAGAGGGACTTCAACTTTCACTTTTATTGGATAGTGCACTCACCATCACATGCTCGGGGGGCATCATACTTATTTTCTCCCCCCTCTTACATCAAAATGCATGTTATACTCTCATCCCATTACACCTATATCTTTACGCACAACGTACACTAGTATCATCATTTCCAGATGATGTACTCTTGTGCTATGGTTCACACTTGACTATTGAGGGCATACTATACACATGAACCTCACACACTACACATAATATATTTGACATTACACACTACATACTTCCCGCATCGTGCATCATACATTTAGGAAATCTTCTCTCGTAGCATCTAATATACACTTTGTGTCTCATTCACTATACACATTCGCACTACATCTTTATTACATCTGCTTATACACGTTGCATTCATTACCCTATGACGCACTCTATTTCCACAGTCTATACTTGACTGTTGAGGGTTTACATCTCAAATGGACCTCATTACATTCACACATTCAATCACTCATTCACTCATGTTTTTATGCTCTACACTTTACACTTTGACAATCACATCTTTTTAGTACACATGTATTTCAAACCATTTCCCGGTGGCACACTGTCATTTATGTTTTATTCTATCCTATTAAGGGGGAATAAATAAATAAACCTCATTTCATATATACACATCCACTTGGAGGGTACATGGCTCCTATCATTCACATTACATTCCATTTTTCCCCCTCCACAACATACTGTATATATTGGTCGCATTTACTCTTGCTTACTTATGTTTTTACATGTACATATTATTACACATGTTAGATAGATATCTTGTATGTCATTATCTTTATCATACACACATGTGCATTCACTTGATTTTCTAGTTTTGATCACATATTCTATAGATATCTTACACGCATCATGGATGTTTAGCGCAGTACCTATTACCAATCCCACAGTGGATCTTAGGGGCATACACATTCATATATTATAGGTGTTATTATTTCATTTTGTTTCATAGCTCATTACTTTATCATATTATACACATTTTTACATAATTTTTATCTTTCTAACATGCTAACGAGTGCTTCATATGCAGAATTTATTTTGCAGGACTACATGCTTCCATGGTTGTCTGTTACATTACTTGTTATTTTTTTCTCTTTGTATGTCATTATTTACATGCTTCACCCTTTGTATTGTGTGCACATTGTCTAATTTAGGCTTCATCGTACTTGATTGTCATGTGAAATCATGAGTGGTGTCTCATGTTTGTAACCCAAATTTTATGGTCTACATTGTCTTCTTATGTGTTTACAGTATCTTCTTGCATCTTATCTTACATATTGTCTTCTTAGCATACATTTCATCTTCTACATATGTGTTTGTATGTGTTTATACTAACACTTGTCTCCTAGCCACTTTATTTGTGTGTTCCTTAGTTTCTACCAAGCACATTCCCTCCTCCCTAAAGGGCACAGTTCCAGAACCGCAATTGGTCCTCTTTTGGGCTGCATACTCATTTAGCAATGTTGCATGCACCCCAAATGAGGGGGGAATCATTTGGGTGAATCAGTCACCCCATACAGCAATATACATTCATTACATAGCATAGTATTGATACAACACAATTTTCAGTTTCAGGGCTCAAAATCAGACTTAGGTCCTTACCACAACACAGCCTTTCTTGGATGCCTGTAACCAAGGGAAATTACACAATTTTTTTCACAGTTCAACACAATGTATAGAACTCCACACACAGTAGATTTTATAGGGCATATTATCCTTATCACCTTCACATTGGATCAAATTTTCCACACCATCTGTAGTGGTTTCCTACATTACAGGAAACAATTAAAGGTTGGAGGATAAAACCAAAAATTTATCCATACACTTTTTCCATATCATTGGCATGAGATCACCCCAAATACTCATGACCGGTGTAATTGGCATGAGATCTCCCAAAAAACTCATTCATCAACAACATCTTCAAGATCCTTTCTACATTCTTTCCTTCTCATGGATCAAGTGCACATGTACATTTTTGACATTTTCATATTTTACATACTTTTTACACATTTTAATCTTATACATGTGTATTTGACTACTTGTTCATTATTTTATTTTACAGGCTCATCTATATGGGAAGCATTAGTCAACATCCTTCACAACATTACACACAACAAACAAGTAACATCAACAAAAGGTGCATCACGACATCTACACATGTGTTTCCACCCTAGGTTCATTTTCATTGTCACTTTTTACACTTTATCCTCCTTATCATCCACACTTCACACTTTTATCACTCCATGATTTGTCTTGTCCCACAACATGCTCTTTCTACATTAATATACATGGTTATTAGGTACACGTATCTTATCTATTTTATGTTACCAAGATTTTCACTTGCCAACATAAAGTGGGGGAAAATGTAGACACAAAATCATGCACTTTGGGTAATTATCTAGTCCTAGTTATATATTACTAGTCATGTAATTCCTAAGTAAGAAAAGTACTGATTAATCCAGGTCTTTGGCCACATTTATTTTCTTTTTGTTACTTCTCTTGGTATTACACCCTTACTTTCTTAGTATACCTTTTTATACCTCGGCATTTTTCATCCTAGACACCAGTGCCTAGCCAAGATGCCAGTGTCAGGCGCCCCTGACCCCTTTATACTTTGTTCACATCTTTTTGTGTCCTTTCTAGCCATTTGAGCATCTTATATTTTTGGTAGTCAAACTTTTCAAGGTTAATTACGAAATTCAAGTAAGGGAATCATATAAATATAAATTTATGTGATCATAATAAGGGACCAAATACTAATCATTAGCTATCACCACCTAAGGTTACATCCATCAAGAATTTAAGGGCTCCATTGCATCCATCTAGCACAATCTAAGGGAAACAAGGATTGGTTATTCTACATACACTTCATAGGAGGTAAGTTAATTATATTCCATACACACATCTATTACATTTCTTTACATCTAGCTTACTTTCTCGCTATCAAGTGTGACACGCACAAGAGCCACCTAGGGCATAATTCCATACACACACACATAGGACTACATTGGGTCTGAGATGTAGTGTAGTGATTAATTATAAATTCACTATTGTGAACACTAAGGATAATATGACCCCTCATTCTACATCTTTCCTTTTTAGGATTTGATGTTTATTTGATTATTTTAAAGGTCATTTTTTCATTGCAAGTTTCCAACGACTTCAATAATCATTGTGTGACCTCATAGTGACCAAAGGAGAAAAAAAGTGAATACCTCATGACCACTCAAAGGAGGTTTCTTGAGAATTTCCACAGACCCAGGTGCCTAAAAAAAAGTCTAGGGCACCCACATGTGCCCATATCCCTCTCCAGGCACCCCAGTCCCTCTTATTCTCCCAGATCTACATTTTTCTGAGCTTCGGTGCAATGGGAAGTGCTTTGGATTTTCCAGCTTTCCAATTTTATACACATTCAAGATCTTTGTGAATCAGCTAAGGCTAATTACCATGTCTTTTCACTTAGGGTTTTCATTTTATTGCTTAGTTTTCTTGGGGGTAATTTTAGTGCTTAATTATATATTCATTTACTACTACAATAACAATCAAATTAGGCATATAAAATTCACATTTAGATTAATCAACCATTAAATGGGAATTTTATACACTGATGGAAATTGGAAGGCATGGCTTGCATCGCATTTATCCAAGGTCTACCCAACAGGAGGTTGTACAATGTTCCCACATCAACGATATGACATATGGTTACAAGGAGTTGTGGGCCTACTTGCATGGGTAGAGTAATGGTACCAAAGGACTAGCACTTAATATTGTCATAACCACATATGGTAATAATGTTAGTGTCTAAATCATCTGCTATATGAACAAGACAGTGTAGCATTTTCATAGAGTAGATGTTAAGAGTTGTTTTGTTATCTATGACAAATAGTTTGACCTTGTGATCCATCACATAGGATTCGATATACATTTTTTGTTTTTAAGGTTAGGGTTCAATATATCCTAAGGGATAAAAGATAAGATAGGGTTTTTAAGTGAAAGGTTTTCAATCATATCATTAAACTGTTTAACATTAAGGTTTGGCGGAACATGTGCTTTGTGAAGAGCACATGTGAGGATGTCTTACAAGATACGTGACTCTTTTAATAACTCCATTAGAGATATATGCACAAGCATTGTCGTTAACTATTTTATGAGGTTGAATTGACCATGAGTAGAATTTTTACCATTTAACATGATTTCATATTTTAGGGAGTTGTTGTTTAGGAAATTTAGGGCTTGGTAGAAGACATGGATGGTTGATTTATCATGGGTACCGATATTTGATTTTGACATGTGGCCATGGCGTTAGTAGGAGGTTTGAATTTTTTGGTGGCAACAATGAGAAGAACTTCCTAAATAAATGAAATAATTGAATTATAATCAACATTATTGGAGGATTGGACTTTATCAGTGTTTTAATTATCAGCACCATGTTTTGGGAATGGGTTTGTAAAAACCTTAATATTTTTATTTGGTGTTTTGTTGGTTGAAGGTTTCAACTATAATTTCTCCACTATCAATAAGGTCTTGGAAAAAGTGGCATAAACGGACACATCAATCAAAGGTGTCACCGTCAATGTGATGAAAGTCACAATAAGTGTCAGGTTTGTACCAGACATGTTTGGTTCTCCTTCAACCCAATCTCTTATAATGGGATAGGTCACAATGTTATCATTAAGAAGTTGTCGTAAGATGTTTGTGATAGGTTTTCCCAAAGGGGTGAAGTGACGTCATTTAGAATCATGTGAGGAAGAAACCTCTTTGTTAGAAAAAATGAGATGTTGTTTAAATTTTATTTTATTTTTCCTGAGTGTTTTGAACATTGTGGACCTTTCGGTTGTGTGTAACACCATCATTGACGAGATCGTAATTTCAGTTAACATTTTTGGATTTTTCTTGGTGAGAGATATTATGTTTCCCAATATCCCTTGAGTGAGGTTTTATCAAACTTTTTGTGATAAGGGCATTTTCAATTTGTGGTCCTTTCTCAATAACTTCCTCAAGAGTATTAAGACAATACATTTGCATGTGAAAGGATAGATCACTGTTAAGGTTGGGCACGAAGATACTCACAAGCTATTTTTTAGGAATTGAGCATGGGAAGCGACTAGTAATCTTGTGCCATCTTTGTAGGAATTGTGTAAAGGTTTCATTGGAACATTATTTATCATTGTATAAATAAATCATTCTAATTTCAGAGTCTAGATTAAATGAGAAATGTTTAACAAACTTCTCTGAGAGGTCCATGAAAGTTTATATAGATCCCTTGGGGAGATGTAGAAACTAGTCTAGAGCTTTTCCACCTAGACTTTGCCAAAAGAGACGCATGAAGAATATATCACTATAAGCCACCTCTTAGAAATCCATATAAAACTTCTTGATGTGCTCCATAGGGTCATTCTTTCCCTTATATTTATCGAACTTGGGCATCTCAAAATATTTTCGAAGTGGTATGCGTAAGATGTCCTTATTAAAAGGGTAAGGACATTATTCTTCAAAATTTAATTGTTTATGTTAGTGTTACAAACATGAGATGATGTCGTTCATCATTTTTCATTATTGTGCAAATGGTGAATTTTTATGTAAGATATTTAATGAACCATCGTTGTTATATGTGTTGTTCTCTTTCGTGGGCGCGACATGGATCTTAAATGAATCGTCATTAGTTTTCCTTGTTGCCTCTTTGTTAGGAGGTTTGTTAGTGACTTTAGAATTTAGGATAGTGATTTATTTTTCCACCTCATTGATTTGGTCCATGAGGGCTTTAGTCAAATTGGTGGCTAAACTAGTTGAATTTCCTTTGTTCTCAATGTTGGATTTGTCTTTGTTTGATTCACCGTCATTGGTTTTTTTTAGGTGTATTTTTTTCGATCTTTTTTATTTGTGTGGCTAGGGCATAATCCATCGTCATTTTTATTTGACATGAATGAGTCACCTCTTTGGGCTTTGGGCTTGCCGACTAATGTTCATAAAATATCCTCATTAAATTCGAAGGGTAATTTTTCTCCCATCTCAAGGAGAAAAATCAAAAATTGGTCTTTATTCATATGTAATATATTTTCAACATGAGCTTGTTCTTTGGGAGAAAAATCATGTTGAATTTCCTCCTCATCTTGTTCATTATCACTATAAATGTGATTTCTGAAAGGATTTTCCATTCTTTTAGTTCTCCCAAATGGCTATAGTTTTTGTGTCATTTTCCAACAATTTTTAAAATAGGGGGAAGTAAAGAGAGATGTGAAAAATAACTCAACCTATAGAAACGTGAATGCTACTACAGAACAGAGGTTTGTGGTTTGGTGCAATGATAACATTTCCATTAACACAGTGAATGCTAAAATGGACAAGGTGTTTAGAATATTTTGATGACACGACCCTTGACAAAGTGATTGTCAAGGTAGAAGCGTGTGAAAATGATGATAATCTCAACCCTTGGCAATGTGAATTCCAAGGTGACAGAAAAGTCTGATGTGATTTAAAGATCGTTGTAGTGCCCACTTCCCTTTGACACTGTTTAGATACTGATCTTGATACTTTTGATCTCATTTTGGACATTATTATGTTTTGATTTAGTATGATGTGTATATGTTAGATCATGGATTATTATGGACCTTGATTTAGTTAGCATGCATGATGATTACTGGAGACATTATTATTATTTGGATGATATACTGTTGACATGGATATAGTATTGATGTTGATTTTAGACATGTGACATTTGATATTAAGAGTAGCTCTAGTATAGAGATTCATTGGATGATGATATAGTTGCAAATTGAAATTAAATGATGATGTTGAATTCTTGATGTTGTTGTGATTTGGATTTGATCTTTATATGTTGTTTATATCATTTTGGATGTTCTGATATGGCCATGAGGCCGAAGGAGGTATTGTTATTTTGCAGGTTAAAATATCACAACAATGTCAGGGGACTGGAGACTAACCATATTAGAATTCTAGATGAATTCAACGAGGTCACCATGGCAACTGTAATTGTTTGTATGTTGTGTTTGTTAGGGATTCCCATGGGGGGGGAATCACCTTTAAAATGTGACCAAGGGATTTCATGTATTACTTTAATGTGTTTCTTTTTTGTAATGTTTGCATGTATTTTATTTGTGATGTGTTACCCCTTTCATTAGTTGTTAATTGATTTGGGTTTATGTTATATATAACCATGTGTTAAATAAATAAATCATTATGTCAAAAAAAATGTAATAAATGAAGTCATAGATATTAATGCATGTTGTAAGAATGTGTAAGAAGATGTAAGTGATGTGAAAGATTGTGTAAGTCATATTTTGGAGTGTAGGACACTTCATCCTCAAAGGAAATCTAATTTGTCCTTGAGGGCTGCATTTTGAGGCTTGTGGGATAAGTTAAACTTGTCCCACACCTCTTAAAATCATCCACCAACCATACCTATGGTTTGAGGGTCAAAATTAGCCTTTTTAATTGTATTTTGAAATGACTATGTGTAAGTTTTTATTGCACTTTCCTTACAAGCTTTTAATTCATTCCTTGTTAAAGTATGGGTTAATTTTGAGTGTGTAAGTTGATTGTCATCTCCATTTATTGTGATTAGTTGTGAGGTTGAATTTCTCTTTTTGGGGTTGAGGAAGAATGATGTGGCATCCCACTTGGAATCCACATCATCCTCTCCTCTCCCTCTCCTTTAAAATTTGAATTCTTCTCTTGGTTATGGTTGTTAAAACTTTTCTCTTTATTCTTTGGGGTTGAATTTTATTGTTGTGGGAGTATTGCTTGTGGAGAGAGTTTGAAAATTCATTTGCATGTTTGGTGTTGTTTTGCTTGGACTTCTTTTTGGTCATTGAAGAGCTTGTTGTTTTGGACTGTATTTTTTAGCTTTGAAGGAGCTTTTTGTTTTGGAAACAAACTCCATTATGGAGAGGTAGGAATTTTCCCTTTTTAAATGTTGTTTTCTCTTTCCTTGCATGAGAAAGATGGTGAATGTGTTGCGTATTGTTGGGTGGTTGGGTAGAATGCTTAGGGTAAGGTGTAGGAGAAGGCTATGGGGGTTTCATATGGGGGGGCATAAGGGATTGCCAATGGCACTTGTTCTATTTTGGAGGGAGTTTTGGATTGGAATCCACCTAGGAAAATAAACTGCTTGCATTTCTTACTCTTGGGGGGGCATAAGAGAGAAACTTTGGGGGGGGCATAAGGAGGGGTTGGGAGATATAAGGTTTATGGGATTTGATATGGTTATTGGCGGTATGATTTAGGTGGATGCCCAATTCCAAATAGGGAGGCATAAGTAGTTCCCCATAGTTCTTGCTCTTGATGGCTTGCTTGATCAAGCCCATGTGTTGTGTGTATGATTCTTATTGCAGTTGTGAATTGTTGTCTTTGTTTGGACTCTGTATTTTTTTCTGAAAAGAATGTTGTGTTGTCATAGAAGCCTTTGTTGCCATGTGTTTATGTTCATATTTTATTCCAATATGGTTGGGGCTTGGGGGCCAATGGCGAAAAATGGCTTCTCCTTTCCCATTGGATGTCTTGGTTGGGTGGAGAGTGTTTCCTTTCCCCCTTCCTTGTTGTGATCAAGATGAAAATATGAATAAATTGGCATGTTGTTGTTTTGGAGCAAAAGAAAATATAGTTTGACAGTCCCTTCCTTTGAGAAAAATTATTATAACCTTCCCACTTTGAAGAGGATGATTGTATTATTGTTTGTAATGAGAAGACACCTTGTAATGCAAAGGAAAAGATAGAGATTCATTTGTAAAATTCAAAGAGTTATTATTTCATACTCTATTTGGATAATAATATGAAAGAATGAGACATGTATTGTATTTTGTAATTTGAAGCTCCAAGAAAGAACGAAGTAGTAATGTTGTTGTTGAAATCAATAAAAGAAATACATTCCTTTCTCAAATTTCTATTGTTGTTTTGAATTGGAGTTGCTATTTTGAAATGATATCTCTATGTGAAAAGAAAATGCGTATGAGAGGAAAGGACAGCATTCTATTCTTTGTATTTTTTAAAATCAGATTTGAGATATTGAAATGTTTTCTTGATTTCGCTCTTGAATGATAAGATAGATCAATTAATTGTTTAGACAAAATTTGGAATGTTTTTCCATAGTTGGAGGTTGTAAACTTGTAACCTTAATGAACTTCTTAAGTTGAAAGATCTGTCTTGTTTTAAATCTGGCAATCGCATTTTATCTAATAAATGCACAGCTCAAAATTACAACTTGTAATAAGAACAATATAACCATTGAAAATTAGAATACCCAAATTGGGTCTACATTTTCTGCATTTTAGAAAACTTTGTGAAATAAATTCCAAACTTGAAATCAGTTTCCTGAAAAGTTGTAAACTCTTTAAAATTACACTTTTTCCTTTGGAAAATATCCTTAAACTTACCCATTATTTGACATGTTGAGAAGGAGGAAACCGAAATTTGAACAAAAAATTAATAAAAATTTCTTTGTGAATAAAACCCTGCAAGATCCCTCCAAAACTTCATTCCAAAATTTGATGATCTTTGTGCAAAGAGGACTCTGAGAGCTTTTTGGAAAGTCCTTTGTTTCCCAAAACTAACTTTTCTATCAAAAGTTATGGCCATTTGAAGTTTTACTTCAAAATGGCCATCCAAAGAAAATTAATCTAAACTGTTTAAAAATCAAAATTTAACCTTTGGAAAAAATTCCCCAAAAAGTCTGCAGCCCACAACCGCTCACCTTGTAACCAATCATATGCACCACGTGGAACTTTGGAGGGGTGGAACTCTTGAAAACTTAACTTTTGAAAATTTGACCTTGGGAAATTTTCCCATTTTTCCCCTCAACCCCCTGGTCCCGCAGGAACACGTTTTGGAGGGCATGACAGAATAAAATTGAAAACTTAACTTTTTAACTCCTTTGGCACAAAATTCATGGGTTTTCTCCACCACATTCGCTGGGATGCCACATGGCCTTTTGAGCGAGCCTGCGGAGATGAATTTTTCCTCTTTTGGTCTTTTGGCCTAAAAATTCCAAATTTTTTCCTGTGACCCGTTGGCCCCCGCCCAATTGCTGACACGTGGAAATTTGGACTCATTAGGAGTTGTAGAGATCTTTTCTCCTTTGAGATTTTACCCTCATAAAATCTCCGTGATCCCCGTTGGTTCGCCGACTCCCACGACCAATAGGAACTTGACAATGGGTTTTCTCCTTGGTGGAGGTACATGTGCAATTTTTGCCCTTGGGATTTTGGCCTAAAAAACTCCAAAATGTCTAAAGTGCTCTGCCACTTCTACTTTTCCCCCATGCTAATCGGGAAGTGCCATGTGTTTTCCCTATTGGATCCATGGGTGCACGTGGGAGGTGTTTTTGCACTTTGCACTCAAGGAGGGAAAATTCTCAATTTTCCTCCCCGCTGCACCAACCCGCTCAAGGGAAAATCTTTCTCCCTAAGCCCGTGGACTCCCCAAGGGAAAATGTTTCCCCTAAACTCCGCCAGCCCATAACTTGAGATTTATAAGGAGTTAGGAGGAATTATTCATATGGTTGGAAAGGTGAGGAAATTTCCTATCCAATGGGCATGATTTAGGAAAGGTTTTATGATTCTTATTGTGTGAAAAATCAAGTTGAACCCTGTAAGCTTGTTAGAGCAGGGTTGAGTGAGAAATTACTCTCCTAACCTAAGTGATGAATTTAACCTCTTGTTTTGACCTCATGCCTTGTTGATAATGGTTGCTAGAATCACTTTTTGTAATTCAATCTTAATTTTTAATCTTAACCATGTTTTTGTTAACTTTGATCTTGTAACATTATTGCAAACACTCTTAATCAAAAAAAATTATTCCATAATTTTTCCTAGCTAATCCTAGTTTGTTTCTTGGTCTCAAGTGGTAGTTTAAAGTGGGAATTACACTTGGTATCAGAGCAGTGGTTCAAAATCTTGGACCATTGGGCACACTAGAAAATTGAGACTTGAAACTTTAAACTAGCAAACCTGCTAATCTAGAAAACAACACTGTTTGAAAATTGTTCACGATAGTAAACTTAGAAACTGAAGAAGGCTTGAAGTAATAAACTAACTCTCACTTTGGTCAGTACATGAGGCTCAAACGGAGTGAGAGAAACATTCACAGAGACTCAAATTCACCATCACCACCACCGGATCAAGGTGTAGCAGATATCTTGCCACAAATCTTGCAGACCCTTCAGGATGTTAATGCCACTTTATACAGAGGATCAGTAGGAGGGAATGCAGGAAGACATGACAGAGTTACTTCTATTGAGGGACATGCACCTCCTCCACTCAGTGAGGAGCATGGAGGAGATAATTTTCATGGAGAGTCAGCTAGAGCAGAGTCTCCTTTGAGGGGACATGGTGACCAAATTTCGGGACACAGAGAGAGGTCTCAGAGCCCTAGGCTCAGGGACGAGCATGCAGAGAGGCCTAGAGGTTTATAGACCACAGCTACGGATCACATCAGGGAGATCCTGAAGCTTTAGCCATCACATTATTCAGGTGACATAAGGGGATTTCAGGTAGAGGCCTGGTCTAGTTAGCTTGAGCGGTTGCTTCAAGCTTTGTCCTTGTTCTAGCAACATGAAAGCTCGTGTTACGATCCATCTACTGAGGGATGGAGTTGGAGTATGGTGGAGGATAGAGGAGCAGAAGCTCTATGTAGATTCAGAGACAGTCACCTGGGAGCTATTTGAGGAGATATTCAAGAGTAGATACTTGTCATGGAGATTCATATAGCTGAGGATCAATGAGTTCCACGATCTTTAACAGGCATCCCTTACTGTGGCAGAGTAGGAGAATAGGTTTTTAGACCTACTTCATTATATTGAGTACATGCATGATGAGAAGGTGTGGATCCACAAGTTCATCTGGGGCCTTAATCTAGACATTGGAGGTGCGGTTTGGATCCATTGCCGACAGACTTTAGCAGAGGCCATAAAGAAGGCCTACATAGTAGAGGAGACTCGGGGGAAGACCCAACAGGCTAGAGACCAAGTAAGGAGCCACATACAGCAGATGCAGGATAGTAGATTGAGGGGGTAAGCTCCTCCTCCTTGTGGTGGTCAACATTCTTCATATTCATCCTTCAGACCCCAATAGCAGCAGTCCCACCCACCATATAGGCCTCCACAGAGATCTGATGCACAGAGAGGTTGGAGTATGGGGCCTCCTCCTAGGGGTCCCATCAAGACACAGGGTGGATCTGGAGATCAGTTAACATGAGCTTTGAAATAGAGGCCATAGCAGACTATAGCTAGATCATCAGGATCCATAGCACCTACTTCTAGGGAACCTTCTAGGGGTGCTCCTCTTTCGAGAGGAACAGGTGGTTGTTTTGGATGTGGAGTTGTGGGACACTTTTGGAGAGACTTCCCTAAGAACCCTAACAAGGGTAAGGTACTGATCTCAGAGCCAACAGTTGGTGACATGGGATGTAGCCATGGGATTTATGCAGCGGTTGAGAACCACCAGGCCAAGCACCAGAGCACGGTCATTAAGACTACTAGTAGTATTGAAGGTATTCCTACCTCCATATTGTTTGAATCTGGTTCTTCTTATTCATTTATTGCACCATCCTTAGTAGAGTGATGCAAGCTAGTGGCTGTTAGATAGGGTTATTGTTGGGATGTGGAGATGGCTTCGAGAGCCAAGGTCTCTATAAACTCCTTATTCAAGGAGTGTGTTGTAGATTTGGGACCTTTCACCACCACTTCAGATCTCCACATTCTTACTTTGGGCTCATATGGAGTCATATTAGGCATGGATTGGTTGTCTACACATAGGGCAAGGATCGATTACTATCATAAGACTATATCTTGTGCAGATGATCTTTGAGTTGAGTCAGTGATTTCAGGGGTCAGGAGACCCATTTCTATTCACATCATCTCCATTATGCAACTCAAGAGGTGTGTGCGACGGGGTTGTCAAATGTATGTAGTTACAGTCAGTGACAGGTTAGAGGATGGGTCCAGTGGACCATCGCTAGATGATCATCCCATTCTGAGAGAGTTTGTAGATGTCTTTCTAGAGGAGATACTGGGGATGCCACCCCCATGTGAGATTGATTTTCATATAGATCTTGTTCCAGGAGAAAAGCCTATCTCACGAGCACCTTATTCGATTACCACCCCGGAGCTATGTGAGCTCAAGTTACAGCTAGAGGGAAATCTAGAGAAAGGCCTTATCCATCCTAGTGTATCCCCTTGGGGTGCACCGGTGATTTTTGTGAAGAAGAAGGATGGATCCTTACGGTTGTGTATCGATTACCACCAACTGAATAAGGTAATGATCAAGAATTCTATCCCCTTTTACGCATTGATGACTTGTTTGATCAGATGAAGGGAGCCACGGTGTTCTCTAAGATTGATCTCAAGTCAGGATACCATCAGTTGAGGATTACAGAGGCAGACATCCATAAGACTACTTTTCATACAAGATATGGGCACTATGAGTTCACTGTGGTGCCTTTTGGTTTGATGAATGCCCCCACAGTATTTATGAGTTTGATGAATGGGGTATTCAAGACCTTCTTATATCACTTTGTACTCATCTTCCTTGATGATATTCTAATATACTCACATACGCGTGAGGAGCACGAGGGGCACCTTCGTAAGGTTCTTCAATGTCTTCATGAGTAGCATCTTTACGGGAACTTGGAGAAGTGTGCTTTCTTTCAGTCAGAGGTACAATACTTGGGTCATATCATCTCTGGGGAAGGTATCACAGTTGATCCTTCCAAGATTAGAGCCATTATGGATTGGCCAGCACCCACTACTATGACAGAGGTGCGCAGCTTCATGGGGTTAGCAAGTTACTACATGAGGTTTGTTCAGGACTTCTCTCAGATAACGCACCCCATCACACCCCTTCAGTGGAAAGGGAAGAAGTTTGTTTGGCCAGACAAATGTGAGCAGGCCTTCAGGACACTTAAGGAATTTTTCACTACAGCACCTATTCTTGCAGTGTCGGATCCACATGGTGAGTTCTTTATATGCACAGATGCTTCATTGGTAGGCCTTGGAGGTGTTCTTATGCAGGAGGGAAGAGTAGTGGCCTTTGATTCTTACAAACTCAGATATTATGAGCTTAATTATCTGACTCATGATCTTGAGCTTGTAGTAGTTTTGCATGCTTTAGTTCGATGGAGACACTTTCTTATTGGTCGGAGATTCACACTCAGGATAGATCACTTGAGTCTTCGCCACCTCTTCACACAGCCCAATCTAAACGCTCGGTAAAGGCGTTGGATGGATTTGCTTTGTGAGAATGACATGGAGATAGAGAATGTGAAGGGGAAGGATAATGTGGTTGCAGACGCTCTCAGTAGATAGAGACATGTGAGTATGGCCACTTCAGCGACCACAGATTTGTGGAGTAGGATTCTTCAGCAGCTTCCTCTTGACAACTGCTACATTGCAGCTAGAGTAGAGATTGAGTCCCAAAGACCCCTTGAAGGAAATTTTGATGGTTTTTCATTAGAGCCAGATGGTCTTCTCAAGCACAGAGGTCAGATTTATGTTCCTAGAGATGGAGGCTTGAGGCAGGACATCTTGACAGAGGCACATCGTGTACCCTATTCAGCCCATCCTGGGGTGAAGAAGATGCATGCTACTTTGAGATAGTTATACCACTAGAGAGGACTTCATAGGGATGTGGCTCAATTTGTGTCATGCTGTTTAGAGTGCCAGAAAGTGAAGGCTGAGCATCAGCATCCAGCTGGCCTTCTCTTTCCTCATGCTATACCAGAGTGGAAATGGGACACTGTTTCCATGGATTTCATTGTGGGGCTACCAATGTCGAGATATCACCATGACGCCATCATGGTCATGGTTGATAAATTGAAAAAAGTGGCTCACTTTTCTCTAGTGAAGACCACTTATACATCTAGTGCAATGACACGTGTCTACTTGGATGAGATTGTCAGGTTGCACGGGATTCCGTGGAAGATCATTTGTGACCATGATCCTTTGTACACTTCCCATTTCTGGACTACCATGCAATATGTTCTCGGGACGAAGATTAATTTCATCATAGCTTATCACCCCAAGACTAATGGACAGACCAAGAGGGTGAATCATATTTTGGAGGACATGCTCAAGATGTACGTGATGGATCACCAGGTGAGATGGGAGGAGTATCTGTACCTAATGGAGTTTCCCTACAATAATAGTTTTCAGAGTTCTATAGGCATGGCTCCTTTTCAGGATTTGTATGGTAGGGAGTGTAGGACACCCCTTAGCTGGGACAGGTTGGAGGATAGAGTATCTCTTGGACCAGCCCTTTTGCAGGACATGGAGCAGCAGGTAGTGTTGATCAGGAAGAGAATATAGGAGGCACATGATAGGTAGAAGAAGTGCGTTGATCAGCATAGGACCGAGCGTAATTTTTATGTGGGCATGAAGGTGTTCCTTTGTGTTAGACCACATAAGGGCCTGATCCATTATGGAAAAGGTTCTAAGTTAGCTCCCAATTCGTTGGACCTTTTGAGATCTTGGAGTGTATCGACTGGTTGGCTTACCATCTAGAATTGCCACCCAGCTTGTCTCGCGTACATGGTGTGTTTCATGTTTCTGTTCTTAGGAGCTACATTATAGATCATTCTCTTCTGTTGGATTGGACCTCTTTATAGGTACAAGATCAGGGGAAGGTGATGGTGGATTCCATCCATATCATATATCGAAAGGACCTTAGGCATTTGAGGTAGAGGGATTAATCAGGTGCGGGTACAATGGGTTAGATATGCTGAGACTGCAGCCACTTGGGAGGATGCTACTGTGTTACGAATGTAGTTTCCACATTTGTTCCAGTGACTTCTAGGAGGAGGTCGAGTCTAAGAGGAGGGGGATGTAGTGCCCACTTCCCTTTGACACTGTTTAGATACTGATCTTGATACTTTTGATCTCATTTTGGACATTATTATGTTTTGATTTAGTATGATGTGTAGATGTTAGATCATGGATTATTATGGACCTTGATTCAGTTAGCATGCATGATGATTATTAGAGACATTATTATATATGGATGATGATATACTGTTGACATGGATATAGTATCGATGTTGATTTGAGACATGTGAAATTTGATATTAAGAGTAGATCTAGTATAGAGATTCATTGGATGATGATATAGTTGCAAATTGAAATTAAATGATGATGTTGAATTCTTTATGTTGTTGTGATTTGGATTTGATCTTTATATGTTGTTTATATCATTTTTGATGTTCTGATATGGCCATGAGGCCGAAGGAGGTATTGTTATTTTGTAGGTTAAAATATCACAACAATGTCAGGGGACTGGAGACTAACCATATTAGAATTCTGGATGAATTCAATGAGGTCACCATGGCAACTATAATTGTTTGTATGTTGTGTTTGTTAGGGATTCCCATGGGGGGAATCACCTTTAAAATGTGACCAAGGAATTTCATGTATTACTTTAATGTGTTTCTTTTTTGTAATGTTTGCATGTATTTTATTTGTGATGTGTTAACCCTTTCATTAGTTGTTAATTGATTTGGGTTTATGTTATATATAACCATGTGTTAAATAAATAAATCATTATGTCAAAAGAATGTAATAAATGAAGTCATAGATATTAATGCATGTTGTAAGAATGTGTAAGAATATGTAAGAGATGTGTAAGTGATGTGAAATATTGTGTAAGTCAGATTTTGGAGTGTAGGACACTTCATCCTCAAAGGAATTCAAATTTGTCCTTGAGGGCTACATTTTGAGGCTTGTGGGACAAGTTAAACTTGTCCCACACCTCTTAAAATTATCCACCAACCATACCTATGGTTTGGGGGTCAAAATTAGCCTTTTTAATTGTATTTTGAAATGACTATGTGTAAGTTTTTATTGCACTTTCCTTACAAGCTTTTAATTCAATCCTTGTTAAAGTATGGTTAATTTTGAGTGTGTAAGTTTATTGTCATCTTCATTTATTGTGATTAGTTGTGAGGTTGAATTTCTCTTTTTGGGGTTGAGGAAGAATGATGTGGCATTCCACTTGGAATCCACATCATCCTCTCCTCTCCCTCTCCTTTAAAATTCAAATTCTTCTCTTGGTTATGGTTGTTGAAACTTTTCTCTTTCTTCTTTCGGGTCAAATTTTATTGTTGTGGGAGTCTTACTTGTGGAGAGAGTTTGAAAATTCATTTGCATGCTTGGTGTTGTTGTTCTTGGACTTCTTTTTGGTCATTGAAGAGCTTGTTGTTTTGGACTGTATTTTTTAGCATTGAAGGAGCTTGTTGTTTTGGAAACAAACTCCATTATGGAGAGGTAGGATCTTTCCCTTTTTAAATGTTGTTTTCTCTTTCCTTGCATGAGAAAAATGGTGAATGTGTTGTGTATTGTTGGCTAGTTGGGTAGAATGCTAAGGGTAAGGTGTAGGAGAAGGCTATGGGGGTTTCATATGGGGGGTATAAGGGATTTCCAATGGCACTTGTTCTATTTTGGAGGGAGTTTTGGATTGGGATCCACCTAGGAAAAGAAACTACTTTTATTTCTTACTCTTGGGGGGCATAAGGAGGGGTTGGGAGATATAAGGTTTATGGGATTTGATATGGTTATTGGTGGTATGATTTAGGTGGATGCCCAATTCCAAATAGGGAGGCATAAGTAGTTCCCCATAGTTCTTTCTCTTGATGGCTTTCTTGATCAAGCCCATGTGTTGTGTGTATGATTCTTATTGCAGTTGTGAGTTGTTGTCTTTGTTTGGACTCTGTATTTTTTTTGTGAAAAGAATGTTGCGCATTGTTATAGAAGCCTTTGTTTCCATGTGTTGATGTTCATACTCTATTCCAATATGGTTGGGGCTCGAGGGCCAATGGGGAAAGATGGCTTCTCCTTTCCCATTGGATGTCTTGGTTGGGTGGAGAGCATTGCCTTTCCCCCTTCCTTGTTGTGATCAAGATGAAAAGATGAAGAAATCAGCATGCTACTATTTTGGAGCAAAAGAAAATACAGTTTGACAGTCCCTTCCTTTGAGAAAAATTATTGTAACCTTCCCACTTTGAAGAGGATGATTGTATTATTGTTTGTAATGAGAAGACACCTTGTAATGCAAAGGAAAAGATAGAGATTCATTTGTGAAATGCAAAGAGTTATTATTTCATACTCTATTTTGGTAATAACGTGAAAGAATGAGACATGTATTGTATTTTGTAATTTGAAGCTCCAAGAAAGAATGAAGTAGTAATGTTGTTGTTGAAATCAATAAAAGAAATACATTCCTTTCTCAAATTTCTATTGTTGTTTTGAATTGGAGTTGTTGTTTTGAAATGATATCTCTGTGTGAAAATAAAATGCGTATGAGAGGAAAGGACAACATTATGTTCTTTGTATTTGATTAAAATTTGAGATATCAAATGTTGTCTTGATGCTCTTAAATGATAAGATAGATCAATTAATTGTTTAGACAAAATTTGGAATGTTTTTCCATAGTTGGAAGTTGTAAATTGATTAATGAACTTGTTAAGTGAAATATCTCTGTCTTGTTTTAAATCTGGCAATCAATTTTATCTAATAAATGCACAGCTCAAAATTACAACTTGTAATAAGAAAGAAACCTTGAAATTTAGCTTTAGTATACCCAAATGAACTTAATTGGAACTCTACATCTATGAAAGACATTTTAGAACTTTGTGAAATCAAATTCCAAACTTGCATAATCATTTTCCTGTCAATTGTAAAATCATAAAATTTATGCACTCAAATACACAAATTGAACCTTGAAAATATCTTAAAATTAGCCAAGATTCAAAAAGTCCTTATGTTAAATTGACATGTTGAGAAGAAGAAAATCAAAATTTTCTATCAAATGTTATGGCCATTTGAATTGTTTTACTTCAAAATGGCCATCTAAAACTTCATCAAAATCTAAAATTGATGATCTTTGTGCAAAGAGGACTCTGAGAGATTTCTGGAAAGTACTTTTTTTTCCCAAAAATGACTTTTCTATCAAAAGTTATGGCCATTTGAAGTTTTACTTCAAAATGGCCATCCAAAAATTAATCTAACTATTTAAAAATCAAAATTTAACCTTTGGAAAAATTTCCCAAAAAAAATTTCGTGGCCCCGCAACCCTCATAACCTTCAGAGGGTAGACTCATTTTGAAAACTTAACCTTTAGAAAATTTCACCTTGGGAAAATTTTCCCATTTTTCCCCAACCCTGGGCCCCGCTGCCAATCACGTGCTCACACGTGGCTTAGAGGGCGTGTGGAATAAATTTGAAAACTTAACCCTTTTGACCCTTTGGCAAAAAAATTCAATTTTTCCTCCATAACCCTACACCCATGCAACCTAATAAGGTGTTGACACATGTCCTAACAGATTCATAGGCCCCCAAAAGTCTTTTTGACTTTTAAACCCTTTTGGCTCAAAGTCTTAAACCTCTCTGTCTCCGTTCTGTCGGCCCGCATCCAATCACGTGCTGATGTGTGGTAATTTAGACCTCAGCAAGAGTTTCTTTTTCTGATATTTTAACCTTTAAAATCTCAATTTTCATTTTTGATTGGTCACCCCCATGACCATTAGGAGTTTTACATATGGCATAGGTTTTCTCCTTGGCGGAGGCACGCAACAAATTTCACCCTTGGGATTTTGGCCTAAAAATTCTAATTTCTAACTTTCTCTGCCACTCTACTTTTTCCCCATGATAATCGAGGAAGTGACACGCATTTCTTTCCAGACTCATGGGTGCATGGAGGGAAATCATTGCTTTTGCACTCAAGAAAGGAAAATTTCCAATTTTCCTCCCTACGCCTGCCGACCCGCTCAAGGGAAAAAATTTCTCCCTAAGCCTACAGACTCTCCCTAGGGAAAATTTCTCCCCTAAACTCCACTGGCCCATAACTTGAGATTTATAAGGAGTTAAGAGGACTTCTTTATATGGATGGAAAGGTGAGGAAATTTCCTATCCAATGAGTATCATTTAGGAAAGTTTTGATGACTCTTATTATGTGAAAAATCAAGTTGAAGCCTATAAGCTTGTTAGAGCAAGGTTGAGTGAGAAATTTCTCTCCTAACCTAAGTGATGAATTTAACCTCTTGTTTTGACCTTGTTCCTTGTTGATAATGGTTTCTAGAAGCACTTGTTGTAAGTCAATCTTGATTGTTAATCTTAACCATGTTTTTGTTAACTATGATCTTGTAACCTTATTGTAAACACTCTTAATAAAAAAAAAATTATTCCATAATTTTTCCTAGCTAAACCTAGTTTGTTTCTTGGTCTCAAGTGGTAGTTGAAGTGGGCATTACACTTGGTATCAAAGTGCTGGTTCAAAATCTTGAACCGTTGGGTACACTAGAAAATTGAGACTTGATACTTTAAAACTAGTAAACCTATTAATCTAGAAAACAAAACTGTTTGAAAATTGTTCATGATAGTAAACTTAGAAACTGAAGAAGGCTTGAAGTAATGAACTAACTCTCACTTTGATATATGCAAGAGGCTCAGACGGAGTGAGAGAAACATTCACAGAGACTAAGACTCACCACCACCACCACCACCACCGGACCAGGGTATAGCATATATCCTGCCATAGTTCTTGTAGACCCTTCAGGATGTTAATGTCTTTTTACATGGAGGATCAGTAGGAGGGCATACAGGTAGACATGATAGAGTTACTTCCATTGAGGGACATGCACCTCCTCTACTCAGTGAGGAGCATGGAGGAGAGAATTTTCATGGAGAGTTAGCTAGAGCATAGTCTCCTTTGAGGGGACATGGTGACCAAATTTTGGGACACAGAGAGAGGTCTCAGAGCCCAAGGCTCATGATATATTGTTGACATGGATATCAGGGATTGAGTGTGAAAAGAGGCCTATTAGGCCGATAGACCATAGCTTTAGATGATGATGTTGAATTATTTATGTTTTTTTTATTTGGATTTGATCTTTATATGTTGTTTATATCATTTTGGATGTTCTGATATGGTCACGAGTCTGAAGGAGGTATTTTTATTTTTCAGGATAAAATATCACAACAATGTCAGGGGAGTGGATACTAACCATATTAGAATTCTGGATGAATTCAATGAGGTCACCATGGAAACTGTAATTTTTTGTATGTTGTGTTTGTTAGGGATTCCCATGGGAGAGAATCACCTTTAAAATGTGACCAAGGGACTTCATGTATTACTTTAATGTGTTTCTTTTTTTTAATGTTTGCATGTATTTTGTTTGTGATGTGTTAACCCTTTCATTAGTTGTTAATTGATTTGGGTTTATGTTATATATAACCATGTGTTAAATAAATAGATCATTATGTCAAAATAATGTAATAAATGAAGTCATAGATATTGATGCATGTTGTAAGAATGTGTAAGAAGATGTAAGAGATGTGTAAGTGATGTGAAAGATTGTGTAAGTCAGATTTTTTGAGTGTAGGACACTTCATCCTCAAAGGAATTCGAATTTGTCCTTGAGGGCTGCATTTTGAGGTTTGTGGTATAAGTTAAACTTGTCCCACACCTCTTAAAATTATCCACCAACCATACCTATGGTTTGGGGGTCAAAATTAGCCTTTTTATAGTGTATTTTGAAATGACTATGTGTAAGTTTTTATTGCACTTTCCTTACAAGATTTTAATTCATGTCCTTGTTAAAGTATGGGTTAATTTTAAGTGTGTAAGTTGATTGTCATCTCCATTAATTGTGATTAATTGTGTTTTTCACTTTCTCTTTTTGGGGTTGAGGAAGAATGATGTGACATCCCACTTGGCATCCACATCATCCTCTCCTCTCCCTCTCCTTTAAAATTCAAATTCTTCTCTTGGTTATGGTTGTTGAAACTTTTCTCTTTCTTCTTTGGGGTCGAATTTTATTACTGTGCGAGTCTTGTTTGTGGAGAGAGTTTGAAAATTCATTTGCATGCTTGGTGTTGCTGTTCTTGGAATACTTTTTGGTCATTGGAGAGCTTGTTGTTTTGGACTATATTTTTGGGCATTGAAGGAGCTTGCTATTTTGGAAACAATACTCCATTATGGAGAGGTAGGATATTTCCCTTTTTAAATGTTGTTTTCTCTTTCCTTGCATGATAAAAATGGTTAATGTGTTGTGTATTGTTGGCTGGTTAGGTAGAATTCTTAGGGAAAGGTGTGGGAGAAGGCTATAGGGGTTTCATATGGTGGGGCATAAGGGATTTCCAATTGAACTTTTTCTATTTTGGATGGAGTTTTGGATTGGGATCCACCTAGGAAATGAAACGGCTTGCATTTCTTACTTTTAGAGTGGCATAAAGGAGAAACTTTTGGGGGGGCATAAGGAGGGGTTGGGAGATATAAGTTTTATGGGATTTGATATGGTTATTGGCAGTATGATTCAAGTGGATGCCCAATTCCAAATAGGGAGACATAAGTAGTCCCCATAGTTCTTACTCTTGATGGCTTGCTTGATCAAGCCCATGTGTTGTGTGTATGATTCTTATTACAGTTGTCAACTGCTATCTTTGTTTGGACTGTGTATTTTGTTGTATTATGCATGTGAAAAGAATGTTGCTTGTTGTTATAGAATCCTTTGTTGCCATGTGTTGATGTTCATACTCTATTCCAATATGGTTGGGGCTCAGGGGCCAATGGGAAAAGATGGCTTCTTCTTTCCCATTAGATGTCTTGGTTGGGTGGAGAGTGTTGTCTTTCCCCCTTCCTTGTTGTGATCAAGATGAAAAGATGAAGAAATTAGCATGTTGCTATTTTAGAGCAAATTAAAATACAGTGTTACAGTCCCTTACTTTGAGAAAAATTATTGTAACCTTCCCACTTTGAAGAGAATGATTGTATTATTGTTTGTAATGAGAAGACACCTTGTAATGCAAAGGAAAAGATAGAGATTCATTTGTGAAATGCAAAGATTTATTATTTCATACTCTGTTTTGATAATAATGTGAAAGAATGAGACATGTATTGCATTTTGTAATTTGAAACTCCAAGAAAGAATGGAGTAGTAATGTTGTTGCTGAAATCAATAAAAGAAATATATTCCTTTCTCAAATTTGTATTTTTGTTTTGAATTGGAGTTGCATTATGTTCTTTGAATTTGATTAAAATTTGAGATATCAAATGTTGTCTTGATGCTCTTGAATGATAAGATAGATCAATTAATTGTTTAGAAAAAAATTTGAAATGCTTTTCCATAGTTGGAAGTTGTAAATTGATTAATGAACTTGTTAAGTAAAAGATCTCTATCTTGTTTTAAATCTGGCAATCAATTTTATCTAATAAATGCACAGCTCAAAATTATAACTTGTAATAAGAAGAGAAACCTTGAAATTTAACTTTAGTATACCCAAATGAACTTAATTGGAACTCTAAATCTATGAAATACATTTTATAACTTCATCAAAATCCAAAATTGGTGATCTTTATGCAAATAGAACTCTGAGAGCTTTCCGGAAAGTCCTTGTTTTCCCAAAACTGACTTTTCTAACAAATGTTATGGCCATTTGAAGTTTTACTTCAAAATGGCAATCCAAAAATGAATATAAACTATTTAAAAATCAAAATTTAATCTTTGGATAAATTTCCCCAAAAATTTTGTGGCCCTACAACCCTCGCAACCAATCAGATGTTTCCAAGTGGCACTTCGGAGGGTAGACTCATTTTAAAAACTTAACTTTTTGAAAATTTGACCTTGGGAAACTTTTCCCATTTTTTCCCACAACCTCGTGGCCCTGTAGCCAATCACGTGTTGACACGTGGCTTAGAGGGCACGCATAATAAATTTGAAAATTTAACTTCTTTTTTTACCCTTTGGCAAAAATTCACTTTTTCCTCCATGTCCCCGCACCGCTACAACCTATAAGGTGTTGACACATGTCCTAACAGACACACGGGCCTACGCAAGTCTTATGACTTTTAAACTCTTTTGGCACAAAATCTTAAATATCTCCACCATTCCACCGACCCACATCTAATCACGTGCTGACACATGGCAATTTGGACCTCGGCGAGAGCACGGAGTTTCTTTCGCCATTGAGATTTTAACCTCTAAAATATCAATTTTCCTTTTTTCTCCATTGGTCCATGACCCCCGCAACCAATAGGAGTTTGACACATGGCATGGGTTTTCTTCTTGGCGGAGGCGCGCAACGAATTTTTCCCTTGGGATTTTGGCCTAAAAAAATTTCTAATTTTTAAATTTCTCCGTCGCTCCGCTTTTTCCCCGCGCCAATCGAGAAGTGCCATGTGTCTTACCCCTCAGACCCATGGACGCACGAAGGATTTTTTCACTCTTTCGCTCAAGGAGGGAAATTTCTCAATTTTCCTCCCCACTCTGCTGACCTGCTCAAGGGAAAATCTTTCTCCCTAAGCCCGCGGACTCCCCAAGGGAAAATTTCTCCCCTAAACTCCGTCGGCCCATAACTTGAGATTTATAAGGAGTTAGGAGGGATTCTTTATATGGTTAGAAAGGTGAGGAAATTTCCTATCCAATGGGCATAATTTGGGAAATTTTTGATGACTTTTATTATGTGAAAAATCAATTTGAACCTTGTAATCTTGTTAGAGCAGGGTTGAGTGAGAAATTACTCTCCTAACCTAAGTGATGAATTTAACCTCTTGTTTTGACCTTGTGCCTTGTTAATAATGGTTGCTAGAAGAACTTGTTGCAAGTCAGTCTTGATTGTTAATCTTAACCATGTTTTTGTTAACTATAATCTTGTAACCTTATTACAAACACTCTTAATCAAAAAAAATTATTCCATAATTTTTCCTAGCTAATCCTAGTTTGTTTCTTGGTCTCAAGTGGTAGTTTGAAGTTGGCATTACAATCGCATCCTCTATAAAAATGAATGCTATATGGGAAGAGGATTATAACGATGAAATTTCAAACATGCTCAACCTCTAACAATGTGAATTCTAAAATGGAGGGGTGAGGATAAATATTCTAATGTACTCTACCTCTAGCAAAGTCAATACTATATGGAATAGGGTTTTAGTGACCATAAGATCGATTGTGCTCAACCTCTAACAATGTGAATGCTAGAATGATATTTCAAAAGGACTCAACCTCTAATAAATTGACTATCAGGAGTAAGAGATTTTAATGATGATAGGATTAATACTTGGGTGTCAATCAACATGAATGATGATAAATCAGATGATGAAAATGTCTAAAATTTAACAAAGGAGTTATTAAATCAAAGACGTGAAATGAACGAACGTGTATAGTTTAACAAGGATGGTGTCAAACTAAAGGTCATAAGAGGATAATAATAAGATTGAATCTTGATGAAATAATTGATGAAAAGGACTTTAATCAAGACAAAGTAGATACAACAATGTCGAGACGCAAGTCACAAAATGAGGATGTTTGAGCGAGGGCGTGGGTATCCATAGCTCAAGACTTTGTTAAAAATGGGAGAATGAAATCTTAAACTTTGGAAAAAAAATGTAATCTAAAGGTTTAGGACAAGAATGAAATGAGGATGAACTCAAGATGAGAGGAAATCCGAAAATGGGAAGATTTGATGATTTTGAAAATGAATATTCAAATGGGGAAATGAGAATTCCAAAAGGATGGAATGGGATCAAATGAAAGATAGTGAGAGAAAGGTCCAAATGAGAAGGATTTGGAACAAAATTGAAGATTATGGGAAATCTAAATAATGGGATATACGGATTTACAAAAAGAAGAAACCAAATAAAGATTATTTGGAGACTAAAATGGAGAATAATGGAAAAACTGAATAAGAAAAAATTGGGAAGTGTGATGCAAATGAAGTGGAGATTCCAAATGAAGATATTTATTTAAAGATGGATTAATAGATGAATATTCCTAAAGAAAGTTTGGAAAGATGAGTAAGAGGTAATGAGTGACTTAAATGAAGGAAATGAAGACATAAGAAATGATTCCCAATCATGAGTGTTTGGGATGGAGAAAAAGAAGGTGAAAGAAAGATGAAAAACGGATCCAAACAAAAAGTTTTTGGAAAATGATAATATATGTGAAAGTGAGGACATAGGTACAAGTGTGGAGCACTTATACAAAAAGAAAAAAAATAATAATTTTTTGTTTGATGGTTTGTTTTGTCCTTCACCTTATCTTCGCTTGGACAGTGTATGGTTTCCTACAACTAGGTGTCAGTAGTATACCTGAGTGAGCATGGTGTTATTACTATTTTTCAGCTTTACTTTACCCCCTTTGAAACAAGGGGTAAATATCTTTCTCAAAATGAATCATACTGGGGTCACCACTAAGGATATTTGTCTCTCTAATCTCACAAGTAGCCAATTCCCTCAGTGTGTTGACTACTTTGGGGTTCCTATGGTAATATTCACAATGTGTTTTATGACACTTGGGTAATAACCTTGTCAACCGCACCTGTAAATACAGTGTGAATGGTTCATTTTATCTTGATTAAAAGATGAGATTTTTTGAACCACTGGTCTTTGACATAGACAACATGCATTTAGTAAGATATTTGAAAGTAACATTCAAGGCAACTTGTAATTAGTAGTTTAAGAATTATTTCTGGTAGAGAAGGTCCTACAAACAAGAGTTAGCGTGTTTTCCTGAGATAGTTGATAAGACAACATAATAGAACCCATTTTTTTATTTCTAATCTCGCTTAGAATGCATGAAGAAAGAACATATAATTGGGTTGGATTTGATTAAGTAAAAATGGTTAATTCTTGAAAACAAAGAGAAACGACCACATTTCTAATTTCCAATATCGCTTAAGAAGCCCAAGGAAAGAGCATATGTGTGGTCATTTCATGATTATTCTCACAAAAACAAAAATGAAAATAAATGTTGGCCATTAAGAGGCAAAACAACCACAAAACGTTAGTCTACAAGTAAAAATGATGAAATGTTTATGAATGATGCAAAAAAGGTGACAAGAAAGGTGGACGAAAACGTCTAAGAGCCTTGGATTTGTAACTTTCATGATTGATGAAATGTTGGAAAAAGAAAGTGAAAGGGGTCTTAAGTGAGTATATGGTTGATAAAAAATATTTGACATCAAAGAAAATCGACTGAAGTGTCTAAGATCCCTGCAAGATCAGTGAGCACAATTAGTCAATTTGTTAGCGAAAATGACAAAAAGAATTCAAGGTCCTAATTAAATAAAAAAGACCAAAGGAAATTGAGTAGACTAATTAATTAATCAACATAAATAGACTAATTAAGAAGATAAATTAGATCTAATCGTAATAATGATTCGATTTAAAATTTTAAATTAGTTTAATTAGATAACTAATCAATGTAATTAAATCAATTTAATTAGAAATCAATTACTTCTAATCGAATTATTAATTTGATTTTAAAATATAGATCAATTTAATTAGATTACTAATCAATCAATTTAATGAGAAAACAATTAAATTTAATTAAAAAATTAAATCAATTTAGAAATTTAATTAGAGGACTAATTAAGAAAGTTTATATAAAAAACAATGAAAAACCTAGAAACTAATGTTTAGATTGAAGCGTTGACGGGTGCAATAGGTTGTTTTTAGGTTAGGAATATAAAAAACTTACAATCAACCTAAAAAATAAATTCTAACCTAAGATTTTAGGTTAGTACAAAATGGTAGTTTTTTTTTAATTGTGTTGGTTTTCGAGTTTATGGTGGCTTATGGTTTGTTTTTTTGGTGCAGGTTTTGGCTTGTGTGTTTGGGAAAGGCTAGGGAGTGTGGGGATCTAGGTTATAAAGGGAGCTTGGGTTGGGTCTATTTAGTCCACAGACGGGGAGGTGGATACGTGGAGTGGAGAGTGGAGGTTGGGAATGGAGGATGGCAGTGGACTCAGTTGCAGGGTTTGGCAGCAAGCAAGGGATGGCTCGCATGGTGTTGGGGTGGGAAAATTAGGGTGAGGAGGGTACGGTCTGGGGAGGGGTTAACATGGGCTGGGGGGTTTCCAAGCGGGAGGTTCGGGGAGGGGTATACGTGGGCAGGGGATTGCATGGCTTGTTTGAGTCACAGTCGTGTCGGGGTGGGGATTCAGGGCACCGAGGGGCAGTAGGTCATAGGCAGAGGGGGAGGAGTTGGCTCGGTGAGTCAACTTGTCAGGCTGGGGGGATGGGTGGTGGGTGAGGAGAGGGGTCAGGTTGTGTAATTATGTTTTATTTTAATTAAGATCTATATATTATTAACTAAGATCTATATTATCCAACGGGTAGTGGTGTAATGGTTCTTGGGTCTCCTGGTAATTGGGAAGTTCAAGGTTCAATTCAGGGAGGGGTCTACATGGGCAGGGGAGTGTGTGGCTTGTTTAAATCACAGTCGTGTTGGGGTGGGGATTCAGGGCACCGAGGGGTGGTAGGTCGTAGGCAGAGGGGGAGGAGTTGGCTCGGTGAGTCAACTTGTCGGGCCGGGGGGGATGGGTGGTGGGTAAGGAGAGGGGTCAAGCTGGGTAATTAGGTTTTATTTTAATTAAGATCTATATAGTATTAACTAAGATCTATATTATCCAACGAGTAGTGGTGTAATGGTTCTTGGGTCTCCTAGTAATTGGGAGGTTCAAGGTTCAAATTTTGGCTTCGTGTTAAGGCAGCCTACTACTGATTATTTGGATACCTTGGTGATAGGGAACCATGATAATGTGGTTTAATATGTGGGCTAGCCAAGAGCTTAAACTTCCATCCTTAGACGGTTCAATGGTCAGTGTGGGCTGGTGATGCCATAAAGGGCTAGGGCCCTCTCCCTAGGTAACCTCGGTAAAAAAAATTAACTAGGATCTATATTATTTTTATTTTAATGTTTAAATAAAATATGATATATATTATTAATTAAGATCTATATTATTATTATTATTATTATTATTATAAAACTAAGATCTCAAATTTGTTTTATAAACTAAGCCATTTTTTGTTTTTAATCAAAGCAGGTAATTTTTTGTTTTTGTAAAACTAAGATTTATTTTTTTGTTAATTAAGATCTAAAATTTCTTTTGTAAAACTAAGATCTATTTTTGTAAATTAAGATCTATTTTTTTATAAACCAATATGTGAATCTGAAATTTTTGTGTTTGTGCAGGATGAAGGACCAAACCTACAAACAAACAAAATAGATAAAACTAGAAATTTGCAAACAAATAAACATGAATCTGTAAACAGCATATCAAAAATGTGTAAAACAAACCCTTACAAAATTTTCCACAAATAGATGAGAGATCAAAAAATTTAATTTGTTAGGTGCTCCTAAATTGTCCTTGAAATCACAAAACAACAAGCAATGAAATACACTAAACAACAAATGAAAATCCGATCAAAACCAAACACACAATTGTTAGTGGAATGTAGAAATTTGTAATACAATACAAATAACAAATGAAATTAGAGTGAATGACAATGGGGGTGCAATTCCCATTGGGCATGCCAAAATGTGTGCATGGAAAAACTCAACTAAAACGAAAGACAGTCAAAAACAATAATTATAAACATTCCCATCATTTCTCCCTTACAAACCTCAAATAAGATCGTGGAAGCCTTTGAGCTTGTGTGATCTTCTTTATACTTGAATGTGGATGCTCCTGATTCAACCTCCAAATGGATTTGCAAATTCTATGAGCTTGGATCATAAGGATGCAATTGTCAAATTAGCATAGGTGGGATGTAATTATTTCAAACCTTCGAGAGTCATTTTTACAAAGGGGATGGCTTATATTTATGGATGAAGGTAGAGTCATGGAGGTTGGACCCCTCAAAAGGTGGAGTTAAAGTTGAGTTGGGAGGTTGAGTTCCAAGTTGAGTTAACTAGGGAATGGGGAAGTGTTTATTGACTACGGGTAAATAGGTGCATTTCCCCAATTAAGTAAATGTTATAATGTGCAACATAAGCAATTAGTCATCTATTTAATAAATGTTAATTAACTTAGGTAAAGTATACTATGGACTAGTTTAATTAATCCAAAGGGGGTGAATGTACCTGATTAATTAATTATATTAATCAATCGCAAAGGGGGCGAACTAGGAAGTGAACCTAGATAATATTGGGAGCTAGTGTAATTTTTGGGGTGTCTACATCACTTAGGCGCTCCTATCCTCACGTGAGTGATCTTTTCTGACACATTTATGAGTCTCAGAACCTCCAGCGAGCATTGATGACACTCTTCTTAGTTTGTTTAAGTTATTCACCTTCTCAAATCACTTATAGATTACTCGTGAATCACCAAAGTCACTCTATCCCCTCCTCTTGCTTAGGGTTTCACATTTGTATATGTTTGTTTTCTTATGACTTACTGTATATTAGCATTTTTGCATCATTCATTATAGTATTTACTTTGTAATTATATTTAGTTCAATTTATATTAAATCATTTGGTGAACCCCACTCATGATCAAACATTTGGATCCTTTTGTTGCCTATTCTATTTTATCTTCTTTTATGGCTCCTAAAGTCTCCTTGTGTCAATTACTTCAAATGCACTCACTGTGAAAAGATGTTCTCCAAAAATCCCTAGACACTATGTACCTCCCTCACAATATGTGACCTTCGCAAGTAAGTTCCATTTTCGATCGTCTCCCTGACGACCCTAGCCTTAGTGATACTACAACCAAGCAATCCATTTGAAAATAAATTCAAGCTTTACATTATTTATTTTGAGATAAAATTCAATCTATGGAAACCATGATTACATCTCTCACAGCTGAAATCCAACATCTTAAGGATGTTTCTCAAGCCCATGTTAGTCCTTCTTCTACACCTCATCCTACTCATATGTCTTCTACATGTGTTCATATAGGTGAACCCCAAGTCTTACCCCTACAAGAACCTCTTAAGTTTGATCTAAATGCTAAGCAACATGATATTCTTCCTGATCTCCTCAATCACCAGTTGATCAATTTGCGAAATACTCATTACTACCCTCCTTATCGGCTTTCCAAATACATGGGTCTCCCATTTTACAATTATCACAAACTTAATAGACATCATCACAATGATTGTTATGATTTAAAACAAAAAATTAAGCACCTTGAGCATCGGGGTTTTATTTCATTTATTGCACAACATTTGTCTACATGTTCATCTCTAATTACTAAATCACATTGGGATCCCAAATCCAATCCCTCTATGTCTAATGAGCATCCTTCCCTAATTACTAATGTTCCTTCTTCAATCAGTCAAGAGCCACCTATCCAACCCATTCCAAATAAGCAGCCTCTTTTACAAAATTCATCCTTCATCTTCTCCTACTATCAATTCTTCTACAATGTTACCAATTCCAACTAAGCAACCACCTATAAAAATCCATAACCCATCACCTCCTCCTATCAACTCCATTACAGCACTACCAATTCCAAGTCAACAACCACTAACCAAGCAAGACCATCAATTCTCCCTATGATAGCTAACCTCTTTAAAATCCCTTCTATCAACCCAAAATCTAACCTTGGTCCTACTCTTACCCCTACCTACCATAGTGACAACCATATGCTTTCTTATGACACATGGCATGCTCCTTCTCACCTCATCACATAGATCTTCATTATTCACACACTTGGGGGTCATAGAACTTCCCCCCTCATAGTCACATGTTCTAATCAACAATTACCTATCCATATTATTCACATAGGCATCTATACATTACTCTTGTTATGTAATTCACATCAATATTTTTAGCAGCACTTGCTCTTATCTACATTATGTGCACACCTTGCTACATTTATCCATGTTCCTACACTACTCCGTACATGTTTTGCTACTTATGCTTACTTATGACTCCTTCTACTCATGGCACACATACTACCTCCTATATATAGTATACATCATTCTATGCACTATACATACTCTAGCTACGCTTGTTTATGATGATCACATCTATTTGCCAACAACGCCTAATCAATTCTCTAGTGTTTACTACTACACTTCACGCTTTGTTATTTATGTCTGAATTTTCTACACATACTTAATTCTTTGGTGCACATATTATACCATCATTACCTGACAACACACTCTAGTGCTACTATTCACACTTGAATATTGAGGGCTACTTCATCAATAAACCTCACATCACATATTTTTCTAAACTCTGTGCTTCATGATACATGTTTTCTAGAATCTACTCTCACACAAAACACTCATTTCCGTATGACACACTGTTGTTTTATGGTTAATTTTTTACTATTGAGGGAGCATTTATAAATGAACCTCATCTCATACACATCCACTGGGTGGGCAACGTTGCTCCTATCATCATCACACATTGCATATCACACCATTACACTCATACAACATTTGCATATCTTGGTTGTATTTTTTTTTTACCTTATACTACTTGCATCTTGCACTTTGCTTACTATGTTAGATAAATACTCAATATGTCATTATCTTTATCATATACACATGTGTGTTCACTTGGTATCTAGAAGTGAATGCATATTTCTTATAGATCCTGACACAATGTATGATGCTCAACATTGAATCTCTTACCACTCTCACTGAGGATCTTGGGGGGCATCTACCTTTACTACTCTCACACACTATAAGTTATATTAATTTATCATTTACTACTTCTTATTAGTACTTACACACTTTGACATACTATTTATCTTTCTAACATGTTAATAGGTGCTTCATGTGTAGTGTTTTCCTTGTAGGACTATATATAACCGTGGCTATCTGATACATTTTTTTACTATTGTTTATGGGCGATGCCATATGTATTGTGTGATCATTGTATGCCTTTGGCCACTTTGTCCCTGATTGTCTTATGACATTATGATCGATTTCCCATGTATGAAACTCGCATCTCGTGGTCCATCTTGTTTTCACACTTGCTTGTTACATTATATTCTATTTGCATAATAGCTTTTATACTAATACTTGTACTAGGCTCTCTTGTTTTCACATGCCTTGGTTTCTACCATGCCCATCCCCTACCCCTATAGGTATCTCCACTCAGATATGCATATCATATTAGGGTCCTCTCCCTTTTGACTCCATTCTCCTATAGTTTTCTCATGCACCCCAAATGAGGGGGGCATATATTGGGTGAATAAATCACCCCTACAACATCTCAGATCTACAGTATAGATCAACATAGTAAAGAATTAGCACATGAATACAATCACAAAATAGTCCAGAATTAAACTTGGACCTCACACACAAAGTGGAAACTAGCTCTCAGTAGTAGACAGTAGTGCCTAACACTTGTGTCCTCCCCTGAGTGCTAATGTCCTGGGGGAAAAAATAGTCAATTTCTCATATCATCACAATCTCCAGCAGCTTTCAAAAGAGTTATACGGTAGTAATAACTTGTCTCCAGTTATAAAAGTCACCTTATCAGTACATTTCAGTTACAATGGGGACTAATCGGAACTTACCATCTGTAGTTGTGCTTATTCAGAAACCATCATGGAAGGAGAGAAAAATTATACCTCTCTCCCCAACACTCTTCTCTTGACATAAGATCGCCCAAAAAACTCACACTTGACATGAGATCACCCAAAAAACTCACAGTTTGCATGAGATCACCTAAAAAATCACACTTCACATGAGATCTCCCAAAAAACTCACTCTTGGCATGAGATCACCCAAAAACTCACTCTTGGCATAAGATCACCCAAAACCTCACCATCGGCAACAAATTTAGCATCATCTCCAAGTAAATCAGGACAATTCTCTATCTCTTACACTTACACATCAGGTGCACACTTTCCTTTTACATAATTTCACACTTTTACTTATACACATGCATTACTTTGGTTTCTCATATACGGAACTTTGGCTACTCTTTCAATCTTCTTTTGCAGGTTTTTCCTTAATACTCAATAGTGAGCATCTCACATCAACAAACATAACATACTACTACACATCAGCTTCACCCTTAGGGTCTAACTCCCCTTTGTAGTCTCCATGCTTCACTTTGTAATCACTTCACACTTCACTTGTCCAGTCAGCACGTTATCGGCAACACTCTTCTCTAAAGGATCATAAGGTATGCATCTTCTATCTACTTTATATTATCCAGTATTCACTCAACAACATAAAGTGGGGGAAAAATGCAGACACAAAATCTATGCACTTGGGTATATTTTTAGGTTCTAAAAGCACGTTAGCATTTACATTTTTTTATTAGATAGGGTAAAAAAGTAGGGATAGGCTCCCAGAGGCCGAGTACAAAAGATTACATTGTGATAGAAGCAAAGCGAGACAAAAAAAGAAAAGGACCCCAGAGTTAAACAAACTTAACTCCAAAAATAGAGGAAGGGGGCCAAGAACCAATGAGCAGTAGAGATTAAGCCAAAAAACTAGAAAAAAAAAGAGGAAAAGCCCTGAAAGTCCGCAGAGAGTTCGGAATAAGTTCCAAAAGGCAGCATTACTTTTATTTTTTCTTTTTGGAGGGATTATCCTCCTTTATCTCCTTTTTGTGCTAAATTCCAAATTCTACTTCATTAGGGGGGTTTCCTTGATGCCCTCCTTAGTTTCCTCCTCAAGCTCCTCCTCCTCCTCTTCATCAGAACTAATCTGCCTCCTTTCTGCTTCTCTTTACACATGGCATCCAAATGTACACCCAACTCATGAACCAGATAATCCAAATTCTTGATACCCCCATGGATGTTCTTCTGGGCCAAGTAAATTTTCTTGTTGGCTTCGATGTTGTCATTCTTCCCCTTTCTCACCACCAAATTGGTTTCTTCCAGGACCTAGACAACTGAATCCAAGTACTGAACTTTGTTCTTCCACATATCAATACCATGCTCTTCTTCTAAGGAAAATGTATCCTTCCCCATCGATGGACTGGATTCTTGGTTTTCCATCCCTTCCCCATTCTTCCCAACACCCATCTGCTTAGGATCCTAGTTTCCTTCCCTCATTTTGGAAAAACACTTAGCTAGGGTAATGTCCTCCTCCTCTGCAGTTGGGAGCATTTGTTTATCCTGGGTAGGATTCCCATTGCGAAACAGGAGAAGAATGAGACCCTCATGGATGGGAGACTCCACCTTATTCTGTTGAAAATCTCTCACTGAGGTGGTCAGAGACATAAAAATATACAAGGGGATACTAAGCAACTTTTTATGTCTAAACATGTTCAGAAACAACAAATGGTGGGTATATATTTTACGATACTTACCCTCAAGAGTCAGATACTTCATGATGTGTAGGAAGACCTCTCTCCACACTCCAGGAATGTAGGTACGAGAAATACCATCGGTGAATTAATGGACAATTTCCTTTCCTATAAAGAAAGTATTTATTTCATACTCTCTCTGATTCCTATCCTTGAATATTTTCATACCTTTCATGTTCATACCAGTAGCATGGGAAATGGATTCCTCAGACGTTTCAATTTCCATGCCATGAATCACGGATTTCCCTTCCTTCCACGTTAGCCCGAACTCCATAGTAAGCGATGGGTCATGCCCTTGGAGTCTAGTGATGAAGTTCCTAAAACCCCCAATTCAAAAAAGGTGCCACATGGACTTATCTTCCACAATACACCCATGGTTGGATGGCTCGACTCTGGTTCTATCCCCACCCATGATGGCCAAACAATGCACCACACTTTGAACTCTGCAATTTTTGAGATTAAACTTGTCTTCCCGAAAATAGCTTAAGCCAGACATGCTTTTCCAATGTTGGAAAATGAACCCATTATTCTCCCTCGTGTTACTTAAGGTGAAGTGCTTACAACTTTTCATGATTGATAATATCATTAATGTGCTCAGGTATGACCTCACCTTTTTGCCACACCTTATAATCATTATTTTTAACTCCCTCATTCACCAATATGTCCTCACAAGCATTGCCTATGCGAGGGATATGAGTAATGATATGGGAATCAAAGTACTTAAGGTGTTATTTAGTATCATTAATAATATTTCCCAAGATCCAATTCTTGTGACTAGTCTTACTGATAGCATTTAAAATAAGAAGAGAATCCCCCTCAATATGGATATGTTTAATCCCTTTCTCCTTTACAAGACTAACACCCTAGAGGAGAGCCCAAGCTTCAGCAACATTTTTTCTCTGCATCCCCAAAGGACCAGCATAGCCTAAGATCCAATCCCCGTTGTGATCCCTAATTATGCCACCTCCACCAGCTAGTCCAGGGTTACCTTTAGAAGCCCCATCAAAATTAAGTTTGACTTTTCCCCTCTCAGGTTTGGACCATTAAATTTTAGAGGACGGAAAACTAACTTGAGGTGAAATGAAGGCAAAATTTTTGAGCACTTCCTCTTCTCTACTAGAAGCAGCCCTTTTAGGCTTCACCTTAATGAGTTTGGAGTTCTCTTTAATTGATGAAATCATCCCAGAACTGACCTTACTGAAGTTGGCCTTTTGATTTCTTGAAGATGAGGGTGTTTCTTTCCTTCCATAAGCTCCAGAAAAAGTGTGGCAAGGTCATTTTCCAAATAGCCAAAAGAAAGGGATACCTAAAAGGGCAATCCCATTGTAACCAACATTCTTCAATGGACTTAGGATAGACCCATTAGACCTTGAAAAGCTCCAACACCTTGGACAACACCCCTCAAGAAAAGGGGCAAGAGATGAGGAGGTGGTTGACACTTTCCTCCTCTTTTTTGCAAAGGACACCCCTGTTGGGGATGAGCATGCCTCGTTTCCTCAGATTGTCCACAATGAGGATTTTATTCTGAGTAGCTAACCATAGGAAGATGTTAACTTTAGGAAGAAGGTATTTTACCCAAAGTTTTCTCCAGTAATCTTTTTGACTAGAATTCTTGAAGTTCAGGAGATAAGCAGATTTAACAGAGAAATTTCTAGATTCCTCTTCCTTCCAATTAATAGAATCCTCATTTTGTTGGAAAAGAGGAATAGACATGATTTTTAATTTCAAGTTGAGGTCATCAAAAAATTGAGTGTCTCCAATGAATTTGCGAGGGGGAAGCACCTTCTCCCAAAGAATCAGATTGTTGGAGAATCTCCAATAGCCCTCAACCCAAACTTTACCATTATCTTCAAAGAGACGTGCCACATTTCTCCCGGAATCATCCTCAACAAGGGGTTTATTAGAAATCCAACAATCTCTCCAAAATTGGATTCTATCACCTTTCCCAATATTCCATTTAATCCCCCTACTCAGGATCTTCCTAGATGAGAGAAAATAATTCCAAAAAAGGATCCCTTAGGTATATTGTCCTGCAAAAATAAAGTCTTTATTCTGCTAATGTTCCTTAAATATTTCTTTCTGATAATATCAACCCATAGGCCCTCTTCCTTTATCACTCTCCAACCATATTTGGCCACGAGAGCTTCATTCATGAGTCTCATATTCTTTAATCCCAGTCCCCTACAATCCTTGGTCTTAGTCACTTTTTCCCATGCCACAAGAGGAAATTTGAACTTCTTCTCAATCCCAGCCCACAATAACCTTTTTTGAATTTTTTCAAGAGCTTCCAAAATCTTACCTAGAAGCTAAAAAAGGGACATGACATAGATTGGAACACCTTGAAGAGAGCTTTGGAGGAGTTGAATTTTACCCGCTTGAGATAGAAGAATCCCTTTCTAAGTAGAAAGCTTATTGGAGACTCTCTCAAGTAGGGTGTTCCAGATGGAATGATTCATTTTTTCTAAATGTGGGGCATTCCCAAATATGAGTTTCTTTATCTCTAAATTCAGAAAAAATGTGGGCCAATCTCTCTTGGAATGCTCTTCCACATTTATGAATCAAATAACTTTTTAGGAAGTTCACCAACTGAAAAAATATACTCAATGGAACTCTTTTAAATATAGGCTTCATATGCCTTGCCCCAACAAGAAATCATGTTGGTTGAGGGATGTCAGGCTGAAGACCAGAAAATTTGACATTGCAAGAGATTAAGGGAAACCACCTGATTGCAGAGTCTGCTTAAAGTTTTAACAATATAGAGGAAATGAGAGAGGGGTTCTCCCTATCTGAGACCTCTACCAACTTGAAAGAAGCCTTTCGGTTCTCCATTAATCATAATAGAGAAATTTTCATACCATAATCATATTGAAGAAAGCATCCATCCACAGCTTGACAGAATGGCATGAAGGAAGGTACGAAAACTCTATCATATTTGTGCATGTCAAACAAACATGGTGGATCTTCCTAAAATTTCAACAGAGTGAATGGCTTCTTGGATGACCACAATGTTGTAAATAATTTTTCTCCCAGGAACAAAATGCTCCTTGATTGGGAGAGATAAAATCAGACACCACTTTCCTGAGCCTGAAAATAATAATTTTGGTTATCAATTTCTAGTTGGTGTTGCATAGACTGATGGGTATAAAATATTTCACATCCTTGGCCCCTATAATCTTGGGAATAAGGACTAGAAAATTATTGTTAATCTATTTAAGAATATGACTTTTCATGAATAAATTCTTGGATCATCTCAATGACCTCATTCTTGATGACTTCCCCGAACTATTGGAAAAAGAAAGGTGGGAACCCATCTGGTCTTGTAGATTTATCTAGTTCCATGTCAAAAATATCATATCTAATTTCTTCATCCCCTGGAATGAGCATGAGATATCTATTTTCTTGATCTGAAACAACATTCTGAGAAGAGTTTGATGGTCTTCTCCCACGATGTTCTATTTGGAATCATTCCCAGGGAGAAAAAAGTTCTTAAAATAATTGATAATAAATTCATTGATTTCCTTTTCATCTTCTGTGAGAATACCATGATTTTCCCTGATCTCCTTTATCATGACATGATTATGACTTGGAGGTGGAAGAGAAGTGGAAAAATTTAGTGTTCCTATCACCCTCCTTTATCCATTTAACTCTATATTTTTTCTTCTAGTAGACTTCCTCCTTGGTCAGGATATCATGGTAATCCATGAGGAGGAATTGCTCTTGAATTTTTCAGTTCTTGGTTGAGCCCATCTACCTCCATCAATTCCTCAATAGTCCTTAAGTCTTCCTCTGTTTATATCTTAGCCTGAAAAATGTTCCCAAAAATTCCCTTATTCCACTTTTTCATATTTTGTTTGACATGCTTCAACTTTGAAATTAATTTGAACATCAGAAAGCCATGGACCTTGATCCCCCACCACTCTTGAATTCTCAAGAGAATGTCAGGATGTTGGAGCCACATTTTTTCAAATCTGAATGGTCTAGAGTTTTTTGGGAATAGCCAAACCCATCTTGATAATGATCAAGTTGTGGTCAAATCCTATTTTGGGCAGTGTGGATAGAGTGTAGACTTGATTAAGTAAGAAATGGTGGCTCACCACAAATCTATCCAGCCTAATTTGGATCAGGTCCTGACTGGTTCTTTTGTTGGCCCAAGTAAATTTGGACCCCTCAAAGGTTGAGGTCCACAAGATCATTATAAGCTAAAAAATTAGCTAACTCCTCCATACTATCCATGTAGGAAATGGTTCCATCTTTTTTTCCCTAGGGGGAAATAAGGGTATTGAAGTATCCTATTGTAATCCAATCATCATCATTAAAAAGGTACCTCCCCTTAGAAATTTCACTCCAAAGATTCCTTCTACCAATCACAGAGTTGGGGGCATAGATATTAGAAACAAGCTAGGAATTGTTAGAAGTTAAATCAGTAAAACCCATGGCTAGGTAGTTGGGCGATGACAAGATCACCATTACTTTAACCAAGAGGGGATTCTAAAGGGTAATTATGCCCCCTAAAGCTCCTTTTTGAACTAACCCCTACCCATAGACCATATTTCTAGACCAACTTTCCCAGTTCTTTGAATCTTTCCGTACTCATTTTGGTTTCTTGTATCATCAGAATATCAAGTTTGTATTTGTTTCTAAAATCTTTTAGGATTCTTTACTTACTGGGGTTATTCAACCCTCTAATATTCCAAGAGAGTAAGATCATTTAATCTTAGATTGAGGAAACCTAAGTGGTTTTTGTAACCCTTTATCCAAATCCTTCCTATCCAAGGTCTCCCTCTTCTCCTTGTTATATTTTCTCCCTTTAGGAGCTAAATATTTGCCCACATCAAGTTTGAAATTACTTCTAGTTATAGGTTTAGACCCTATTGTCAGAATAACAGGGGAGGACATTGGATCCATAGAATCTACAATAATACCTCCCATCAAAAGATGAAAATAATTAGAAGTTGAGATGCCTTCCTCCTATCTTTGGCCAAAGGAGCTTTGTCCAATTGTGGATAGATCTTTCAGAGAAAGACCCTAAGCCACTTTCAGCACATAGTTACCTTCTTAATCAGATAGATACTCATCTTTCTTCTATTTTAGAATTGGGGAAAAGTCCCTCTTCACACATATTATTCATTTTCTGCTTTACTCCAATCACCCTTGTTCTTTAGATCATCTTCTTTAGCTTCAGCTTCAGCCTCAACCTCAGCCACAATTTGTGTTTCAGCCACTGTAGTCTCATTAGGAATCTCTTGATCCCTTCCCAGGCCTTGCCTGGAAAATTTTCCATTTTTCCCCAATTTCCTCCATTTTGTATTATCTTTATTAAGACCTGTAGGAAGAGATCTTGGACTTGATTTCTCGCTTCTTCTTCTTGTATGTTGGGAACTTTCAAGAATCATGCCCTACTGATTTGCATTTGTAACAGATAAAAAGGGACGGAGCATACTCAAATATTTGTACCTAATCCCCAAAATTTGAGATCAAAGTAACAAATTCTTATAATATAGCTTATTCTTTCATATTGACGTATAACCTCACATGTGTAAGCCTGGTTCTAGATTTAGTAATAGGATCAATCGACTATTGGGGTTCCTAGACTTTTTTCTATACCGATCAAGATCTCAGCTTCCCATAACTCAAGAGGTAAGCCAGGGAGATTAAAAAAAATAGGATATTCTGAGACATGGTTTTTGCAAAGGGGTTGAAGGATGGTTCCCACTATTACACCACCACATGGAATTTACCAATGAAACAAGGCCCTCCAGACAAAATTCTTAAGACATGGTCTTTACTAGGAAGAGAAATTAAGAAAAAACCATTTTTATATATAGTTACCTCAATAGATCCATTTTACGCCCATCTTCTCTTCACCCAGCAGCGGAAGAAATCAATGTTGGGACAAGATCCCAAGCATTTGGTGAATAAAGCTCCTTCCATATTTACTTTGGCTCACTCCAAGAGAGAGTCTGGTATTTTAAGAGCTAGAAGGCCCTTATCTTTAGAAGACTCCAATCCTTCCAATGCATTTATGTCCAACTTTTTCCCAACCAATATTTCCGCCCACGTGGATTCCACCGCAAGCTCCACACTTTTTTCCATACCTAGGTCAGGCACATGCTCCTACAGTGGCCCGTGAGGTTTCACAAATTCCTTAGAATCCATAGGAGGGATTCCATCACTCCCACTTCCACCATTCAAGCCAGGATTTCCCGCCATCGCAGCATTCAAACTCTCGCTTCCCGCCCTGGCTCCCACTTCCATCACATAATCATCCCATGCTAGTATTTACATGATTCCTAAGAAATAAATCTAGTAATTGACAACTCCCTTTATCCTTTTACTTTTCCTTCTACACTTTTATTAGCTTCATGCATCTTGCACTCTTACCAAAATTTGATTGTTTTATCTTTTTATGGCCTCGGACACTAGCACCTGGTTGGGACACTAGCATCATGTGCTCCTGTCCTCTTAGGCTCTCATGTCTCTCTTTAACTTTTTCATATCCTTTTGTACCCTTTTCACTTTTTAATTAATTTTATACTACTTTGGGTTGACATTTTAGTTGTTAGTTACAAAATTCAAACAAGGGAATCATATAAATACGCAATTATGTTTTGAAAATAAAGGACCAACCACTAAGCATTACATACTATCACCTAAGCTTGTATCCAAAGACACAAGAGCATCATAAGCATCCATCTAGCACACTTCTTCAAAGGAGAAGGGTTGCATTCTTCTGCATACAGAACATAGGAGGGGAATTTTATTCTATTTCATCCCACACATTCTATACATTTTCTACATTCTAGACCTAGCTCGTTATCATTGTACAACTTACACAAGAGCATCATTACACATAGATCTACATGGAGTCTAAAATGTAGTGCAGCACTCGGAACTAAGTTCACTCTTCATGTGACCAGTGAGGTCAGTTCAACTCTACATTCTACATATTTTTTATTAGTTTTGATGTGGTTTGTGGACATGTCCAGGTAGATAACTTGTTTGATAGGATACATGTATGTTCGGCGATCAAGGAGCAAACTAGAACAACAAACAAAGACTAGCAATGAAGATCCTCATGCACATAAGAGATCAAATTTGGACCATTCACATAGACATTAGTGCCCAGATGTTAGTGCCCATGCACTCCTATCCTCCCATGGGTGCTCCTGTCCAGCGCATTCCTATGTCTTAGAACCTCTAGCAAACATCGATGACATTTTTCTCAATCTATTTCAGCTATTCACCTACTCAAATCACTTCCAAATTACTCGAGAATCAACTAAATCACTCTATCTCCTCATCTTGCTTAGGGTTTCACATTTGTATATGCTTATTTACTTATTTCTTACTATATATTGGCATTTATACATCATTCATTATAGTAGTTACTGTGCAATTAGATTTAATTTAATTTATATTAAATCATTAGGTCCAGACCATACCATATGGTCTAGACCCTTTTGTACAGTATTGGACTTGTTTTGAATCTTCCTCTATAGCTTTCTGGGTTGCTCACTTTCCTAGATTTATCTATTGTTGGCAAACCCTAGTTGTTGCACACGCAACAAAGCTATCTAAATGGATGGATCATCATATCAAAACCTGGCCATATATGAATATTTTTGCAAAACAAACATTGGAATGGTTGTGGGCACCCTAATGCACCGTAGACATTGGCACTAATCTAAAAAGGCCTTAAACCACATTTCATTCTCCACCTAGCATGTGATATTTAGATAGATTAATCAGTTTTAGAAATTACATCGACCATGCTTGTCTTGACTTAGCTCTTGTTAAAACACTCAGAGAGAGGATGTGTGGATGTTTGTAGATGAGAGATATGGTTGCCTTGACTTGGTTTGTAGCTTCATACCTAACAGGGATGCTTCCCTAATGACTGTAGATGTGTAATTTTGAGATGTAGGGATATTTGGATGTCTTTTGCAAGTGTATGAAGTGAGTGCTCTAGTGCATTTTATTGGGAGTTCCAAGTTAGCGAATGAAGTAGTGTTTACTTGTTGATATAGGGTTCTGTAGATGATTTTTCTAAGAAATGACAACCCAGATGAAGTATAAGACCTAACAAAATATTTCAACATGAAAGTACAGTTAGATAACATGTTGTAGACACAAAATCACGTACTTAGGTATATTTCTAGGTCCAAAAACACATGCTTGCATTCATATGATTCCTAAGCGAGAAAACCAGTAATTGACAGCAACCTTTGGCCTCTTTGCTTTGTTTTTGGTCATCTTTCTGGTATTTTACACCCTACAACCTAGTCAATGCTTTACTTGTTTATTTTTTATGGCTTCAGACACCAACGCCCAGGTGCCCCCATCCCCTCTGGGTGCCCCTGACCCTTCTCTATCTTACTCACTTCTTTTGGGTCTTTTTTATCTTTTTGGCATTTTATTTCTTATGGGTCATCCTTCCAGTTTTCAATTATGAAATTCAAACAAGGGAATCATATAAATACAAAGATAGGTGACCAAAATAAAGGACCAAGATTTAAGCATCTATTATCATCACCTAAGCTTGCATCTAAAGACATCTAAGAGCACTAAAGGCAATCTAGATTTCATTTAATGGATAAGGGACTGCATACACTTTATAGGAAGGGGAAGTTCATTTTGTCATCCACACATCTATTTACATTGGTACATCAAGTTATCGCCCACTATCAGGTACACTTGCACAAGGGATTCCTAAAGCATGATTATTTCACACACACATATGAACTACATGGAGTCTGAGATGTAGTGTAGCGCTCAGTCGTAATTTCACTCAGTCGGGTGACCCTCATGGTCAATCTGACTCCCCGTATTGCATCTTTTCTTTTTGGTATTTGATGTAGTTTGAGGGTTTTGCAAGTCTTTGTATCTTTGCAGGTTACAGGTGAATTCGGTGATCATCCAGTAACATACAAGTGACCAAAAATGACTACTGGTGACACTTATGCGACACCAGGAAAACCAGGTTCCAAGCTCCTGCGCATTCACAGGTGCCTAGCAGAGGTCTCTACCGCCTAAGCGTCCTAGCCCCAATCCAGGCACCCTGGTTCGGCCTTATCCGAAAACTATAGGATTTATTGTGCACAGTTGTGATAGTCTTTCCTCTTCATTCATCATTTTTCTAACTCAGATCAGTCTCGGGATCAAGCACAAATCAGCTAAGTCATTCATTCCCTCTCTTGCACTTAAGGTTTTATATTTATCTAGCTTAATGCTTGTGTCAAATCTGTACTTCAGTGTTTATTTATCATATGTGACTCTGCAATATTAGTGTTTAGCATATTATATTTTTGTTAAATCACATGTTGGTCTAAGACTATACAAAGAGGTCAACACCGTAGAGAACATGTTGGTCCAAGACCATACAAAGAGGTCAGGTCTGTATGATACAGTCCTGATCAAACTGTACAACCTTGACTAAGATTATAAAACATGCCAAATGAAGTATGGAAATGATATGTTGATGTTTCTTTATTGATTTTGTGCATTTTTTCTCATGGTTTGTTGACATGTCAGTGTGTAAGGATAAACAAGCTAAACATGGACCTTGAAATGTGTTAAGCGGGAATGGAGAAGTAACATTTATCATAGCAAGAGTGCATGTAATCAAAGCAAGGGTTGTTAAAGTGTAAATTACCAAATTTGAGTATCTACAACAAAACCAATTGGCTTTCCATGTTTTTGGTTATTAAATTCAACAACTACATTGGCGTGACATGGGATGCTAAGTCCCCCAACATGTCCTTATGTCCATAGTTCCCTGATGTAAGTACAAGCGAATTTCCCTCAATATGGTATGACCTTAACTATCCATAAAACACAAAGTGTTGACATTGAAAAAAAAAAAATTGTTGACATTGGGAGTATTGAACAATAATGACCTACTTTCAAAGTTATCCCCTAAGTATGGTTTTTCAAGTATCTACACATCACACCCCCTTATCCCCTTCACCAGTTCACAAAAAGGACATGTTGTCCATACATGACTTATCAAGAGAAATAAGAGGATCACCTATGTTCCCTCTAATAGATTCCCCAAGAAATCTCATCCCTCAATCCCCTTCTTCATCACCCCTTTTCTCTATAATGTTTCACTTTCAACTTTAACTTTTTCAATGCCTCCCTATTGGCGTCTCCCTTGCATTGCTCGGGTGCAATTGATAGTTAGTAACAAGTGGAGGTAATATAGATGCATAGTTATAATATATGTGAGGTTTAATGCATTTGCAAGGGTGGAAATTCACTTCCCATAAAACCATAGCCTTTGGTTTGAACCCCTCCTCTTAAGAATCATACTTCTAAATTTAACACACCCGCCACGTTGTGATGAAATGGATGTGCTAGGTACCCCGACATTGTTTTATTATCATGTTGAAGGGAGGTATATAACCTCCACCATTACAAATAGTTAGTTTTACTTGTTCCAACCAAAACATGACATGCCATATTTGAAAGCTTTTGTCGAAAGTTTGATAGTGTAAGAAAATCTATTTTATTTTTTGATTTTTTTTTCTAAAATTGTATTGGCTGAAGCCACTTTTTTCCATTATTAATTTTTTTTATGACCAATAGAATTACACTAAATACAAAAATATTTTCCATACATTATAATCTTCACAAAACTTACCAATAAAAGATGAATGCAACTTGTCAATAAAAATAATACTTGATAATGAAAACCAATCAAAGGCAACTTTTTAGCTTTTTCCCCTCACAATGGCAACTTATTTTCCAGAAGGCTGGAATGTATGTAACAGAAACAAATGTATTTGGATTAAAGGGAAATACATTGTTGGTTTTGTGTTTGCATAAGTTCGAAACGATTTCATTTGGATGTGTAATAGAAAACTGAGAATGACAACCACAATTTTTTTCCTTTCAATTTGGATCTATTTTTAAATTTTGATTTCATTCTCTGTCTATTTTATTAAGAATTATATGAATTATAAAAAGAGTTGTGGCAATGAGAATTCTTTAATTTTAGAATCACTCCTCCATGCTTTCAATTGAAATTGCAAATTTTGGTTTGTGTATTTATTATTTTGATAAACATAGCGGGATTTTTAAAATGGTTTATATCCTATTTGATATGGGTTTGGAGATTCGTAAGAATTCGTCCCAGCTTTAATATTACTTCAAATAATGCTCTATTTTTTGTGGCTCACTTTCTTTGCAGAATCGGTTGTTTGCTGAGCTAACTTTTTCCCAGAGTGTTATTTTGCGTATAGGAGACTATTAATTATGAGGAAAATATCTCAATAGAAGCGACTACAATATTTACTAGCGAGATTTATTGAAGTATTACTTTCTAATAATTGTAATTATTGTGTGCTCAACTATAGATTAATTAATTTATTAGCTACAATGAATTTACATGTAGGAAAATTATTATTTTTTTATAGCAACATCATTCAGCCTTAGGTCAATACAAACACTAGTGCAAAATGACTAATGCATAAAAAAGTATAGACTTAATAATAAAGATCATAAATGAATTTATGAGAATATCTTAATAATAATAATAGTGTTCTAGACAATTTAGATTCTACAAAGTAGGATTATTCCATAAAAGTGCATTTAAAAGTAGTTAATAATTATCAATGTTTTGATAGCGTGAATTGAAAAAAAAAAAAACTATGAATTATTAATGGAGTGTAAATATTACTTTTAAATTCATAGGATCTTTTCACATTTTGTTAAATGGCTCACATGAAATATATGTGTTTCCACATTTTGCATACTTCACTAGCATGACACTTGCAATTACACGATTTTATAGAAATATAATCTGATAAATGAGTATATCTTTTTATAAATTTTCCAACATGATATATGTTGGAAAAATTGCAAGGGACAACAATCAATGAAAAGTATATTTCTTTGACAATATTTAAATATTTTCATAACAACCCATTTTCAGTATGTGAGGCAATCATAATGAATTCCAAGATCCCATTTCTATTCTAAAGGGTATTTCACTAAACCTTCCACAAGAATTTCACTTGTTTCCATTTTCCAACATAAGGAGATCTAAAAAATCTACATTTTATTATGATTTGATTGATGTTTCAAATGTTATTCTAAAGCTTTATTTTGGCAATGCAAGATGGAAGGATGTTGGAATAGGTTGTACAATTTTTCCATATACATGGTAGTTACAAATTCTATAATTGTTTTAAAATCCAGATTAAGAAACCTATTTTGTGTATATCACACAATCATTATAGCTATCAAACAACCCTTATGAGCTGATATAAAATGCACACCTAAATATCAAATTCCACATTTTTTATGTCTTAAAACTCTAGAATTGTAACTACTTAAAAACAATTAGTGGTAGTTTATGATTAGGTTTGTTCAGTTTCTAATTACATACAGTAAAAACACTTGTATCATTATTATTAGGACAATTTTAAACTTGAATAGCAATTAGTGAATTCCACAAGCTTGATTTTGGATTTACATACACCATTAAAAATGTGTTCATAGATATAGGTAACACAAAAAAATCTTTAATAGAATTATAATAAAATAATTTTAATTTCCACACAAGCAGAAAGTAATACACATTAAAAATGGAAAAAAAAAACTAATGATTTCTTTATCCAACCATTTATGTGATAGATATGGACATAGTATTTCATGATATTTATTTATTTTCTTTGTTGAAGTATTATAAAACTTAACATTTGGTTCTTGATTTGAAATAGTAAGTAGTAACAACTGCAATCATTTATTATTTCTTCATCATAAATCGAGAGATTTTTTTATTTTAATATTATATATATATATATATATATATATATATATATATATATATATATATATATATATATATATATATATATATATATATATATATATATATATATAACTTGTTAGAATTGATATTTCATCAATTTTAGTGTAATCCAGCCATCATTAAAATGAAAATGACGCTTCCAATTTTTGAAATAAATGTCATTGTAAGTGTCATTTTACCTTTACCAATGTATTGTCCATTCATAGGGTTTTTTCTATTATAAATGGAATAGAATGAAATGGTTCTTCATATTGATTTTTGCGTACATAATAGTTAAAAATAAAATAGATACTAAGATTAAAATGTACATAATAATAACAATAATAAGAATTAAAGCAAAATATAATACTTCTTATCTTAAATCTTAAAATAACTCATTGTTTTAAATATTATATCGTGGTCAATAGAATTATGTAATCTCTTAATTGTTGCCACACATCTTAGCTAATTTTTTTACAATAGAAAGAACAATTGTAATGACGTGATGTTTCCCTCTATTGAAGAAAGAAAGGGAAATACGCATTCACGACCTTGCACAGATATGATTTTACAATTGAATTTGAGTATTTTATGGAAAGGCATACTTACTGTGTGTTGAAATGGTTTGGCTTGGAGAAATTGTTGAGTCAATTTCCAAGATAAGTTACAAGTTTATTCCATAGGTGAAAAGGAATTTATGAATTTTATCTTATAGAATTTGGATTCATGAAAAATACCATTCAAGTGATCAATTATTTTAAAATAAAATTGGAGATGAACAAAATGATCTTTGATTATTCAGCTCATTTGTTTGTTGAACTAACTTTTCCGAGTGTTATTTTGCATATGGGAGACTATTAATAAAAGTAGGCATAATTATGAGGAAAATATCTCAATAGAAGCGAGTCATTTGACAACTACAATATTTAATATCTTAAAAGAAAAAATAATATACTTAAAATCCTATAAAAGTGTATTTTTCATAAAATCAATATCAAAGTCTACAAATATCACTAATGGAGCTAAGTGATTTATATGTTGTATTTTTCCTTACAAAAATTCAAACGCCTGCTTAAAAAATATCTTTGGAGCTGATACATCTTTGTAATCATGATTTTGGTAGCATTAGATATACCTCTAATGGGTGGTTTTATATACATAGTATCTAGAGTTATGTAACATCTGCCATGTCTTCTGTCAATGCTAGACTTGTTCAGTGTTCTATTATGTGTTGGCTTCAACTTATAAAGATACAACATCATATAAACTGAATGTTAGAAACATAGCGTTTGTAACTTATGGAAATAAAAAAGAGAAAGGCATTTGAATGTTCTTTCTTAAAAACCATCCCTTCATCTACATGTACTTAAGAGAGTATAGATTTTAACAAACCAACTTATCCACTTGGAAATGGAATGAAGCTCGCGAATTATGGAATTTGCAACAAATGACTAGGTCTTCTTCATGTGTTGACGAAGATAGTTTTTTTTTGTTAAACTATCATATTGATTTTATGACATGTAATTAATTACAAAATAGCTAGAGAATCCAACTTAGTTTTAGATAGTTTCTTTGTGGCTAATATATAAAGAGACAATTAAAGCTGTAAATTTTATCTTAACTTTTTTATTAAACAATAATTAATCCAGTAGAGTTGGAATATCTTTTATGGGTTGATCTCGTATTTAATGAATCATGGAAACAAAATATTGATCTTTGGGAGATCCATAAGGTTGGAGGGTTCAATAATTTTGTGGAACGAGCCAGAGGTCATGACACCCACCTTTCCATAGAATTTGCCAAGAACTGGAAAACATCGTGTTGTCAACTTTAGGGGTCTCCCTTTTGTTATCACTAAAGAGTTGATAGCCAAATTCATTAGCCTCAACATGGAGGGGCTTAAATTCTCCAAGAATAAATTTGACAGAGAGGAGGAAGAGAAGAAATTTTTAGAGGGAGACAAAGTCGTGATCCATGTTAAAGGAGGTTTTTTTTACGTAGCTCTCTGCCTCGGCCCTATGAGGAAGTGGGTATTCTCACCATAAAATTCATCACTCTAGATGGGTGTTACCAAGTAATACATTATTATATTCTAATTCAACTTAACCATTTTAGAAGGCATGCTCTACTAAGTCTTCCTTTCTACATTCTTCTTTCTTTAAAACATTTCGTTCAGGTTTTCCAATGGGGTAAAAATGCGTCCCCCTTCATCAAGCAAGTATTCTTCTACTTTTCAATCATTTCAATGTCTCTAAACCTAAACCCCCTTTGCTAATCCCTTCCATCTTGATGGGCATATCTTGTTTCCTTCTCAGAATTCTTTTGTGGCTTCGAGCTCCATGAAGTGCACTAGAGAAGATATTCCCACTCAAAGAAATTTGTGTAGCCATTCCTTGAAGAATAAAGAAGCCCTAGGAAACTCTCCCTCCCCTCATCACTCCCAATCGAGGGATGGGGAATCAACTGCTCTCAGTATTCTCTCTTTTGGTAAAGCACTAGTTAGGTCAGCCAAAGGTTTGGATCCCTCTATTAGAGCTGGGTTGAGCATGCACATGGACATGTTATCCTAGATAAGAAAGGACCTTAGGTACCTTAAAGAGATGGTCAAGGGATGTAAATTGGTTGTGAATCGAGATAATATGGATGAGAAGTATTGGGAGGATCTCTCTAATAGACTTTACTATGTAAAAATAACATGCTAACATTAGGCAAAAATAGTGTGATATTGTATCCTTGTGAAAAGTTGTCTTGGATTTCCTCTTCTTACAAGTGTACCAAATTTATGCTCCCAAGGATTCTCAACCTAATAATGTAGACAATAAAAGAAAAGGAAAATCTATGGGAAAGGCTAGAATAGTAGACCCCAATATGGTCTACTTGAATAATCTCCACAAGGAGATATAGGACATGAAGAATACTTTTTCAAAAAATGTCAAATAATTAATTCCTATGGGCTATGTTTTGACCTTCTATTGGTGGCTTTTTTTCTAGGTTTTTATGTTATTATTGTTACAACTTGGTTTTTATTTTCTTATTTGATTCTTATGATATTATTTCTTGATCTGGGTTTTTAGACCCCTTTTTTGTATTGGGGTAGGGTCTGTGTCAAAAAAACCCAACTTTTACCCTTATTTAAAAAAAGTAGAGCTAGAATATTTCTTTTGAATTTTTAGGTAAATACTAGTTTCTAAATCTTTTTTTTCTGATGTATTTTCATATGCCATATTTTTCTATATTTCCATATGATGTTTTTCTTTTTAATTTTTTTGATGTATTTTAATATGTCATATTTTTTACATGTCCATATGATGTTTTTTCTCTTGATTGATTGAAATTTTTTAGCCTTTTCTGCAGTAAAAAGATCTTTGATTTATTTTTATTTTTTATTCTTATTAAAAATTATCATAATCATGTTCTTAACATTCGTAGGAGTGATCGAGTGGTCTTTCATATCTTTTATAAGAAGATTTTTTTATATGTTTCATATTTTACTTGGTATCAAGTTTCTATTCTTTGATTTGAATTTTCCTATAAACAGGAATATGGATCTTAAAAAATCAAGCTCAACCAAATGACACGTATTCTAATGTTTCTAACTACTCACAGTTCTTATCGTAATTTAGGTCCCCTAAATTTATTCCAATATTATTGCACATTATATAGTTAGACAAGTGTGTTTCACATTTTAAAGGGAGTTCATGTTTTTAAGTTTGATGGTAACTTCCTCGACTGAAAAAATTCTTGAATTGGTATAATTGAACCCAATTGATGTTTTTCAACAAATTGGTGATATAAGAACTATTTCTCTAGCCATCTTGGGAATTACCCTAGTAACATTGATCAAAAATATTGCATCTAATGTACTTGCCCCTATTAATGCTTTAATGGATCTCATTCCTCTTTTATTTACATTCAAAAGATGAAACTGGTCATTGCTATTATGAGAATCCTCATTCATTCTTGGAAGCTATTAGAATGAAAATAAATATCTAAACTTATGTTTAAAAGAATAAGTAAACTTCTCTTCATAAAGTATCCAATGTTTAATGATTATTTTGATCTAATTTTCTTGCTCATGTTTCAGATTAGTGAAATGGTAACAAATAAAAACAACCAACTCCAATATGAGAGGGTTTAAGGTATCTCTAGATGAGATGATGATGATGAATATGGGCGTAAAAGAGAGACCTTCCTTGTAGTGAACTTGATGACCTACACAACAAGGATAACTCAACAAAGAAAATGATTAGTAGATAGATGGGTGGGTTTCCTGACAATGTCAGTCTCAAGAAGTGAAAACTTCCTAGAATGGATGTCAACCCACTTTTTGATAAAAGATGAATAAATTAAATGATAAATAACTGATATGATAATCTGGAATCTGAACTAAAACAAAAAATTGAGATCTAATCGATGAAGTAAGAATACAAATCTGATCTAAGTAAATGCAAACTAAACTAGACTTAGGTGGGTTGAAGGCGATCCGAGGCCGATGAACCCAATCGACAGTGATTGTAATAGGATGAGTGAAAAATCAAGCAAAAAGAGTGGATCTAAAAGACTTAAAAGTTGATATGGAACTGGAACTGATGCTTTGATGATTGAGATGATGTAGAAATGTCTAGATCTGAATGGGAACAGAAATGATGTAAGTATCGGAGAAACACCATAGATCTACTAGTTCAAAGAATGCATAGGTGAATGATGTGAGACGTGAATTATTCCAAGACAAAAAAATACATGCATATAAGACTGTAAATTATGAAAATACAAGAGAGATAATCGCAACAACACAGAAATAGCTCCAACTCAATATAATCAAATAGAATAATGTAAGAGATGTATATATGGGAGGTGAATGTATAACCTCCTCCTAGAATCATGGTAATATCCACCTAGAATAGAGATAACCGACAGCTATAATGGTGTATTCAAGTGGCGACTAACACCTATAATAGTGTAGTCAAGTGGTAACCAACACCAAGAATAGTGTAGTCAAGTGTAAACCTAAGCAAGTATATCCCATAAGTGTAGGGAAACTCCAAGTGATGTGGAATATCCCAAGTAGGATAATACAAATAAAGCGAGTAAAATAAATCCTACACTAAGTGTAAGAAAATTAAAGAAGAAGAGATATGATGCCATGGTCGATGGTGACCAGTTATGGGTCGACATTGACTGGGCTGAGTCGACACCGACTTGGTTTGGGTCGACAGTGACTAGACTGGGTCAATGACGACTGGGTCTGGGTCGACTGGGTTGGGTCAATGATGACTGGGTCTAGGTCGATGGTGACTGGACTTGGACGATGACAATCATGGCAGGAGATGAGAAAGAAACACAAAAAATCCATGAAAAGGCATAATCTCTCAAAAATTTCCTTCTTAAGAGAAGATGGGTATGGGTGTATTTATAGGGTCGGCAGCGACCCGTATGGGTCACCGCCGGTTATGGAAGACCTTTGATTTTGGTTGTGGGACGATGCCCAACTTGATGCAAGGTGGCCTAAAGAGGGAAGATTAGGGCTTTAAGGTGGGTAGGCAGGTAGGAAAGCATTGAATGAGGGGAGGTGGGAACCTAGGGATAGATAAAAGGTGTTTGGAGGGTGGAAAAGCATTAAATGAGGGTCTAGGGATAATTAATGGGATGTGATTCAGATAATAAATATGATTACGTATTAAGGGTGAATTAAGGGAAATAAAATAAATGATGGGATAAGATAGGAAAGTGGGAAATTCAAATAAATGGGATTTAGTAGGGAAAAGGGAAATTTGAATAGGAAGAGAGATATGTATGTGCAATATGATGACGAAGGGGAGCAAACGTCGGATGGGGGATAAATGTACCAAAAATTAGTGTCAACATTTACCCCTTTTTGTTGAGTGGTTTGTGTTGGGCAAGCCATGAGGTAAAAATGAGAAGCGATGAAAGATGATGGTTGAGGTGCTCCCCCTCAAACTAGGGATCGATGGTACGAAGAAGAATTGATCACTAGGCTGAAAGAGATAGATGAATGGATAAAGAGGGGAAAGGATGAGAAAATAAACGTATGAAAGAAGATACCCCATGTGAAGAGCGATAAGGACAAAAATAAAAATATAAGTTATGGCAGTGATTTTGGAATCACTTTGATAGGGAACAAAGTACGTCCTCAATGGAGATGACAGAAATGTCCTACGAACTTGTGAGTTGGTGAAAACCACTACAAAATGGAGGGATTCTAATAGGGAATCCACTCAAATGGATGTGCAAGCCATGGGACCAATGGGTCAAAGGTAGACGTCAAAAACATGCGCAAAAAATGTGAGGATGGTCAAGAAAATGGGATTGAAGGAATGTTGGGGGAAAAGTGGATGTGATATACTACATACATGAGGAATCGATCAAATATATGTCCTAATGGGATAGAAAATGGAAAGATGGCCACAACGGTGGGACTAAGATGAGATATGGTGCCCCAAGAGGGAACACAAATATGGCCATGAACAGTGGGTTTGAGATGTGTTCAAGAATGCACTGCTAGATAAGATGATAGGAAAGGATAGTAAGATGAGGCACATAAGTCAAAGATCGGTGTGTTATGGGTGACACACAAGCCTAAAGTGGAAGAGATAAAAGGATTAGATGAAGATAATCAGATGAGATGATATAAAATATTGGATGAGACGAATTAGATGAGATGAGATAAGATATTGATGAGATAGATTGGATGAGAGGTTGATGAGATAATTATTTGGGTGAGATAAGATAAAAGATTGCTAAGATGAGACAAGTGATTAGATGAGATGAGATAATAGATGGGGTGAGATGAGATAATAGATGGGGTGAGATGAGATAAAAATATCAGATAAGATAGATTGGATGAGATGAGATAAGATGGTGTGATTGGATTGGATCGGATGTGATAGATAAATGTGACCTTATGAGGATGACCAAAATATAGGAAGGAGAATCCATCATAAGGAGTGCACATAGGATAGATGTTTTTAGACTGGATTGGAGGTAAACGTGAAAGGGAACAACACAATGTATTGCACTTACAACCATTGACATGTGTTAACATATAACTAACAGTATTTAGTCGTATACAAGATCTTGAGGGAAGGATGGAAAGTGTGCTTATGAACCTACTGTAGACATGATAAAGGGGTTAAGATAGAGAGTATACAGGGAAATATGGGTTCTCCTTAGGTGGTAGTCCTAGGTCTATGCCCCAGCTTTAAGAAATATGACACAAAATGATCAATGTGGGAATTTTGCAAAGGATGGGAAATTTGATCGATGTGGGAAGCTTTCCAAGGATGCTTTGCTTTTGACATTTGGATTTTTCTTTAGATACTTTTAAGAAGGTTGATCAATGCGAGAAGCCTTCATTACCATTATTTAAGGGGGTACCTGATGCAACCTAGAATTCCCCAATATAAGCCCAGGCATGCTGGCACATCACTCAGCCTAGACTGAGTGCTCACCTGAAGCGTGTAAAGGTACCAAGGGTTGTTGTTGTAGGATGTTAGCATGATGAAGACTTTAATCATTCAAATCTATGACTAATAAATATATCATTCTACAGTGCATGCTTAGATCTAGATCTAGAGAATAACAAACTTTAAAACAATGATGAAATCAAGCATGCAATACTAAACTATAACCATGATAACACCTTGATTCAGTCCATAATCTCCATTATATTAAATGCAATAATACACAGAAGCTTCCTTACACTAACGGTAGTATATGCTCATGCGCGTAATAGATTTGTCAGCATAATCTCACTATCACCTAGTTCTAACACGTATATCCTATGCTACACAATTCACAACATATTTATAGGGGTGAGGACTTGCCCTTCACCGCTTATCTAATCCCAAAATAGGTCACACACTATTATTAGCCACACACCGTTATAAAAATAGCCACACATGCAAGTGCGCTAACAATAGACTACTTTTAGTTAACTGATAGTAGTAGATCTATTCCCAACATGTGTCCATGCAAAGTGCTTCATAGTTGATCCTCCAAAAATATCCAATGTGTTTCGTGTAATTATTTGACTGGTTTGTGTGCTTCGCATGCTATCTCCAAAAATAGATCCTCATCGTAGAAACGGCTAAGTCCCAAACTTGTTTCTATTATTTGCGCATGATCCTTTCTGATACTTCTGCGCCTTTGAATATGCTCTGATTTCCCACGTGAACCTTCTATATTTTCTTTGCTACGTGCCAAAGTCTGACTGATTAACATTACCCCATGATAGTTGCATTACCACCCCAATAATGGTTATCTCCAAAATGAATCAAAGAATATGAAATAGAAAAATAGATAGAATTCTAATGAATAAAAGAATATTTTTACCTTGTAGTATCTTTTTCTTCAGCTTGAATAACCAATTCGGGATATACTTCTTTTATCTTCACCTCTAAGGTCTATCAATAATCAAGCACAGCCTTTGACTTCTCTAGAATATCCACTGTAATTGATTTTAACTCATCCCTTGTAATCTCTCCCTTCTCATTTTGCAAGACCAACACAATGTTGGAAATGGTAGTCATTCTCCCTTCTAACAAGTCCATATTTTGCGTGATGAGTTCCCCAAATTCATATTTCGTTTCCTTGTGTGGTTCTTGAGCTATTGTAAGGGCCTCACGCTTCTGCTTAACAAGTGTTGATAGTTCTGCATGGCCCAATGTCTCATCTTTCATGGCCTTCAGAACCTCATTGTCTTCCAAAATGGTCATGGTCCTTATAACTACTTCTGGCGTTATATAAATATTCAACGCTTGATCTACCTTATTTAGTTCCTCTTGCAAGCTCTAAGGCAACCCCTCATATGATGTAATCTTCCGCATCACTGAAGCCTTTTCCTGCTCTTCTTCCTGTGTTGGATCCTTTGATCCTAGCATGCGCAGATGTTCATCTTCAAGCACTAAGTCCACAAAGGAAATGTTTTGGGTACTTTTGGCTCTAAGTGTGGCCTAGCCTTCATGACATTGTCTCCAATCTTCTCTGCCATGCTGATAAAAACAACGTTCTTCTTCTGTGCTAAGAATATTTCCTAATTTAGGTGCGTTATTTCCTCATCCTTAGTCTTGATCTCCTCCCTTAGCACCCTAATTGTTGCAGATTTATCCATATTTTAACATGATACCTTTGTTGATACTTTCACCAAAACATTACTTACTTACTCATCTGACATAACAGTAGGCTTTCTTATTATGTTTCTATCCTAAGGTGTCTTTTTCAACCTCCTTGATACGCATGACTCCTCACACACATCAAAGTCTTGTTCATCCATGTGTGTGTGCATCAACCATGACAATTGATTCCTTGTGTGCATGGTTGCCATATCTTCATCCATCAACTCCCAACCATACAACTCCTTTTGTGTCATTGTGCTCTAGAAAAGGATGAGGAAATTTTTACATGTATCATTGGCGTAGCCCATGGCTGGTGGAATATATTCCCCCCTTGCTTCTAGATCTCGGCTACTTAGGAACTTGGGCTTCAAGATTTGGAACTTGTGATGTTGTGTCCTGAGTAGTCTCGATTGTTGTCTCATCTACCCCTTTTTCTCCCTCTTCTCAATCCTTCATTTCTTCATCTTTTTGTTCTTCCACGTTTTATGCAGGTGTAAGAGAATTGGGTGTGCTTTCCTCATAATCTTTCACTTCCTCATTCAAATTCAATTTCCTTCTTCTTTTCTCAGTTGTATCCTTCTGTGGAGAGATTCAAGGCGATCTACTCATAGTTTACAAAGTAGCACCTTGGGTTCTTGTTCTCTTGAATACTCACTTGAAACAACACTCTCCTTGGACTAATTCAAAGTCCTCATCATCTCCTTCTTGTGGCTGAGGTGGTGTAGTCACGCGCTCAGCTTCTTCCTTATTTGAGGTTGTCTTCTGCCTTTGTGTTCCAAACCACCATTATCTTCATGTTCTTCTTCTTCATCATCTGCCTGAATTATTTCTATGGGCTTAGGTATTGGAACATTTTCCATTGTATGCTTACCTTTTGGTGGCCCTGGTAGTCGCGAACTCATTCTCCACATACTTAGTGTTCTCCAGCTTGGGTTTGAGTTGTAGGTACACAAGCATCTGCTCTAGTGTCCCCAACTACCAATCTTATAGGCTTTATGCTTATAACATCTGAGATAAACCTTTCAATGTAGGCATTCCACCTGGAATACATATTTCTTTCTCAAAGTATGGTAGTCATAATCTACCTTATCTATATTGAAGGTTAGGTGGTGTGCAACTAAAAAATGATGAAATGATGCTAGAAATACCTTTTTGTGAAGGCATATGGCATAGTTTGCACCATGGGCTCCAAGGCCCCATCCTTCATCGTAAATCACGTGATGCAAAAATGTTGGTAGACCATGAACTGAACTTCCTTACCCACCACCAAAGGTAATTGCTTGGGTATGCACCACTCTTCTTTGAACGCCACACGGAGTCTATCATACCACATCTCTACCCTCTGCTTGAATGGTCCACTCATTGATCCATCACACAAGTATTTGCCAAATCTTTCCATAGGTGACTTGTGTTCCATGGGGTACTCCTAAATCTTCTCCTTTGGCCCATCAGGCACCCCAATCTCCATAAACACTAAGGACAATAACACAACACCAAAAATTATTCTATCACTTGTCCACACTTCTTCAATGATTGTCTTTGCTATGTGATCTGAAATATTATAGACCACTCCTTGAGACATCTTCTTTGTGACAATGCAACCACATTGTGTTTACCTGTGACCACCTTCCTTGGTCATTCAGCTTTGTTACAAGATGTGCAGTTGCCTGCACTACTGGGTAATTTTTCAATTTGTCAATGTCCATGCCGTGTGGACCTTTGGTATACCCCAGATCCTTCCTTGTCTCTAGGATTGTGGCCTTATCAATTAAATCACTATCTAGGTCTAACCCTGAGGCCCTTAGTCCTGTCACTATTGAAATAAAAGTAGTTGTGATTCTTACCCTCCAACGAAGTAAAAGAAATCCTCATGGACTTTTTTCATCAACCATTGATACAATGGTTCAGAATTTCCAAACTATGGCAACTCATACAACTGGTAGAATCCATTCAAAAAATTCTCACCCACGTCATCATATACTAGCATATCTTTTGTTGTGTGCTTGTTCATTTTTGTGCTCAGCAATGCATCAAGATCCTTATTATTTGATGTTCGATGGTTTTAATCATTGATTTTACATTGGTGGATATGGGAATCACATTCTTGTTCCATAATCACACCCTCTCGATACTACATTTCTAAGAAATTACTCTCAAGAGCAATTTCATCTTCCACTTCAGCCTTCTTCTTCCCCTTTTCTCCTGTTGTGGGTGCTTTCTTTGGTGTCATTTGAAAAATATCTCTTTTCTTCCCTTTATAATTGAGCAAGTCAAAACCCTAGTTTAAATATTTGTTTCCTAGTGGAAATCATGTACCCTAGCTCATTTATAATGAATGTATGCTTCACTCAAACCCTTCACCTATGGGAACGCAAGCTTATCCTGTGCACAACCCTTCTCTCCACGTCTGGTTTCACACTCTTCGCACGTCTACACAATTGCTCAACTTGTTCACACTTATCCCTTTTCAAATTCTCTCAATTACAATAGTAAAAATGAACTCACATCCCATCCTTATATATAATTTGAAAAAGGTAGTGTATTTATTGCTCCTCCACCTACCAATAATCCTCTCATTAATCGACCATTTTTTGTTATTTCCATGCGGTACATCTTCATGCCAAAATTATAACCTTCTAGCACTCCCTCCTACCTTTTGGCTACAGACTTCTCTTTAGTGCACTTCCATGTTCCTAAGTACCTCATCACTGCACCTTCCACTGGTAGTATTCCCAGCCTCGGCTTACCTTGTGTTATACTTGTTTCTTCATTCATCTCTATCTATGGTCCCCATGTCTAGAAGAAACCTTTTTCTTTTCAATTCTCTAACCTTGAATAACACCTGTACTAGTTTGTTCCTTTCATGTGTACTTATTTGCATCAGTTTTGAACCTAGATATCAATAGCCTACCCCACACTAAGGGTATGTGTAGTCCTCTACGCATAAAAATTCTTCAAATAGTAATTAGCTTCTGGCACATAAATGCGCTTATTATACAAACACACCAACTGAATTGAAAAAGTGTAGCGATAAAGAAGGAAATACATTAAGGAAATGCAGAATTGAAAACCTAATCTAAATGGCAACATTGCCTTATTACAAACACCAAGAAGACTTATTTATAGTAGGGCTTCAACCTACTCCCATTGAAGTAACCTGGGTAACCATATTCCATCAAGTGCCTCTAACTGACAAGTGCCTGATTTGAGTATGTGAGTGATAACATATGGCCCCAACCAATGTACCTTGAGTTTTCCTGGATGGTGCAAAAATTTAGAATCATAAAGGAGCACCATATGTCATATCTCAAGATTTTTATCCCTGATGTGTCTATCATGCCATGCTTTTTGCCTGGCCTTCTCTTGTTTTTGACTCCAACATGCTATGGCTCGTCACTCATCCAACTTGATTAACTTTTCAATCTATTCTTCTAATGCTTTCTCATCAGCAAGACCTCTAGCATGTACAATATGCAAAGAAGGTAACATAAATTCTATAGGAAGAACTGCTTCTGTGCCAAAGACTAACTAAAATTGTGTGGCTTTGTTTAACCTTTTATATGTTGTCTGATATGCCCAAAGTACTACAGATACTTTATCATCCCAATCCTTTCTTCCAACATCACAGATTTTTGTCAATTTCTAGCTCAAAATTTTGTTGAAAGCCTCAACAGTCCCATTTTCCTGAGGATGATAGGGTGTAGTCTTATGGTGTGCAATCATGAATTCATCCAATAAAATTCTAATTATCTCATTAAGAAAATGTGTGCCCCTATCATTGGTCAAACTTAAAGGACATCCATACCTTGTAATAATATTTTCCCATAGAAACCTGGCTATTGTAGCCATTTGTACAATACTTTATAGGTGTTGCTTCTGCCCACCTTGTCAGATATTCTGTGCAAGTTATGATGTAGAGAAATCTAGTTCTATGTGTAGCTAGTGAAATAGGACCCACAAAATCTATATCCCATTTCTCAAATGGCTCTGCACTAGTAATAGGTCTCAGAGGCATTTCATCTCATTGACCTGGTTTCCCAAGACGTTTGACAATGATCACATGCCTTACAAAATTCCTTACAATCTTTATATAGGGTCTCCCACCATAATCCAGTGAGTAGAATCTTACACGCAGTGGCATCACCTGCATAGTGGCCACCTGCAATACCACCATGAGCTTCTTCCATAATATATGTGCACTCATGTTCCAATAGATACAATGGTGCAATACTTCATCATGACCTAATTTGTATAGGTCACCACTAATTAACATATAGGGCTGTGGTGCATATAGCAAGCTTTTATCTTCTCCAAGGATTTCATTCCTTCTAGTGCCATACTTGTTCGTAGAAAGAAAACAATATCCTCTAATTTTGATGATGCTCATTATAACATATATAACTATGCATCTAACATGGTATCTTCAATTTCTTGTGCTTCTTCTCCTGATTGTATTCTAGATAAATGGTCTAGTCTAGAATTACTTTTCCCTGGTTTTACCACAACTGTGAAATCAAATTCCTAAAATAAGAGTACCCATCTGCATATGCACCCTTGTAGAATGGGCTTATTTACCAAATACTTCAATGCCATGTGATCTATATAAAAGATGAATGGTGTAGCTAGTAGGTACTACTGGAATTTATGTAGCGCATAGATCATTGACAAAGCTTCACACTCTGTAGTTGTGTAATTTTGTTTTGTAGGAGTCAGCTTTCTACTAGCAAAATAGATAGGATGATCTACAATACCTTCTCTAGGTTGAGCCAACACCGCGCCAATGGTACATGCCAGAGGCGTCAACATGTACATGAAATGGTTGGTCCCATGAAGGAAAATGTAGAATAGACACGGTAGTAAGTTTCTCCTTTAATGTCTCAAATGTGCATTGTTGCGGTTCTCCCCAGTAGAATGTACCTTTCCCTTTTAGTAACTCCTCCAATGGTGTAAAAAATTTGGCATATCCTTTGATAAACTTTCTGTAATATCTTGTATGACCCAAAAATCCATGCACTTCACTCTAACTGGTAGGCTCTCTTAGGCCTATAATGACTATAACCTTGGCTGGATCAACCAAACAAACCTTCCTTACAAATTATGTGTCCTAACAGTACTCCAAATAGTGTAGAAAATATGCACTTCTTGATGTTCAAATAGATACTCAACTATCTACATCTTTCAAACATTAAGCGCAGATTGTCAAAATGATCCTTAACTAATCCATACACCATCCAATCATCTAAATAGACCTGTAAGAAGTTGTGAATAAATTCCTTGAATGCTTGAACAACTATGCGTGAAAACACAGTAGGCGCAATTTTCAGACCAAAAGGCATTACAGTATAGGTGAAGCTACCCCATTTAGTAGTAAACATAATCTTTTCCTAATCCTCCTAGGCAATTCGAATCTGATGATACCCAGACAACCCATCTAAAAATGAATAGATTTCATGCCATACAATGCCTTCCAGTATTTCCTCAGTGAATGGCATAGGAAAGGGATCAGTCACACATGCAGCATTCAGCTCCCTGTAGTCCATGTAGATCCTAATCTGTCCATCCTTCTTGATATTGATCACCATTGGACTAACCCATTCTGACTCATCAAGGGGCTTGATAATCCCAGACTTCAACATTTTTTCAATCTCTTCTTTGACCTTTTCACGCAAGTTGGGGTTCATCCTGTAGGGTCTCTTTCTAACTGGGTGCACCCTCTTTAAGCTTTATCTTCATCTCCCCTAATGATTCATGCATGCCTTTAAGTTCATGGTACCCCCTAGGGAATAAGTCTTGATAATCCCTTAGTAACTCTATGATTTTTGTCCACTTCAGAGTTCTGACCAATAGTCTCCAATTATGGCTTCCTTAGGCTCAACATCTGATCCAATATTCACCTTCTTTGTCTTCATAGGTTCATGATAGGTGCGCGTGGTCTTATCTACACTTTCCAACACCTCACGCCTACCTGTTGAATGGTTTACATCCAGATTTTCTACTTCTTCATCATCCACTAAGTAGACCATTTTTCCTTTTTCTTTCTCAAGGAAAGCGCATTGAAGTAGTGTGGCATCGGCCTCTATTTCTTCAACAAGATGTGCTCCTGAGTTTCCTTCATCCAATAACTCCTGAAGGAGTTCTTCAAACTTGGCACTATCTCCCATAGTTAAGCACTTTATGACTTTTAATGCTTCTTCCACCGGAGGCTTTGTAGAGAAGAAGTCAAACATCTGGGCCATTCCTACAATTAAATCTTGCCAATTTCCAGTCTCTCTATGGAGTTCTGCATATACATACCAAGCACGCGTGCATCCTTGTAAAGTGGAATAAAACTTGTGAACCCATAGTGAAGGTGGTAAATCTTCCTTCCCTTCTTTCCAGAGTCTCTCACACTTCTGAACATGGTGTTGAACAGGTTTATTACCATGATAAGTGCAGATTTGAGTAGGTGCATTGCTCCTGAAGAACCTAGTAGCAAGAGCAATCCTAATTTCATTCCATCCTACAAGATTATCCTTGTGGGCCACCCACCAGCATGTTTGTTGTCCCACGTAGTGTATATGCTAGCATATTTCTTCTTTCTAGTGGGTCTATCCACTATTCCTCCATGGCACACAAGAATACCATAGGATCTCCTTCTCCGGTGTAACAAGGTACTGAGTTATTACCTATCCTCCTGACATAACATGGTTTTCTTCCCTTAGGAAATATGCTCTTGACTTTGCACCCTACCAACTCATAAGTGTTATGAGCCCAATTATCACAAGCAACACTTGTAGTATCGCTAATAGACTAGGCATCCTCCCACTGAATTATTCCTTCTTTAGTTGGCTCAAGCATCTCTAGATCTCAGATGGCACGTACATAAATCCTATTCAGATCTTCTTCACTTAAGGGCTCAACATAGGGCACAAATTTTCCATCTGTTAAAGGGATAATAACTCTTTCCTCCTTGTTTTCAAAACTGATATAACCCTTGTTGAACCGAAGATCAACATTATTTGCATAGCACCAAGGATGTCCCAATAGAGCTGGGAAGCTATCCGACTCTGCCAGTGCTAAAACCTCAAAATCTCCAGTGAACTTGGCTCCTTGTATGGTAATGGATGCATCTTTTAAAACTCTGATGGGAGTGGCCTTAGTCTGATTAGCCATGAACAATACATTAGAGGATGGATGCAATGGGGGTCTCCCCATTTGTACCCATGCATCTAAGGTAAGAACATTGACTTTTGTGCCTGTATCAATCAATATATTACTCAATAGCCACCCATCCACAACAACATTTAGAGTGATTTCCTTGTCATAATCTAGGCTATGAGGGGGAAGATTTACATGCAGGATCTTCCATCCAGTCTCAGCACTTGTGTGTAGAGTGTTTCCTTTTAACCAATTCCCTAATAGTGGAATGATATGTTCCTAGTGCAACAATTTGCACACTTCTCTCAAGTCATCTATATCAGTTTGGACCGTCTCTGATGCTTTCTTTTGCTCCATCTTCCATGATTGCTCTTTTAAGTATTGTATCTCACCCTGAAGATTCCTGAGAACTTCCATGGTTTCTTGATAAACCTCCTTCTAATGGGCAGGATCTAGGTACCGTGCATGTAGAACCTCCTCCTTAGTGATGGTAGGCTTCTATTGTAATGCTTCTCTGGCATGTGCTACCTCAGCGTGGGTCGTGATCTTTACTTGCAACACCTCAGACTCTGCTTCCAACTTAGGCATCCATTGATTTTCCACAACGCGCTGTATCCTAACCATCCCCGCACCTTTGTTTTCTTATTTATGCTGCTTACTAAGATGCTCATATAAGTCCAGGAACTCCTCATAGCTATGGTTCTTTCCACAAAAATAACATGTAATATTCTGAGGACATTCACACCTGTATTGTTCAGGAGATATGCATGTATAACATGTTCTGCGAGGGAACTCACTTCTTCCACCACCACAGCCTCATCCTATGAATCCACCGTGGTATCCTCAACCTCTGCCATGATTGCCTTCAAAATGCCCTTCATTCCGATCATAGCATGCCTGATTGTGATCCTGGTCCTGATGCTCGTTCTTACCTTTAGAGTTATCTGAGACTCCTATCTGTCATACACCAATATCTATAGCATCATGGATCTGACCAATCAGTTGGTAGTCTTCCATGTCATGAGTCGTGGACCTACAAATTTTACAGTAGCTTGAAACGTTCTTCCTTATCACGCGTTGTAGTAATGGGCAGCGACTAGCATCATGGTTTAAATGGCATATCTCATAATCCAACAACAATGAGTGCACTAATCTGCGAGGAAAACTATCCTTTGTGTGACCTTCTACTTCACAATCTATGCACCAAATCCCTGTCCGTGTCTTATGTGTTGAATTTTCCAATAGTTTCTCCAACTACTTTTGCCATAGCTGTGATCTATGCTTCTAAAAATGGGCTCACCCTAGTGTCTATACTTCCAACTACCTCAGCGTGTAAGGCTACTTCAAGTGCTTCGTGTGGATCAGTGTATGTCTTATGTGATAATGCCCTCCTAAAAGGGGTAATCAAGGACCCCAACGAACCATTGTGCATGTTGGCTTGCATGTATGTCATAAGAAAGCTTAGATAACAGTGTTTTAATATGGGCATCATACTCTCTGACACTTTCAGTAGTTCCTTGCTTAATATCCTTGAGTGCACTTATACTCTTCTGCTCAAACTCAAAGATGTGAAACTCTTTAAGGAATGCATATTTCAAAGTTGTATAGTCTACGCAAATCTGATCAGGGTCAAACTTTCTATACCAGCTGTGTGTGTGCCCTTGTAACGTAGTAGCAAATTGGCTTTCCCTACGCTCAGAAGCCATGATTCCTTTTGCATGCCACAATATTTCACACATATGCACATGTTCAGTAGCATCTTCTATGCCCCTATACTCTGGAAGATGAAGAGACATCTCCATGTAAATATTCTGGGGTTGGTGCGGACCTTTCCCACCTGATCCAGAACCTCCTGTGTTTCCTCTACCTCCAGAACCACCAAATCCATCAAAACTAGAGCTACCTATGCCTCCTGATCCCAAACATGTAGTTGGGGTCAGACCAGAAGATGTACTTCCCTATGTCCCAATAGTAGAACTGAACTATACCCCGATAGTCTACGAAGCGTTACCACTCCCAGAAGTTAGTCCAAAAATCTGGTGCACCTGTATTCTGTGCTGATGATACACCCAAAAAGGTACTCCCATATAACAACGAATTCATTTGCGCTGCCATCGTTGTGCCTCTATAAGACTTTCTCCTACTCTCCCACTACTTGAATTAGCTTACTAACTGTTTGTTGTACTAGATGCTGGAAAACCAAGCACAAGGGAAAGGTTGCTAGGTGGATTCAGATGTGCACCCATGGGCCCAGGTCATCTCTATTGGCGCACTTCTACATGAGGTTGAGGAGGGATCCCTATCATGCTTTCCCAGATGGGGGAGTTCCTGATGCTCTGGCTCCACATCTCCTATGTGAGCTCCAAATCCTTCACGATCCATCTCTCTCCTCAACACCATCTACTCTATAATGTCTTGCTACTTCTCTACCTCCCTCTCGCACACCTCATTATACTTAAGCCACATTTCCTCTCTCTACCTTTCTGCCACTAGGTCTGCCATCTTTCACCAACCCTGCTCCTGCCCCCACGTGTGGTGGGGTTTAGTTAGCCATCGGTTTACTCTCCAAATTCAAAGTTACCATCAAGATCTTGATCGCCAGTGGAATGGCTTGTAAGTAAGTTCCCCTTGGATATCGTAAAAACTATAATTTAGCTACCTCTGGGCACAAATAAGTGGAAATTGAGTACTCCAAGATATAACTATCCAAAACACCACAGAACCACGTATCCACAGCGAGTCCAAATCAGATCAGCATCATAAAGGGCTTGAAATTATTCCTGCATCTAGACAAGTGCATGATACCTCCAATTACACTTATATATATAAGCAATCAACCACTCATATAATTCTACTGGAAAGATAGTGAAAAATCTCTCATATAAATTATCATACAGATTATGTTCCACCCACACACGTGTTAAACTTAGATCCAGTGCTGAACCGCCGTGTGTATTCTTCTTCCAGATCATGTATCCACTCCTCAACACTTGCTAAGGTCAATTGATATGTCTTCATCACGAACCATCTTGAAAACAACTGAAAAAGAGGTCCTGGCAACGAAACCAATGATGCATCCTAGAATTCACTAATACAATCCCAAGCTCGCTAGCACATCACTCAACCTAGACTGAGCATGCTCACCCTCTTTAGGGTTGTTGTTGCAAGTTAGCATGATGAAGATTCAAAGGTACTAATATATCCTACTCTTTAGGGTTGTTGTTGCAGGATGTTAGCATGATGAAGACTTTTAATCATTCAAATATATGACTAATATAGGTCCTTCTACAGTACATTTACCTTTAGATCTAGATCTAGATATTAGGGGAATTAAGTTGTTAGGTAACTTAAATGGTATTGATAACCATGATGTCTAGTTCTCTCCTAATCAATGGTCATGTTCTTTGAATATTATTTCCTTGAATGGCTATAACCATGGTTCTTATAACACCTTGCCTATTCAGTCCATGTATCTCCATTATATATATGAATTGTTGCTCAGTAAAGGTACACAGAAGCTTCCTTACATCATAAGCAGTGTTCTTGGCTTGGTATGATACGCTCATGCCTTACAATAATAGTAACAGATAGCATATTTGTAGCATAATCTCACTATACCTAGTTCTCACACCTGTATGCTCTCTATGCTACTACATAGTTCACTACATATTTATAGGGGTGGGGAATTTCCCTTCACCGCTTATCTAATCCCAAAATAGGTCGCATGCTATTATTAGCCACCCACCTTTACAAAAATAGCCACACATGCAAGTGCACTAACAATAGACTGCTTTTAGTTAACTGACAGTAATAGATCTATTCTTGGCCTGTGTCTATGCAAAGCACTTCATAGCTGATCCTCCAAAAATAGCCAATGCATGTCGCATAAGTCTTTGACCGGTTTGTGTGCTCCGCACGCTATCCCTAAAAATAGATCCTCATCATAGAAACGGCTAATTCCTGAACCTGTTTCTGTTCTTCGTACGCAATCCTTTCCGATAATTCTATGCACCTTGAATGCGCTCTACTTTCACCACGCGAACCTTCTATATTTTCTTCGCTAAGTGCCAGAGTCTAACTGATCGATAATAGCCAACCTTCAAGGGAATGGTTGACATTTAGACTTTTTCTTTTGGATATTTGGATTTTTTTTAGATGGCAAGATTATGATATTCATGATAGCTATCCTTCAAGGGATCAGTCTATACTTTTCAAAATTTTGCTTTATATGAACAATTGTCCTTCGAGGGAGCAATCTGTTTCTTTTGGATAAGATAGCTTTTGATATGAGCATGATAACACCCTAAACTTTACAAAGTAAAAAGTATGACTAACAAGGGAAGGCTAACACCATTGCCACCTATAATCAAGCTCCAATTCTATAAATGTAACGCTAATTATCAAAGCTTAAAAGCATGTATAAGAAAGTAAACTAAATGAAATTAAACACTAATCTACAAAGCATCCTTACTATGTATTGAATTGTTAAACTAAAAAAGACCTAAATAGATCTAAGAGGGAAATCAAATTGGGATTGTTGCTACTCCAAAATAAGGTGAAATGGTATCTCTAAATGACTCAAAGATCATATTGGATGCCCATATACTAACCCCCATTGAAGACTTTAGGCAAGGATTGAGCTTGGTTATAAATAATATTTCTTATATGAGATGCAAATCAAAGAATGGTGTAAAGTTGGAAGGTAGTACTTAGTCTTATTTATAGTTTTACCTTTGAGGAAAACTAGCATTTTGATGCATGTGGGACTAAAAGTACAAATTAGATTAAGAATTTCTAATCGTGATTAAGATTTGGTAATCATAATTAGTGAATTAACAAGTGATTAGGATGTGATGAGCCCTAATCAACCACTTAAGCTCAATTAAAAGGCTAGGATAAGCTTTTGAAGCTTTTTGAGATGTTGTGGAGGGAAATGGGGTGATTTTGAGTGGTTGGAAGAGGGGTTTGAGCCAATAATAGGGTATATTAACTAGAATAAGGGGGAAATAAGCTTAATTAGCTAATAATCACTAATTATTTGTTTGGAAGAGAATTTTGACTTACGATTCGTCATAAAGTGGCATCATGAATACGAAAGAGGTTAGGCAATCAACAATGTGTTTTCAATTGGCCAAAATGGTAAGAAACGTTAGTTAATTAATGGAAAACACTAATTATAATGGAATTGGGAAGAATGAGATTGATTTATGTGCGTTTAGCAATAAGATTGCAAAAGTGGAATATAGGTGTCTACATTTGCCCATGTTTGAGATGAAGTAAGTAACTTCTCTTCAAATATAGTAGACAAGCATAAACAAGTAAATTTTTGAAGAAAAATTAGTAGGATGAAGGATGCCCCCTCAAGTGTCAAAGGGTTAATAGAAGAAGTCAATCGACGATCGAAAATATGATTGAAATAGATAAAAGAGGTAAGGATAGGGATAAACATGGTTGTTTATTACCCTAGGTGATTTAGAAGAAAAATTAATAATGATAATAAATGATAATGAAGAATGTAGGACAAGCCCAATATTTGCATCGAATCCTTCAATAAACAACTTTTTTGTATCATTTTACCCCTAGATCTACATCATCAACCTTTATTAAAATAAACAAAAGTGTAAATAACATGAAAATCTATATTACGAACATTTTTTTATTACTAAAAATATGTAACTTCATGCAACATACATAATGAAATGCAATACGAGAAAGTAAACCAACTAACCTAACAGAGAAACTAGTACAATCACACATACTCAAACAAGCAATGTTTAAGACAGTTGCACCAATGTTTTTTTTATCAAGCTGCAATTCTCAAATGTTTGTGTTGTAACGACAAGGGTTAAAAATGATGCCCCAAGCAAGAATTCATGCAAGGGGAATAACAGAGGACACAAGTAGCCCTATGGAAAAGCTTTCATGCACTATAACACAATCTCTTGCAACTCACTATTGCACAAGAGTACCGACATAGTAAGTAGCCTAGCTTTTGTTAATGGAGGTAGATCACAATGATCTGTAAATCGTTTGAGACCAGAATAAGCAAGAACCTTAGAAAGATGTTTTTGTATGAAACTTTTCAATATTCGATGACAATGCATTTGATACAGGTTTCAGATGTATGTATCTCGTTTACAAAATTTTGAATTTTTGTAATTTTTTTAATTTTTAATGACTTTAACAAAAAAAATAGATTTTTGAAAAAAATTATACTGTTTTGATTTTTTTGAATTTTATATTGTTTTGATTTTTTGAATTTTATATTGTTTAGATTTTTTTGAATTTTTAGGAAGAAAATACTGTGGAAGACATAACGAAGTTATGGGACCTTGTTAAAAGTCAATGTAAGGCAAAAATATGCCCCGGGTAATAAAAAAGGTTGTCGGAAAGCATAACATGCCCCAGTGTAGTAAAAAAGGGCGCGAAAATAATTATTTATATAATAATCATCACAGCGAGTTGTAGAAGAATGTAGAAGAACCACGATGGCTCCAGGGTGCCTTGAGGGTGAGAAACACGTCATGGGAGGTAAAAATGGGTATATAAGCCATCATGGCCAATTCATTTACCACATTCACTTACCATTTTATTGCTGATTAAGCTCTAACCTATGTGAGGAAATGGCAAGGGTGCAGAACTAGAGACACCATGTGGATCACATGAGAGAATACATGAGGCTCCCAGCAGATGCACCACATGTACACAAAGCTCCCCTTTTTAACCTAGTTTTTTAAAGCATTTAATTTTTAGTTAAAATGTATTTTTTAGGGTTAAAATAGGGTAAAAATGGGGGGTGCACCTATGTTGGCGCATATGCGCTAGTGCACAAATGGGTGCACCTTTGCATTACACTGATTTTATTGGTTTTTATTTTTTTACATTTTGCGGGGGTGCACATGTGTTGGTGCACAAAAGGGTGTGCCTATGCACTATTTATCAAGGTATGTGTGGGCATGCGTGTGCTGGTGTACAAAGACATGCACCTATGCACACTCTTCTCTTTTTTTATTTTTTATTTTTTAGTGGAGCATGGGCACACGTGTGCTAGTGCACAAAGGCATGCACTTATGCAAACAAAAAAATTAGTGCAGCATGGGAACGCGTGTGCTAGTGCACAAAGGCATGCACCTATGTAAAAAACGCACTTTGAAACGTTTTTAGCATAAAATGAAGGTTGCAAGGAAAACCTAGATGGTAAAAATAGATGGATTGGATAATAAAATAGAATAATTTAATTATAGAAATAGAAAATTAAATGATAGAATAGAAGAATAAGATCATAATAAATGACCTGATTGGTTCCACAAGCGGAATAGGATGTGCTAGAGTCGCAGGAGTGACAAGGGCGACTCCGGGCGTATGAGGCGACATTTAGCCGACGCAACCATATTTTCTTGGAGATCACCCTGGAGGTGACCGATTTATCTTACGTGGCTCACATGCCATGAATTACTTTACATCATAGCCTACTCGCAGCCTTAGCTGAGAGATTGTGAAGCGAAATTCAAATCTTCCAATTGCCTACAGTGAGATGAGCATCACTTTAGAGGATGTACGGAGGATCTTATGAGTTCCTATCCAGGGTCGCTTGATCACCTATGATGGTCTCCAGGACCACATTCTGCGATAGATAGCTGAGTTTTTTAGAGTAGTACACATACCCTGTCGATGCTATGTACCTTAGGATATGATAATATAATATATATGGGTTGATGGAGATGCCGACATGTGGCACACATCCCCTTAATTAGTTATATGGGCTCACATAGGAATTGGGTAATGGGTCGGCCTACGTTGGGATTAGGTGTTACCCATCCTATTTAAAGGATGTGAGTATCATTATGAGTAGGTCATGTAGGTATGAGTTGATTCTTCTACTTGGTAGAGGTATATTGGAGGTGTCCCCCTCGAAGTGGATTCCCATCTTGGGAGATTGTGGAGTTACTCCTTCCTTAAGGAGCGTTGTATGGTGTTACCCTACCTTAAGGGTATTATTCTGCATATTTGGGCATCTTGGCCCACCCATATCTCTTGTGTTGTGTTATCTTCTGCAATTTATTAATTTATGATATGCAAGGTTCTTATCAAGTGGTATCAGAGCAGTGATCCGAGCAATTTGTGGGATGAAACCCTAATGTTGGTGATTCGTCTATATCTTGAGATCGACTTAGAATTTTTTAGATATTTTTTGTGGGGAGTGGATACATAGTTCAAGTGATATTCCCTCTGAATTTCAGATTTTTTGGAGCTGTTTTGCAAAATTTGTGTCTGTTTTAGGGTTGAAACCTTAATTCTAAGGTTTCATCTATATCTTCTGAATAATGACGAATTAGGAAATAAATTTTTTGGGGTTGTTGGTAATATATTAAATGGTAATACCAATGAAATTTCATAAGTGGTGGATCTATTTTGACAGAGTTATTTTCGTTTTAATGTTTTTCACTATTTTGCTCCACAGGCCACAATTTGAGAAAATTTCCTGAATTTCTTACATTTTCGGAAACCTCTCAAAAATTAAATTGGGGTTTGTGTTCTGTGATTTCTTATTTTTGGCCCTTTAGCCGAAAGGGTTAGAAAAAATTTTGATCTAAAGGGTCTATTCCTAAAACCCTAGTTTTGTGGATCATGGGGATGGTGGATTTTTTTGGAGATGGCAGGATTGATGCTAGAGAATGGTGGAACAAATTTAGGGTTAAATTCTTTAAACCATTAAATATTTGGTTATTCAAGTTGTGGATTAATGGCCCTGCACATATTTGGTTTTCTGAGTTAGAAAAGGAAAAGTCTAATTGGTCTTTGGAGGAACTGGAACAAGTTTTCATGGAAAGATGGGCAACAAAAGAAGAAGAAGATGAAGTAGAAGAAGAAGAAGAAGAAAAAGAATAAGAAGAAGTAGAAGAAAAAGAAACATCAAAAGAAGAAGAAGAAAAAGAAGATGTTGATGATGAAGCTGCTGCACAGGATAGTGCATCTCTATGGAAAGAAGCTTCAATATTTTAGTTTGAAGGGTGCATTCAAAGAAAAAAGGTAATTGTTTCCATAAACCTTAGCAGCCAATATAACTTCATCAATATGGATGTAGCTCACAATCTACATGTGCAAACAAAGCATATCAAGGAATCTCAAATGGATGGTAAGAAAATTCAAGTTTTTGAAGATTTAAAGCTTTCTATGGATAAATATGTTTTACATTCAGATTTTTATGCTTTAGATATGGATGGTATGGATATTGTTCTTGGATATCCTTTGTTAGAGACATTGGGAACAATTAATATTAATGTGCAAAAGAAATTCATGAAATTATGCTACAAGCGAAAGAAAATTACATTACAAGATATCACACTTAGTAAGGAAAAAAATAATGTAAAATTGGATCATGAAGATGAATTTGAAGATGGTGAAGAAGGGAATAAGGATGAATCAAAAGGAGATGATGATGAAAAAGAAAAAAATAATTTCTCTACTCAAGAGAAAAAAGAAATAACAAACAAGTTTGAAGAGGAAAAGAAAGTAGAGGAAAAGATTGATAAGGTTACACATACTAAGGTTGCACCATATAGACACCCATATCATCATGAGAGGAAAACATCGTGGAGACATGCTCAGACACATGAGATCAGAAATCTATATGGATATACAGGGAATTGGAGGAAGAATAATTTTGGCTATACATGGAATCAATGGAACAATAATTATATGACATGGAATCACATGAATAATCATTATGGATATGCATAGATGCTGAGGAGGAACACATATGGACCAAGATGGAATCAGACAAGCAAAATGGAATATGGAATAAGGTTTGGAGTAGCATCACCCACTAGGATTTCATATGGGTGGTTGGATGATCGAGCTTGGTGACAAGTGTGTAATAATTTAAAGCACACTCATTATATGGCTTCTTCTTATGTTTCGGGGACGAAACATGTCAAAGAGGGAGGCAATGCTATGTACCTTGGGATATGATAATATAATATATTTGGGTTGATGGAGATGCCGACATGTGGCACACATCCCCTTAGTTAGTTATATGGGCTCACATAGGAATTGGGTAATGGGTCGGCCTACATTGGGATTAGGTGTTACCCATCCTATTTAAAGGATGTGAGTATCATTATGAGCAGGTCATCTATGTATGAATTGATTCTTCTACTTGGTAGAGGTATATTGGAGGTGTCCACCTTGAAGTGGATTCCCATCTTGGGAGATTTTGGAGTTACTCCTTCCTTAAGGAGCATTGTATGGTGTTACCCTACCTTAAGGGTATTATTCTGCATATTTGGGCATCTTGGCCCACCCATATCTCTTGTGTTATGTTATCTTCTGCAATTTATTGATTTATGATATGTAAGGTTCTTATCAGTCGGGGTATGACATTCTTCATTAGGAGGTGTATGGCCAATCAGTGATTGGGATGGGTACATGTATTCCTATTAGCTCTTATCAGTGGCATATTGTTACCTGAAAATACTGGTGTTTGATTCCCTCTAGGCCTTTTTGGAGTGATTCACGGCCTATTGCAAGAAGAGGTTTAATGTTGGGGTCAGTGTATATTGGCTCATTTATACATGAATTTACACCTGATATCTTATCATGGATAGAGGTTTGTGGGTCCTACCACACTGTTACAGACATAGGATTAGGATCATATTGCAATTAGACATCCTTTAAAAGCATTGAGAGCTCAGGTTCTTAGAGATCCATCTGTCATGGGTTGGATTCCAGATGGGGATGATATTTCCGACCATAGGGGAGATACAGATTACTATATGTGAGAGTTTGATGAGGTACAACCTCACATGATCACATTGCAGCCCTACAAGTTGTACCAGTGTCCTCAAGATTTTCTTGAGTTGAGTACTACTGTCATGGATCATTTCATTCTTGGGAGCAGGAACCATATCTTGGAGTGGTGCAGAGTGGATAAGGTTCAGTGTCAATTTGGTCTCATACAAGGGATTCATGGTGATGAGATGTGGTATACATGTAGAATCAGAGAGGTCTTCCTTAAGGGGCCTCAGGTCAGGTTGGGTCTAGTGTGCACTAGCTTCTTACAGGTGGTTCTATAGCCTTGGGTACAATGGGCACAAACAGTGGATCCAGGGATAAGCCCAAATTATGCAGCGTGGTATGTGACGGTGCTGCCATGTAGATTGACTATACCACATGAAGTATTTGATGCAATAGCATAAGGGGGACATGGCCCAAATCCTAGGGCACAAGCATAGGATCAGGTACAGGTAGATCTAGAGGGAGGACCACATATAGGGGTACCAGTATAACAGGTGCTTGTCCAACAACAGGTCTTAGTACATCATGAGGTAATGGTGTAACCATAGGTGTTGGCACCACGGATGCCCATTCAAGTTCCACTACGGGCACCATTGTAGGCGACCCCTCATGCGAGTCTATGACACAGTCCACCAGGAGGTGGAGGAGATAGCAGGGGTGGTGAGGATATGAAGTAGTATGTTCAAGATATACAGGCTGGTGGGCAGGTGGTTGCCTTACAACAGCAACTACAATAGGTAATAACTCTACATCTTTAGGTTGCAACTAAGAGGGACCTAATAAAAACAACACAATAAAATAAGAAATAAACACTGAATATTATAATATGCAAATTGAAATTCATTCGGGATATTATTTCAATATAGAAGATTATAATATATAGATTGATAGTCTCCTACAAAGGAGGAGTCAATCATGATCTCCTAGAGTCTCTCTATCTCACACAAATCTCTCTAACAATTCCTAGTATCTCTCAACCTTATCTATGAGTTGTATATGAAAAATCATTATTGCACACACATAGATTTATCTAATGTTCACAATAACTAAACTATTCCTAACATTCACCCCCTTAGTGTGAATATGGGAAAAAAATACACACTCTTATCTGCAGTATGCTCTCCTCTATGGAGCATGTCAAACTCTATGACTCATGACCTTGATACTAATGAAGGGAGAAATGCTCAACCTTATATGGTTTTACAGGTTTGCCACAAACCTTGACGTGTAACAGATCCATCGCTTGTCCACCTCTTGTGGTTTTCTAGATCTCCCACAAACCTTTTCAAGATCCATGAACTGTCTTACTGTGGTGTTGTTCACCTATTTCATTACATCAGGAATTTTATACATTATAATTGAACAATAATTTGTTCTTATTCTCACAAATGCACGCTGAAAGCAAACACACAACTTAAAAATTTGGCCACTAGTTCAGTTTTGCGGCCTCGTTGATGGTGCTTGACGAGAGGTCACTGATCAACCTCCTTCCTCCATTGCCTCTAGCCTCCATCTAATGTCCCTACTAACTCAGATGAAAGTATAGTCCAGGACGATACGCGCTCCCTGTCGAGATACAGGGTGGGGTCGAGGGGCAGAGCCCCCGAAGCCAGGAACAATTTTCATTTGCATTTTATCTTTAAAATTGAGTGTCAGATTACACCGAAAATGCACTCATTTGTCCTTTTTTTTACTCTTATAAACAACACAACTTATTACATTGACTCATAATGAACATTTAATGAGACACTCGATAATGATATAATTAGACAAGGTAATAATGGCACCCACTTTTATAAACATAACCTGACAGTGTATACAATGACATAACAGAGTTAAGAGACTCCAATACTCACAATTACAAGTGAATGGGTCTAGCACTGACGTAGAATTAATGAAATAAATGTAATTTGAAAGCCAAACTATAGATACCACCTCAGGAAAATAAATATGAATCAACTTGGCAATACTATCACTTTGAATTTGAAATAAATCAGTCCATATGCCTTGTAGATGTGATATATAAGCTGCCACGTTTTTAAATCCATGCATTGTGCTGATCATTCTAAAAATATACGCCTCCAAATTAAATCCACACACATCTAACACGTTGATAACAATATCAAATTGAATGATCACACACAAAATTATTCTTGATTGAAAAACATGTTTTGCATTTCTTCCAACATGAGATCTTTGGTCGACAACTTTAAATACGCAGGAAAATATAATCTCTTTCATAGATCAAAGAATTTCATACTCTTAACAATGAGAATTGAGCTATCAAAATCTTTGATGCGTCAGATTAGCTTTGGATTAAGAATTTATAATTGAATACAATGCACACACATATTCATGGATATTTTTGTGTCGGCTATTCTCAAAAAATCTCTATAGATCACGACTCACCAATAAACACCTTTGAATGGTTACAAATTTGATTCTTTATATGTCTCTTGTGAGAAGACCTTGGCTTGGGGAAGAACACCCTTGCAAACCTTCCAAGGAGTCTGGACGCCTCTGCTAATAGAACACTAAGATTGCTAAATACAACGCAGTCAAAAAATGCATTAGATAACTCAATACCAAGATGGTCGAACAAGGAGGCAATCCATTAATCAATCATAATGCTTAGGAGCAACGTTGCTCTGATACCACTGATAAAAACAACAAAATAAAATAAGAAATAAACACCGAATATTATAATATGTAAATTGAAATTCATTTGGGATATTATTTCAATATAGAAGATTACAATATATAGATTGATAGTCTTCTACAAATGAGGAGTCAATCATGATCTCCTAGAGTCTATCTATCTCACACAAATCTCTCTAACAATTCCTAGTATCTCTCAACCTTATCTATGAGTTGTATATGACAACTCATTATTACACACACATAGATTTATCTAATGTTCACAATAACTAAACTATTCCTAACAGGATCAGGCCAATTTCTTAGATAGACCAAGCTATTACACAGAGAGACTTGGCTATCATAAATGGGGATCAACTTGTAATTGAGTGATATCAGGCTAGGATGGAGAGATTATAGGCCATGACAGAGCAAGATCGAGTGATCACAGATATTCTAAAGTTACAGGAAGAGAGGGATCACCTAGTGGCTGATCGGGTTCAATGGATGATAGAATGCACATAGATTCAGGTAGACATAGCCAAAGTGATAAGAGAGCATGATGCTCTACTACAAGCATCATTAGTATCTAGCACACTGGACATATTGGCAGATATCATGAGAGCTAGTGGTGAGGCCTCCTACTACAAGGCATTGTACCACCAGGACATCCTAGAGGGATAGAGGGCTACCCCTTTTCATCAGTTACACATTAGCAGGTCTAGATCTAGATCCTAGAGGACCTCATCATCAACCAGATCAGTTCAACAGCCTACAATGTAGCAGAACACAATGGTCTATGTAGGACCATCACATTAATAGCTTCCTCCTCAGGGCCCTAAGCTAGGTAGTCTCAGAGAGGATGAGAGTCATGGTTGACTCTCTTATTAATGTACTAGATGTACATTTTTTTTGTATTGCCTCGATATGAAGGCATACTTTTGTATGGATGTACGTTATATAGTGTTCTTGGTTATGCCTCATGATGAAGGAACTTTTTTGTATAGATGTCCATGATGGCTGATTGTATCAAATGTACTTTTGGGACATACTATTTTGTACATTGACATTTATATTTATGAAGATGTATGATGATTTGATGGATTACTAATGTATTAATTTTTGCTTATGAGATATGATGTGTGATCTGTATGTTTTATGTTTGTATCACATGTTTGTTAGATTATGAGATAACCTTAGCTGATGTCATATTGCATGTTTATGAGATACTCTGAGTAAAATATTGATATTAGTGTGGGGGGATAGATTTGTGATTATGCACAACCCCTCTTGCCCCATTGATGATATGGTACTTGATGATTAGCTTTAGCATACATGTGTGATGTAGACTTAGCATTTATTGATATATGATGTATAGATGTGATGGTTTATTTGATATGATGATGAAATGAAAACATAATGTACAAGTAAAATAACAAGCACACGCTAAACAAATATAACCAAAGCAACACATGTATCTACCAGTATGCAAGCTAAAATGAACTCAATGCAATGCACCACAGATTAAAATAACATTCAATCTAAGTAAGCAAATGAAGTCAACTTAAAGTACATAATACAAAAAAGTAATGCAACCATATAAACAATCAACTAAAAGTAACCAAACTACTACTTTGTTTTTGTGGGACAGTTTTGGGACGTTTTTCTTTTTTTGGGGTATTACCTCCAAGACAATTTTCTATTATTTTAGAGTTTTCTACGAAACATATTTAAATGTTTTGATTTTTCCAAGGAACATATCTATATGTTTTGGGGGTTTTAAAACATTATACGAATCTTTTTTATGTTTTCTAAACAGTTTTCTGGAGCGAACATGCAAGGAAATGAAGAAATGTGGATGCCCCCAGAGTGATATGGGATGTACAAGGACAGAATGCCATATGTTATATGCCAGAAGTGATGCTGCGAAGTTTCCCCTAGTGTGAGATGAGTTCATTCAAAGTTAAATTCTTTGTATTCAAAAGGTTAGATCATGGCAAAGAGGGGTAGGCTCACAAGGGACTCAGATGAAGGAAAATATTAGCTTAGGATAAAGTTTTCATACTCCTAAACCTGACCCTCCCTTTGCATTGGAAATTGGTTTTCACTAAAGGACTTTTCCAAAGTGCCACCATTGTGTGCTTTTCACTATTGGATGCACCTATTTATTTATGTTTTTCTTTTTTTATTTTTATATTTATTTATGTATTTACTTTTCTGACATTCTATACCCCACACTTAAGCATAAAAGTGCTTAAGATGCATTGTGTTCATGGGTTCTCGAATCTCTTGGCCATCTGAATGGGAAAGCTTATAGGAACCTGAACTGAACTTGGTAACCACTACATATGGTCCTATCCAATTGGGCTCAAATTTCCCTTTCTTTTCACAATCATTATTGGTGTTCTTTTGATTCTCTTTTAGCACTAAGTCTCCTACCTCAAATTGATGAGGTATTAATCTTTTATTGTATCTTTGCCACACTTGATAATGATATAATTTAAGGTGATTGAGTGCATGAATTCTTTTCTAATCTAATAGCTCCAACTCTGCTAGTCGAGCTACTTTTAGGTCCTCCTCTTCATTCAAGTAGTCCCTTAGCTCAATGTGCAAAGAAGGGATATCGATCTCTAAAGGTAGTATAGTTTTCATGTTGAACACTAAGGAGTATGGAGTGGCACCTGTGGGGGTGCAGATAGAAGTTATGAATGCCCAGAGGGCAGGGTGAATTTGTAGATGCCATTCACATCTTGTCTTACTCACCATTTTCTCCATTATGTGAATGAGGGTTTTATTGGAAGCCTCGGCTTTCCCATTTACCTTGAGGGTAATAGGGGGTCGAGAACATAAGTGAGATTTGAAAGTGTTTGTAGAGTGATTTCGTTGTTTTTTTTTTAAATGGCTTACCATTATCAGTGATAATAGCAGAAGGGATACAATATCGACAAACGATATGGTTCATGATAAATTTAGAGATTTGGGCACCTTCAACATAGGTGAGAGGAATAGCCTCTACCCATTTTGTAAAGTATTCAGTTACAATACTTATGAATTTATGACCATCTAAAGAGACAGGGTTAAGTTTTCCTATTAGATCGAGACCCTGCTTTGAGAACATCCAAGGGGTTGTGACAAGCTACAAAGATTACACCGGCACATGTATCAAGTTGTCATATTTTTGACAATCCACATATTTCTTCACATGGTTACATCAGTTATGATCCATGGTAGGCCAATAGTAAACTACTATGAGTATTTTCTTCACAAGCATGATCCCATTAGTATGAGCTCCAAAGATGCCTTTGTGCACCTCCTTGATTGCTTGGATAGATTCTTTTGAACTTAAACATCGCAACAGATTCTCGTCGTAGCCTTGGTGGAAGAGGGTGCCCCCAAGTAGGATATAACGGGATATACGCTGGATGAGGGTGCATTTTTTAGCATGGTAAATGTTAGTGGGAAAGGTTCCATCATGGAGGTAATTAAATATTTTAGTGTACCATAGGGAAAAGGAACCAACAACATCGCACACCAAACAGGAATCTGGTATGTCATATGTTGGTGTTCTTATATTTTCTACGAAGAATGGCATATCATTGTTCCCTGGCGGAATACTCAACATGGATCCTATTGTATCCATAGCATCAACTACTCTATTTTGGGCTCTTGGTATTTTCTCAAATGTTATCTACTCAAAGAACTCCTTCAAAGAATCAACCATCCTTTTATATGGAATAAGTTTCTCATCTTTGACCTTGTATTCATCTGTGACTTGTTTTATAATGAGCATTGAATCACCAATGAAATTGACTCGTCTAATATCCCACTTGATGGTTAGCTTCATCCCTGCGATGAGAGCTTCATACTTTTTTATAATATTCATGCATGGGAACTAGAGCTGGAACGCTTGGGGAATCAAGTCTCTCATAGGAGTGATTAACACAACTTTGAAACCTAAACCATGAAAGGTAAAGGAGCCATCAAAGTATAGTTGCCAAATGATAGATTCCTCAAGGTACATGATAGATGCATCTGGTAGTTCCAGACTCTTAGGTTTGGTACCTAGTAGTGGAGATTTTGCTAGTTGAGCTACTAATACTATTCCTTTCACTGACTTTTGTTATACATACTCAATGTCAAACTCACTTAATAAGATGATCCAATTAGCCATCTTTCAAGTTAGATAGGGTTTTGATAGTAAGCATTTTAAAGGATCGACCTTCAAAATAAGCTTGACTTTATTGTTGAGCAAATAGTGGCATACCTTCTGGAAAGTAAAAACTAAGGCTAGGAAAGCCTTTTTCATATGTGGATAGTTGAGCTCATATGCTATCAATGTTCTGCTCAAGTAGTATATAGATTTATCTCTCAGTGATTTATCATATTGGGCCAACAATGCCCCAATTACAAATTATGTAGCAGAAATATAAAGCAACAAGGGTTCTCCTACTGTGGGTGGCATGAGAAAAGAGGGTTTAGCTAAGTATTCTTTTAACAAAGAAAATTGTTGTTGTTGTTCTGGCCCCCAGGTGAAATTAAATTTTTTCTTAAGAAGATGCGTGAATGTATGACACTTGTCTACTAGCTGTGAAATAAACCTTTTGATGGCATGAATTTTCCCTTGTAAGCTTCATAGTTGTCTAATATTTTTAGGAGGCATTTCTGTGATAACAGTGACCTTTGTGGGGTTTACTTCTATTCCTCTCCTTGACACAATGAATCTTAGTAATTTCCTAGATAGCACACTAAAGACACATTTCTTTGGGTTAAGGCAGACTTTGTAGTCCCTTAGGCGCTAAAAGATATGCCACAAAATCTTTGGGTACTCCTTCAGAGTTCTACATTTAGCTAGTATATACTCTACATAATCTTCCATGATGTCACTTATCATGTCATGAAATATTATAGTCATCACCCGTTGATACGTAGTGCCTGCATTCTTAAGGTTGAAGGGCATGATTTGGTAGCAGATTGTCCCCCATGGGGTTGTGAAAGTTGTCTTGTGTTGATCTTCCTCTGTAATCTTTATCTGATTATAACCTGAGAAGTCATTCATGAGTTAACAAGTAGTATAATCGACGATCATTTCGATATTAGGAAGAGGAAAGTCATCCTTGGGACAAGCTTTTTTAATATCTCTAAAATTGGTAAACACTCTGATACCAAATGGATTTTTCTTAATTGGTACTGTTATCCCAAATTCACCCTCCAAGAAAATTTGGTCAAGACAACTCCTGCACATAAGGAAATTATGAAGGAAACAACTCAGACCCACAAGCTTGAGTTCCAGAACCAGGCAAAGTGAAACCAGAGGCCCAAGAAAGTCAAATTCTACCCTACACAAGAAGAAATAGAAGAAACGGTTCTTCTAAACATTTCCATATCTTAAATCTATTTAAAGCGTTGAGGGAGGACTCAACAATGGACTTGCAGGGTTAGAGAAGAAGGGGTAGTGCCGCATGGGAACCGAGAAAAAAATGGGAAGACCAAACGAGTGCCAGACTGACGCTTGTCCCAGAGGAAAGTGGGGCGTCGGGGGAAAAGTTGATTCTTTTCCCCTTGTTATCACAAAAAGGGTAAAAGTTGCAAAATGGCCCACAACTCCATTGGGGAAAAAGTCAGCATTAGAACCCGAGTCAAAGCCAAGGTGGGGAGTTGGAGGGAAAAGTGAAAATTTTCCTTTCCTTCAAAGGGCAAAAGATAAATTGCGGACCCGCAAGACCAATTTTTTGTTCTAATCCAGCTGCCACATGTCCCAAACCAAAAAGGGGGCCCATTTTTCAATCTATTTTCCCCATCCATTCATGCGGACCTGATACAAACTTTGAAGGGGCATATCTTTCGACTCAGGGCTCGAAATATTACAGATCTGACACCATTTGAATGATATCAACCTCATTGATGCCATGGAGGTCTGAGACTTTATTTTTGAGGAGGTTAGGTGAAGGAAATGGAGGAAACATCTTCAAGCCTTCAATGCAGGATCCATCTGTCTTAACAACTAGATTGGATTCGATCTGTTTCCACCATTTCCTCTTCTTTCAAGGCATTGAATCAAGGAATCATGCAGTAAAGATGGATTTGGGGCATATTTTATCAGAAGCATTAACAACAGCGGTTGAGTTTCAACCCACTTATCCCACTTCCCTCTATCTTTCTTCTCTCTGATCAAATCTATAAATACAAGAGCAGGATTCATTGTAAAGGGTTGTTCATTCTTCTTACCTGTCCCCCTCTCTCTTTCTTCTCCAGGGTCGAATGTGGATTTTAAGCCTCATCCCTTGGCTTTGTAATGGAATTTTCATGCCTCTTTCCCACTAATGGTGTACTGTGTGAACTCTTAGAGTAATAAAATTTGTTTTCGTGATGCATTTTGTCCATCCTTTGCTCATTTTGTTGTCTCTTCTCACCTCTCACCATTGCAGGGTATACTATGCATATCTCAGATGTTCATTGTAGGTTTTGGGAGCTGTGTTTAAGGGGTTTGAAATGGTGTTCTATGTGAACTTTATCCTTGGTCTGTGATACATCTATCCATCCTCTCCATTGCTCACCTCTCTCCATTTCAGGTAGTTGGGTTTTTGATTAGTAGTTCCCTTTTCTCAGTGCTATCACCTCTGTAGTGTAGGATTTCTTTATTTTTATGTTCTCTCTCTCTCTAGTCCCTTAGAGTTGTTAGATTAGGAGTAGATAGTCACATTTACTTCCTTAGAAGTAGTTTAGTGCTAAGATTAGTAAGAGGAACCAGCCTTCTCTAGAGGATCATTCCCATTTGTAAGTCCCACAGCTTGGGGAATGATCCAATGTTATGTAAATCACACCAAATGACTCTACCTTAGAAAAGCATATCCATAACTCATTTGGGGGTGCTGTGATTTCACACTAACAAGTACCACATTAGAAATCCACTTTGAGTAATCGATAGGCTTCATGAATCCTACTTCTAATAACCTTTTTAGGTTTGCCTTTACCAACAAGGCGAGGTAAGGATGCATCTTCCAGAGATTTTGTTTGATGGGTTTGACATCTAGGTGCATAACAAGATTGTGCACCACTAATGTCGGATCAAGTTCTGGCATGTCTACATAAGACCAAGTGAAGAAGATATCTACATACTCTCTCAAAATTCTTGTAAATGTTTTCTTCTCTTAAGCTAAGAGTGAAGCTCCCAACTTAACTATTCTAGGAAGCTCCTTTATGCCAATGTTAACATCTATTGTATCCTCCACTAGTAGCTTTAACTTGTCCTCCATGCCTGTAGGATCAGGAGGGAGATTGAGATCCTCCTCTACCAAAGGTGGTTCAAGGAGATCCTCATCTTTATATGGGTACACTATATTTTCCATAGGTTGTTCTATTTGTTTTTCCACAAGAACCTCGAAGAGGTTTTCACTACAGGACTTCCCCTTTTTCTTTTTGCAAGTCTTTTCTATAAGAATCTTACCCTTGCTCACTTTTTTACATAGGTGTCCATAAATTCTACCTCCTCTCAAAAATATGCACATGTGTTGAGCTGAATAGAGAAGCCTTTCTTGTGATCGTTTCTCGGAATGTTATCTCTGAATCCTAGGAATTCACCAATAGCCTCATCATTCTAAAACATATCTATAGGTACGTATTGATGTTGATCCCAATTCATGAGTGATGGGTAGATGAGGTTTAATGTCTAAGTTATAGGGGATACAGTAAGTGTAACAAGGGTTATGGTAAGGATAGCCATGTTAGAGAATAGGTTCATAGAGGTGAGGTCTTCGTAAAGACTACACCAGGAATCTATTTTGCTTTCATTTTTGGATAAACTATCCTCACTCTCAGAAGAATCATACTCGTTATCTGAAGGTTGAGACTCATACAAATGGATGACAATACTTGATTTACCCATTATACGATGAGGTATTGAAAGAGCTTCTAATGGACCTTGTTCTTAATGACCACAACCATGTCCTTGATATCTCATAGTAAGCATGATTATGTTAGGAATAACATGCCTAAATAACTTGTAGCATAAAGCCATTTCCTCATCTTGAGGATGAAATATAATATCATTGAGGATTCTTTTATCTTATAGCAAGCCACCTGGAGTGAAATTGTTGAAAGGGAAATTTTCCCTTGATCTTTGGAATTTATAGCATGGTCTACCATGTATTTGGGCTGATAATGAAATGTTTTGAACCATAAGGGCCTGCTGAAGATTATACTCTCCATAGTTGTTGCCTACGAATTTCATCTCTACGTAAAAAAATGAGATTCCGAGGTAGATGCACTATTGTCACTGGGAGTTAGGGTGCCCTAATCCACTCATGAAGCAAGGGCTTGGGACTAAACAAGAACAAAAATCTCCATAGAGGGACACTCATATATGGTGGGAAAATAACCTGACAATGCTCTGCAATAAGTAAATGGTTAGGGATCCCCTTGTATAGTAAGTTTTTATCCTTCATGTTACAAATTTAAACACTGATGATACATTCATGGCACGACCTACATGGCATGAATCCATGGGTGACTGAGTAAGATGTTGTAAGGGAGCTCCAGGTCCAAGACATGGAACTTCGTATCATGGATTATGGGACCAACTTCCAATGAAAAAGTGATCATTTCAGCTAATTGTCTTTCTTCATTGTCATATGCCTTTATGGTGATGACCTTTGTCTCCAAATCAACCTTTGTGCAGCCTAGTTGATGAACTAGTTTAAGAGTATAAATGTTGAGACTCGATCCGCCATCCACAAGCACTCTTTTGACCTTCTTACTCTTGATTATTACCTCAATATGTAAGGGTGGTTTATGGGAGGGATTTTTAGGTAAGGCTTCTGTCAGACTGAAGGTTATGTGTTTTTGAGGAGATATTTATGCTACCATGTCCTATAAATGTGTTGGGTTAATATCAACAGATACTCCTGATCCCTGTAAGGTTTTACAAACTATGTCCTTATAGACATTAGAAATCTTGAGAAGGTCCAAGATTGAAATCTTGGTCGGGTTTTCTCCAATTGATCTAATACATCATAATGACTCTCTTGAGGAGGAGGTGGATTAGGTTTTGAGATAATAACGTGAGCTTGTCATATTGCCATGGTGCACTCTCTTTTTTTAATTCTAATCATATTGATTTTCTCAATGAGTGGATCAACACAGCCTATCAAGGCATCAAAATGGTCTTTGTTGGACACATAGCATTTTTATTCTGATCCGACTGTCCTTGATCCAAATTTCGCTTTCCTTCATGATTGGGAAAAGGCTCTTTGAATATCCCTAAGTTTGCATTTGGAGACTTGGCAGCAGTAGTAGATTCTATTTATATATCACCACTGTCGACTGGGTTTTGAATGTAGTGTTTTAATCTTAAACATTTGTCGGTTATGTGACCCTTTACATAGTGAAATCCACAAAATTCATTATCCCTAAACTATGATGGTTTATGTGCATCATCCCCATAGGGTTGTGTTTTAGGGTACTTAACCATGTTTACGGCCTCTAACTACTTTAGTATGGATGATATTGATTTAGATAGAGGTGTGAAAGTATGATGTTTGTATTCCGTAGGAGGAGTTCCCTTTGCAAGCTTTAAAGGTACATGGTTCTAAAAGGCTTGTTCTCACTTAGAGTCTACTATCCCATCACCAATGACATTTTTGATCTTATTATGAACAATTTTTGGTTTGTCAATAGATTTGGAATCATTATGATCACGGGAGAAAGGTTTTAGAGTCCCCCTAGCTAACAATGTTTTTTCAATTTGACTCCCCTTTTTTATTGCCTCTTCAAATCTGTTACCACAATGCATTTGTAAGTGAAATGTAATGTCAGGGTGGAGGTTTGGAACAATTATACTTATCAACTACTTTTCAAGTATGGAGCAAGGGAAGTGGCTAGCTAACCCTCTCCATCTTTGTAGGAAAGCAACGAAGTTTTCATTGTTTTGTTGTTTTACATTACATAGATTTAGCATGGTAACATTACTCTCTATATTAAAAGAAAAGTGACATATAAAATGTTTAGCTAATTCCACCCATGTGGATATACATCCCTTGGGGATGTATATAAATCATTCTAACACCCGTCCTCCTAAACTCCATGGGAAGATATGTATAAGATAGTTGTTGCTATATGTAACCTCTTGACATGCCATATAAAAATATTTGATATGGTCATAAGGGTCAAATTTTCCCTTATACTTATCAAATTTTGGATACTCAAATTGTCGTGGGAAAGGTACTTGTAACATGGCTCTATCAAATGGATAAGGGTACAACTCATCAAACTTGTACTTCTTGTTGTTACCAGTTTTTTCTTCTTGCAATGCTAGAAGGACGTTCTTCATAGTGGACCATTCTTGATTAAAAAGTGGATCTTGTGTGGATGGCATAAGTCTATACGTAGGATTAAATCTAAGTGTATTCCCACCCCTATTCTCTGCGAGAATTTCTTCATAAGGGTCTCTCTGTGTCTCCTATCAAGGAGTGTTTATTGGGAACTCGTAAAATGAAGCTTTAGGTTTTTCCTTTGGTATAACTTGTTTTAAAAATTTTGGTTTTTCCTTTTGTATATGTGAAGCCAAACTTGCCAATTGGCGAGTGAGGGCTTGGACGTGCTGTTCTAATGTCACCTCTTGAATAGGCACTTCATTACGATCTTCGTTAGGGGGAGGTTGTGCATGATGAAAATATTACTCATTATCTTCACAACGTATTCTAACAACATGTACTCGATAATATCCATCATTTTCAAAAGGTATATCTTCATTATTCTATCGTGTGGAAGTAGATGCATGACTTGGGTTTAATATTTCACTAACAGTATGATGAAGTTGGTCTACCTCTTCTTCTCCCCAAACCATTCTAGGATTGAGAGAAGGGTATATTGTAGATGGTAATTTGGCCCCTAATTCCATAAAATGCATAGGAACCTCATGTTTGTTTAGAAAAATGTAATCATCAAAATTGGTGGGATGACACTCTACATCCATACTAGAAGAATCCTCCTCTTCACCAATATGGTCAACCATGATATTATCATCTAAAAGACGGTTGTTACCTCCAAATATATCATCTTCTAACTTTCAGGATCCCATTCTCGTAGTAGGCATACTCGAAATAAGAAGTACAATGCAAAATATTTCCACTAAGGTTTACTAAAAAGGGAGCCTAGTTAAATTTTTGTAGAGTAACAATGCTAAGTTGTCATAAAAAAAGGTGACTATAAAATAGCCATAAATCCAATAGGTCAATGTGAAGCTAAGAACCAAATAATAAATAATAACCTACTCTAGTAAAGTAATATATGACATGAGTTATCTAAGACACCACAATGACATCTAATACTCAAATTTAGTCACACCAAAAAAATTTACTCCCTATGATACTTTGAGATAGGTTTGAAACAAAATAGTGACAACACAATATCACCAGTTAGGTCAAGTTTGAAACAAACAAGACCTAAATGATAACATAATGTTGATGTGATCCTCTAACAAGGTATACTCAAAACCAGTTTCTAAACACTAACAAAGCTGAATTTTGGTAAAATAGATTATACAAATGTGAGCAGCGTAACAATGCTATTTGGACACATAATTAGAATTTGTGAGAAAGCAAGATTTTAGTATCAAAATGGCATTATAGTGATGCTAAAAAAGTAACATCAACACTCACAAAACTCAAGACAAATCTAGGATGTGAAAACTACGTCTAAGTATATCAATTAATTATTAAGGGTGTGAGTAGCGTAATGATACAATATAGAGATTTAGGTCGAGTTTCACAATGGAAACAAGACATAAATATCACAATTGTATGGCTATAATGTGGGCAATGTAAAAACTCTAAAGAAGATAATGATGATATCACCTAACTACAAATGATAGTAATTCTCAAATATGGGTTTTTGAGACAATGAGGTCCTACTAGATCGTGAGTACATACCATGCACACTTTCAACACTTGCACTCTGGCATTACAACCTAGTCATGCAAGTAGATTATAAAAGTGGTGGACACGTAATATGATCAAGTGGTATCTACGTATGTTGTTTCCTTTTGTCCCAAAATAGGAAACAAGGAAACAAAGGTGCAAACCAAGTGGTGGTGAAAAGTACTTGGTGCAACTTTAGCAGAGTTTTGCCTTATCTTAAGACAAGTGAAAAACTAGGTCAGAGTAACACTAAAAATATATCGTGATGAAATGTCACGTGGTTTCAACTTTAAGAGATTATTTCCCTTGTTTGAAAAACAAGAGTTTGAATCCAAAAAAGTTTTCACTTTGTCAGAGCTCTCAAGTATAACAACTAAGACAAAATTGGCTCTAATCCAAGAAGCTTTCCTAGGGGTTCTCTCTCTATGTGTCACAAGTTTATTTATGTGAGCTCGATTTTCCAAGGTTTCCCAAGGATTATCCTGACTTTACTTTAACCCCTTCTAATACAATAAACACCTAGTGCATTCAGTTGTATTATCAATGGGGTCGTCAAGGAAATAAATTTGACTCTAATCTTTCAAGGTGTACTAGTCAATTCGTAAGAAGTTGAAAATTTAAAATTTTGAGTTAAGTGTCTTTTCTGTTGTACTGATAATGTGAAAAGTCAAGAAATTGGGAAAATCTACGTTTTTGGGTCATTTTGTGTGTTTTTCGGGCCTGTCGGACATTTTTGTCCCGCGTGTCCCAAGTTCAATTGGGCCCTCTGTTCCCCGATCGGCCGGTTTACCCGAAGTCTGTTCTTTTCGGGCCCGTCGGAACTTTTTGTCCCAAATGTCCCAAGTTCGCCCGGACCAGTTGTTCCATTTTCACCCAATTCGGCCGAGTCCGCGTACTTTCGTCCCGAGTTCGTATTCCGCATACTTTCATTCCGCATGTCCCAAAAGCATTTGTGCGTCTTTTCCCCGCATCGCCCGAATCGGTTGAACCGCGTACTTCGCACTTTCGCGTCCCTCGTGTCCCAAATGAACCAAGTGCCATTCGTGCTAATTTTTCCCGCTCTACCCGAATATCTTGCTTTTCAATTTGGTAGGTATGTATTTAATGCACATTCATTGCCTTTCTCTCTCCTAAACGGCTATATAATGAAACTGCCCCTATGCATTTTTGCACACTGCTTTCATGCTATCTATTGCTCGAACCCTTGCAACCAAAATTCCTGCGCGCGTATCCATTCCCCCTGTAATTCCATCCCAAGTCTAGCTTGCAGCCTCTGCTCTCTGAGTTACTATCAACATGAAGATCAAATTCCAGGGGCAGGAACAAATTTCACCACTCGAGTCTGCCGTTCCCGATATCGGGGACAGTGAAGTTTGCCACCTTGACTTTGGAGATTTTTGGACAAGGATGACAGACACGAACCCTTCACCGATGGCACAGATGATTCATGACAGTGGTCTGGCTTTCGCTGGTGGTTTCCCTATCTCGGTGCAATGCGCAGACACAGTGCTCTCATGCGGGGCTCATTTCAACCCTGATTCGAGTGAATTGACAAACGTGCACGGGGAGCTCATCGCCAAACTTGACGCTGCCGCCATTGGCACTGCACTAAGGATTCCAGAAATGGACAATGCTATAGTTGTCTCCCAGAATCAAGCACAGGCCCTTTTCAATCAAGACAGTGATAACTATAAGGCACGGGTGGCGAAGTCCTGGCTAAAAAACCCTAAGAAGGGGGCATCTCGTCTGTCCAAGACTCTTTTCCGTGTGGATTTCAATGAAGAATTGTCAGATTTCATAATCCTACTGGCTCGGGTCATGGGTTTACCCTCTACAAATGAGTTCCATTTCTGGATGTGCCCGCTTATCAATATGGTGTGCGAGGGAACTCAGAATATCAACTGGGCAGAGATCATCAGTATGAACCTAGCGGAGCAGCTGTCTAATGTACAGCAAATGAAGAAATTCTATATGACTTCATACCTGATGTATACTCTAGCAGCATCGAGGCAATGGTTTGGCTTTTCATACATCGATGCTCACAAGGATGACCCCGTGTATGCCTACTGCCCGCAGTTCACCCTAGAGACCAGCAATCACAATTTCCGAAGGGTGAATGATGCTTTCACCATGTACATGGTCAGGCTTCTTGAGAGTGACACAACAAGAAGATTTTCTGATGAAGCCATGAGTCTGATATCGCACTACGGTGCTTATTTTATCCAATTCAGAAAATTTTCCTATATCAGGCTTGCTGGCTATGAGAGCACTCCTCTCAAGCTCCCTATGTTCTGCAATGACAAGATGGCCTTGATAGAAGTGTGCAGGAAATTGGAAAAATTGCATAGAACCTGCAGAGACAAGAAAATTACTGGTTTGCACTTCCCCATCTCTCTGGGAAATTACACCTGCAAAACAGCCCTAGATACACAAAATATAGAAAGGGCCCTAGCTCCCATTACTGTCCATTTCTTCAGGCCCAGAACTTGCTTTGACTTAAAAAATTTTATTGAACAGAATATCAAGATAACCTATCATCATAGGGCAGACACAGAGGACTATTGGGCTGACTGTACTGATGATTTTGAAGCCAGAAGGAGGCATTATGGCAGGTTTTCCCTACAATTGATTCAGGAACTCAACTTGTACCAAGTTCCTGAAGGGCTTCAAGATGATAATTCTGACCTGTACTCATATGAGTATGACAATGTGGTCAAACAAACCCCCTTGGAAGACTTGGATTGGTTTAAAAAGGAGAAAGATGATTTGGCTGAAATCCTGGCTCCAGTCTTAGTCAGGACCAAGATCTGGTTTGATAGGAAAGTCCGTGAGCTTAGGAGGCACTCAGGGGAATCCTCCTCCAAGGATGCTTCAACACCAAGGAGGGAAGCATCAACTCCCAGATCAGAAGCACCTGTGCAAACTCCTCCTGCCTCGTCAACTCAAGGACCTGCAGTCTCTACTCCTTCCTCATCCACCCAGGTGTATCAGAAGAAATTCAAAGAAGTTAAGAAGGAGCCTGTGGAAGAAGATCCCCTGAGAAAGCATGCAGAATTGCCTTTGGGACCAGAGAACATTATTGTTCTCAGTGAAAGTGAAGAGAGTGAAGTGCCAGCTCCTGCAAGTGCCCCTGAAGCCCCAATGGATAAGAACAAAGAAGTCCAGAGCACTGAACTTCCAAGCACTGTTGATTCCTCTGCACCAGTTGCCTCAAGTGCTCCACTCATATCTCAACTCGAGGCAACAGCAGTACAAACCTTGGGCACCATGAGTTCTCTGTCTCTTGGTCCTCTTGCCCCACCTGCTTCTTCCTCCTCCTCTTTTGCATGGGTGCAGCCTCTTGTCGACAGTAGGAAGAGAAAGTCTTCCTCTCGGAGCTCAGGACCAAATTTTGATGCTGTGGCAGCCTTGTTAGGCACTACTCCTCCTTCTCGCGCCAAAAAAGCCAGAATTACCTCCAGAATAGTGTCTGATGCTCAGGGCCAGCAATTCCTGGAGATAGCCAAGCCTATGGTAGATAAACCAGAGCAGGATTTGCAGGCATCCGACCTGGAGCTCTCAAGAATTCCTATGGGAGAGTCTACCCCTGAAGGTGAGATCCACAATCTTCAGGAAACAGTCACTAGAGTCATTGGGAGGGTAGAGAAAGGGCAACAAACCATAGAACAGTTGGAAGAACAAGCCCAGATTCTTACAGGTTTCATCAAATCTCTTTTGTCCAAGGACAAAGTTTTGGACCCTACCCCATTGACTACTCTTCCACCACCTGTAATTTTGAGCCAAGATGAAGTACAGAGTATCAAAGATATGCACAAGTATTCCATCTATGGCAGAGCTATGGAGGCCATGGTGGATGATATGCTTGTTGCGGGATTGAACTTCATTGATGAAGCTTTCAAACTCCACGGGAAGGTGAACAACTTGCAACAGAAGCTCTCCTCCACTATTGGGAGCATTGATAAAGAACTTAAACTTTGGAGCAGTTGCATAGTAGACCTCCGCCTCATGGGACAAACAGATGAAAATATTTTGATGGCAAGCAAAGTCTTCGAGGATACAAAGGATAATTTGTCAAAGTCCTGGGTCTACAGCGTGGAATGGAAGATCAAGGTCCTGGAGGAGGCTTTGGGAGAATTAAGGAATAGCTGGCAGAAGGGTGAGGCCTTCAAAACACTAGTTGTATCTGCTTTCAAAGATATACATTGCCATCTTCAGGATGAGACTTCTGGTGTGCCTCTCTCCTTACAAGAAATCAAAGCTCAATTCAGAGCTTTTGTCAAAGGGGATCTATTCAAGGAAAGCTCCATTTCCAAAGAAAAAATGAAGGAGATCTGTTCTCTTCAATCTGCCATTGAAGAAGCAAATAAAGATTATCATACTCATGTCGAGTTTGATAAGGAAATGGAGAAGTGCCTCGGATTTTGGACTCAGTCTACCGCCAACACATCAGTCCCACATGGCAGAGACATAGCCTGAGGCGTTGAAGAGATTCAGACAGCGGATCTTAAAGTCGGTGGGTCCCTCCCAGTCATAAGCACCTGTCTTCTTCTCCTAATTCTTCTCTTCTCTTCCCATTCTTTCTCTCGGATTTGTTGTAATTAGTTGGGGTATTGCGATTAGCAACCCTTTAACTAATCTTTAGTTAAAAGAAGTAGTTACCGAGAGTAACTGATTTGTAAACTATATAATGGCCTCTCCTCGCCATTTTGAAGGGAGGAAGAACTTGGCTTATTTCTGAAAGTGTAAATAAATCATAAAGAAATCAATACAGAAGGACTTTTCATTCTTTGTCTATCCAGTTTCCTTTATTCCCAAGCTATTCATTTACTTTTATTAGATCATTTGTCTGTATTATGCTGAGAAGCTTTGTATTCTCACAGATGTTATTTACAGAACTTTGTGTCTTTTCAAATTTCATCTTCTTAATATGATACAAATGATCTTGTTCTAATTCATTGTACCCTCGCATGCATAAGGAATTACTCTGTCATCTATAATTCTGAATGGTGCCTTTCTGCTCATTCTCGCATTCTCATTCCTCAGTCCTTTTGTAATTGATGATCCTTATAGAAAACACTTTCATAATATCCAAGTTCCACAAGAAAACCATACTTTGTATATGTGTAAATAGGTTCGTTTCTGAATAAGGGAACCTCTCCCATTAAAGAGGAGGGACTTCTTGTCCCCTGACTGTTGCTCTTCTTGAAGTCCTATTTGACGACCAACAGTTTTTGGCGACTCCGCTGGGGAATCATATTCCAGTTCTGTAATCATTTATTGATCATCTTTTGATCTGGCGACTCCGCGTTTTACTCGAGGGAGAAGGGCCCTTGGTATTGAAGATTCTCAGTTTCAGCTTTTGGAACAGCAGGGTTTTCCTTTCCCTTCAACAAGAAGAAATAGAAAGACTCGTTCAACAAGCACTCCACCTGTCCAAGATAGAATCCCTACGGGTGGTATTCCTTCAGAGCAAATCAGTCCTAATCTTCGAGCTTTGATTCTTGCTGGTGTTTCAGTTCCTCTTCAAGCCATTTTTCCAAGAATGGCGGTACCATTGCCTTGGGGTCATCGTGTTGGGCCTCTTGCCCTTCCTCAGCCTTTGCATGAGTTACCCAGAGGTAACCGGAAGAACTTCCCTAAATTCAAAGGCGATGGCAAAGTACATCCTGATGAACACATCGCAGCCTTCATAGTCGCATGCGGAGTTCTGGGAGTTGAACATGAAGACGTCTCCGTAAGGATTTTTGTTGAGACTTTACAAGATAATGCTGCTGATTGGTTCTATCACCTTCCGGCCGGTGCTATCACTAGCTGGGACACAATGAGAACTAGGTTTGAAAACCGTTTCAAACCGCGGAAGACGTGCATGCCTTGCTAGCCCAAATTTCTCAAATAAAGAAGGATTCACAAGAGCCCATGAGAGAATTTGTGGCTCGATTCAACAGGTTGATTAACAAAATTCTACCAAATACTCGACCTGTAGATCAAATTCAAAAATGTTTCTTCCTAAATGCCCAATCACCTGAAGTTAGTTATGCACTAAGAAGGGCTAATCTCGCAACATTGGCCGAGGATCAAACTCTTGTTGTTAGTGTTGAAGATGATTTAATCATGTCAGGGAAGTTGAGGAGAGACCCTTCTAAATCTAAGTCTGCTTCTTCCTCCTCTTCCACTCCTGGACCTAATACTGATCCATTGGTACAAAAACTTGCAAATGATCTCATTGCCATTAAGAAACAATTGGCTCAGCATGCTCCCTATGCAGACGTTCCAAGGAGGAATTTTCAGCCCAGAAATCATTTGCCTGCTTCTCAAACAAGGCTAGCGCTTGAAGGACCTCCTATTAAAGTTCCTGTCAATGCAACCTGTGAAGTTGAGGAACCAGAGGATGAGGAGGTTAATGAAGATTGCGAGGAATTTGTTGAAGAGGTTGATGATGAAGCAGATGAACTTGAGGGATCTCGAGTTAATTTCTTCACCACTGAAGGCATTGATGAAGGGGATGATTATGACGAAGTAGTAGCAGACATGAATAGTGAATCATACGCTGTCATGACTCGAGAGCAGACAAATCAGAGGGAGAAAGTGATGCAGCCCACCAAGAAATCTAAGGAGCAGCCTACAACTATCCCCGTAATTGCAAAAAGAGGATCTCCGATCCCCATTTCATCTACACCAAAGGTGAGTCCTGTCAATTCTGCTACTAAAGTTACTTCTTTTTCCCCTAAAATTGATAAACCTAGGATCTCAAGTGATGATAACCCGTCCACTTCTGGGTCTTTTGATATTATTGATCACCTAAAAAAGACTAAGGTTCAAATCTCAGAGGCTGAATATTATCAAACCCATCCTAAGGCTTTTGCTAAAATGATTCACTTTGTCAATTCCCATTCTAAAACTACCTCTAAAGGCCTTTTACCCACTCCTTCTTCTGCACCACAACCTAATCTGGTAGCCGCTGTCACCTCACCCAGTGACAAAATCAAACCATTCTATGTGACACTTCTTATAGCTGGCCATAGGCTCAGTAATTGCGTCATAGACTCAGGAGCATCAGACAATGTGATGCCTGCTAAAGTAGCTCATGCCTTAGGCTTGACTCTCACACGCACTTATGGATCTTGTTATTCTATGGAGAGTAAGGAAGTGCCCTTGGTCGGAAGAATTAAAGATGCACAAGTGGCTTTTGCTGCTTTGCCTGAGAAGAAAGTTTTGGCTACTATCTTAGTAGCAGATATTCCTCCTTCATACGGGATGTTGCTAAGCAGAAACTTCTGTAAGGATGTGGGTGGAGAAATTCAAATGGATTGGTCACATGCCCTCATACCTGTTAATGGGAAAATGAAGAAGCTGCTGCCTGAGAAGCAGTCTGAGTATATTGTACAAAAAACTGATGATCCCAAAGCACAAATACTCTATGAGGATATGGGGCATGGCAACTACATGATTATGTCTCCTGAAGAAATCCAACCTCCCAAAGTCTCACCTAAAGATCCTAATGGTGTTTGGATTTTAGAGTTTGATGGAAGTTGTTCCTCAGCTGGTTCTGGAGCTGGTGTCATATTGGTGTCACCTGAAGGAAGCCTTCATCCTTTCTCATTCAAGTTGCAATTTGAAAATACCAATAATACAGCACAGAGTATGAGGCTCTCATTCTTGGACTCCAGGTGGCAAAAGAACAGGGTGTGAAGAATCTTCTAGCTCGTGGGGATGCGGAATTGATTGTCAAGCAAGTTAGAAACCTCTTCCAGGTAAAAAATGGAAGGTTGAAACATTACAGGAATCAGGTTTGGGATTCCATTGAATTTCTTGATGCTTTCTCCATCGAAGCAATACCTAGGGAGAAGAATACCAGGGCTGATTCACTAGCAGTCTCAGGGTCACTGCTCATACCTCATCCTGACTTTTCTCAAGATAAGTTCACCATTGAGATGATCCATCGACCTAGTGTACCTGATAATACAAGTAACTGGCAAGTTTTCAATGATGATCAACACTTGCTTTCTTTCTTAGAACTCAAGGATAATTTTGAACAGTTGTACTTTGAAGGAAGTGACAATTTGCCTCGTGAAAGTGTGCCCTTTGACAAAGAAGCCACCCAAGAAGAAGAAACGGATCAGGATGGATGTATCAAACTCAAGGGAAACAAGATTCCAAAAGGATTGGTGAGTTTAGAGGAACTGTTTGATAAACACGACAGGTATGTAAAGTCTAGAGCTTCTACTGGACCTCAACAATCAGCTGAATATGAAAAAATTAATATTGGGAGTTCTACTGACCCTAAGCTCGTGAACATTGGAAAATGTTGCACACCAGATGAGAGGAAGAAGGTAATTGATCTTTTAAAGAAGTATAAGGATGTTCTTGCTTACTCCTATGAAGATTTAAAAGCTTTCCAACCAAAGGAGATGCAACATTTTATTCCTCTCAAACCTGGGATTAAGCCTTTTAAACAGAAGCAGAGGCAATACAATCCTAAAATAGCTGACACCATTTTTCAAGAAATACAGAAGTTGTTGAAAGCCAAAATCATTTTTCCTATCCATCATTCAACATGGATTGCCAATATTGTGCCTGTTAGAAAGAAAAATGGTGAGATTCGTATCTGTGTTGACTTCAGGAATCTGAATCAAGCTTCCTTGAAAGATAATTATCCTTTACCTATGATGGATCAGGTCTTGCAAGCAGTAACGGGATCCGAAATGTTGTCTATGCTTGATGGATTCTCAGGATATAACCAGGTAGAAGTTAATACTGCAGATCAACACAAAACGGCTTTCACTACCCCTTGGGGTACCTTTGCTTACAAAAGGATGCCTTTTGGGCTCATTAATGCCGGTGCTACTTTTCAGAGAGCTATGGACTTAGCCTTTGGAAGTTTGAAAGGGAAGTGTATTGTTGTATACCTTGATGACTTGACTGTGTATTCTAAAACAAGGGCCGATCATTTTCAGCATCTGGAAACAGTTCTTTTGAGATGTAGAGAACATGGGATCTCTTTGAATCCTAAGAAATCTATCTTTTGTGTCACAGAGGGGAAATTATTGGGGCACGTTGTCTCCAAAGATGGTATAAAAATCGATCCTGAGCGAGTTCAAGCTATTCAGCAAATTCCTCTTCCAACCAGCAAAAAGGGCGTGCACTCTTTCTTTGGTAAGATCAACTTTCTGAGAAGGTTCATCCCTGATTTTGCAGAGCTAACTCTGAATATCTCCCAAATGATGAAAGGAAAACAAACGTTTGGTTGGTCTCCTGAAGGGAAAGAAGCCTTTGAAGGTATTAAAAGAGCCATTGCTAAAACTCCTGTTTTAGCATGTCCAGATTTCAGCAAAGATTTCATTATCTATTGCTACGCCACAGATAACACCTTGGCTGTTGTTTTGACTCAGGAAGATTCTAATGAGCACGAACTCCCAATTGCATTTATGAGCTATATTCTAAAAGATCATGAGTTAAAATACACCATAATGGAAAAACATGCTTTTGCAGTGGTTAAAGCTGTCAAGCAGTTTCGTTTTTACATTCTTAACTCTCACTCCATGGTGTTGGTACCAGATACAACTGTTAAGTCAATTCTCACACAGCAGGAATTTGGATCCAAGAGAGGGAACTGGGTGGCCAAGGTCCAAGAATATGATATTGACATCAAACCAACCAAGCTCGTCCGTGGAAAAGGCCTGTGTGAACTCATCGCTGAAGGAGCTAGACATGAGTTACTGGAGGATAAAGTTGGTCTTCCTACCGTTCTGTTTCTTAGCTCAGTTGACGAATGGTATGCTGATATCACTCATTTTCTCACCTATGGGGAATGCCCCTCTCATTTGACTGCCAAAGAAAAGAGGGTTGTTAAACTAAGGTCAGTGCAATATGTGTTGTGGGAAAACGCCTTGTTTAAGCGTGGGTTAGATGGAAGGTTTTTGAAATGTGTGGACAAGGAACAGCAGAAAAAGCTACTCTCAGCTTTTCATGATCAGGCATGTGGAGGGCATTACTCATCAACTGTCACTGCTCATAAAATACTTCGTGGAGGATATTACTGGCCTACCTTGTTCAGAGATGCATCAAAGTGGGTTGATAAATGTGAAGCATGTCAGACTTTCGTAGGTAGACCCAAGTTGGCCTCTTTGCCCCTGAAACCAGTTGTAATTGAAGAACCTTTTCAACAGTGGGGTTTGGACTTCATTGGAACACTTAATCCCTCTTCTAGTGCTGGTCATACTCATGTATTAACTGCCACAGATTATTTCACCAAATGGGTAGAAGCCATTCCAGTAAAGAGTACTACTTCCGAAGTAGTATGCAGTTTCATCAAAGAAAACATCTTGGTAAGGTATGGTGTGCCAAACAAGATTGTGACAGATAATGCTTCAAATTTTTCTTCAACTGAGATAATGGATTTTTGCTATGGATATGGCATCTCTCTGGCTCACTCCTCAGATTACTATCCTCAGGGAAATGGACAAGCAGAATCCACAAATAAAAATCTGGTGACCATTATAAGGAAATTAGTCAATGAGTCCCAACGAAACTGGCACAAGAAACTCTATGATGCTCTTTGGGCAGATAGGATCACACCTAAGAGAGCCATTGGGATGTCTCCTTTTCAGGTAGTATATGGAGTAGAAGCTCAATTGCCAGTAACAGTGGAGCTACCAGCCTTGCATCTAATGAAGGCCATTGAAGATACCAGTTTCAATGATTCTTTGGATAAGAGAATCATGTATCTTCACAAATTGAATGAGGACAGATTGGAAGTTGCTGATAGGATATCTGCTCACCAGCAGAAAGTAAAGGTCCTGTTTGATAAGAAAGCCAGGTTCAGAGATTTCCAAGTTGGAGACACTGTTTTGTTGTGGGATAAAAGGCATGAACCTCGTGGCAGCCATGGCAAGTTTGATTCCCTTTGGCTCGGACCTTTCAAGATCAGGCACTTCGCTGGTAAGAATTCTTTTTACCTTGATTATATGGATGGTTCTTCTCTCCCACTTCCTTATAGTGGGCAGTACCTGAAATTGTTCAAGTCATAGGTGATTAGGAAGTCCTGTGTATATTCTGTATAGCGTTTTGTTTTTCTTTCCCTTTGTTTTGGTGTGTTGTCCTCTGTATTGGTTTGCTTTTTGACTCCGTGGCCCAATGGATAAGGTACTGGTCTACTTCCCCGAGTTTGTCTAAATTCTTGCCTTGTCTCATTCTTTGAATTTATGCCAAGTCATCCCCAGAAGGAGCCAGCTGTTGTCCACTCAAAATTCCCCTGCTTTTAAGAAGTTGAAAATTTAAAATTTTGAGGTTAAGTGTCTTTTCTGTTGTACTGATAATTACTGAAAAGTCAAGAAATTGGGAAAATCTATTTTTGGGTCATTTTGTGTGTTTTTCGGGCCTGTCGGACATTTTTGTCCCGTGTCCCAAGTTCAATTGGGCCCTCTGTTGTCCCACGGCCAAAATTACCCTACTTTTAAGAAGTTGAAAATTTAAAATTTTGAGTTTAAGTGTCTTTCTGTTGTACTGATAATGTGAAAAGTCAAGAAATTGGGAAAATCTACGTTTTTGGGTCATTTTGTGTGTTTTTCCCTATCGGTCCCGCGTGTCCCAAGTTCAATTGGGCCCTCTGTTCCCCGATTGGCCGGTTTACCCGAAGTCTGTTCTTTTCGGGCCCGTCGGAACTTTTTGTCCCAAATGTCCCAAGTTCACCCGGACCAGTTGTTCCATTTTCACCCGATTCGGCCGAGTCACGTATTCCGCGTACTTTTGTCCCGCATGTCCCAAAAGCATTTGTGCGTCTTTTCCCCGCATCGCCCGAATCGGCCGAACCGCGTACTTCACGCTTTCGCGTCCCTCGTGTCCCAAATGAACCAAGTGCCATTCGTGCTAATTTTTCCCGCTCTACCCGAATATCTTGCTTTTCAATTTGGTAGATATGTATTTAATGCGCATTTATTGCCTTTCTCTCTCCTAAACGGCTATATAATGAAACTGCCCCCTATGCATTTTTGCACACTGCTTTCATGCTATCTATTGCTCGAACCCTTGCAACCAAAATTCCTGCGCGCGTATCCATTCCCCTGCAATTCCATCCCAAGTCTAGCTTGCAGCTCTGCTCTCCGAGTTACTATCAACATGAAGATCAAATTCCAGGGGCAGGAACAAATTTCACCACTCGAGTCTGCCGTTCCCGATATCGGGGACAGTGAAGTTCACCACCTTGACTTTGGAGATTTTTGGACAAGGATGACAGACGTGAACCCTTCACCGATGGCAGATGATTCATGACAGTGGTCTAGCTTTCGCTGGTGGTTTCCCTATCTCGGTGCAATGCGCAGACACAGTGCTCTCATGCGGGGCTCATTTCAACCCTGATTCGAGTGAATTGACAAACATGCACGGGGAGCTCATCGCCAAACTTGACGCTGCCACCATTGGCACTGCACTAAGGATTCCAGAAATGGACAATGCTATAGTTGTCTCCCAGAATCAAGCACAGGCCCTTTTCAATCAAGACAGTGATAACTATAAGGCGCGGGTGGCAAAGTCCTGGCTAAAAAACCCTAAGAAGGGGGCATCTCGTCTGTCCAAGACTCTTTTCCATGTGGATTTCAATGAAGAATTGTCAGATTTCATAATCCTACTGGCTCGGGTCATGGGTTTACCCTCTACAAATGAGTTCCATTTCTGGATGTGCCCGCTTATCAATATGGTGTGCGAGGGAACTCAGAATATCAACTGGGCAGAGATCATCAGTATGAACCTAGCAGAGCAGCTGTCTAATGTACAGCAAACAAAGAAATTCTATATGACTTCATACCTGATGTATACTCTAGCAGCATCGAGGCAATGGTTTGGCTTTTCATACATCGATGCTCACAAGGATGACCCCGTGTATGCCTACTGCCCGCAGTTCACCCTAGAGACCAGCAATTACAATTTCCGAAGGGTGAATGATGCTTTCACCATGTACATGGTCAGGCTTCTTGAGAGTGACACAGCAAGAAGATTTTCTGATGAAGCCATGAGTCTGATATCGCACTACGGTGCTTATTTTATCCAATTCAGAAAATTTTCCTATATCAGGCTTGCTGGCTATGAGAGCACTCCTCTCAAGCTCCCTATGTTCTGCAATGACAAGATGGCCTTGATAGAAGTGTGCAGGCAATTGGAAAAATTGCATAGAACCTGCAGAGACAAGAAAATTACTGGTTTGCACTTCCCCATCTCTTTGGGAAATTACACCTGCAAAACAGCCCTGGATGCACAAAATATAGAAAGGGCCCTAGCTCCCATTACTGTCCATTTCTTCAGGCCCAGAACTTGCTTTGACTTGAAAAAGTTTATTGAGCAGAACATCAAGATAACCTATCATCATAGGGCAGACACAGAGGACTATTGGGCTGACTGTGCTGATGATTTTGAAGCCAGAAGGAGGCATTATGGCAGGTTTTCCCTACAGTTGATTCAGGAACTCAATTTGTACCAAGTTCCTGAAGGGCTTCAAGATGATAATTCTGACCTGTACTCATATGAGTATGACAATGTGGTCAAACACACTCCCTTGGAGGACTTGGATTGGTTCAAAAAGGAGAAAGATGATTTGGCTGAAATCCTGGCTCCAGTCTTAGTCAGGACCAAGATCTGGTTTGATAGGAAAGTCCGTGAGCTTAGGAGGCACTCAGGGGAATCCTCCTCCAAGGATGCTTCAACACCAAGGAGGGAAGCATCGACTCCCAGATCAGAAGCACCTGTGCAAACTCCTCCTGCCTCGTCAACTCAAGGACCTGCAGTCTCTACTCCTTCCTCATCCACCCAGGTGTATCAGAAGAAATTCAAAGAAGTTAAGAAGGAGCCTGTGGAAGAAGATCCCCTGAGAAAGCATGCAGAATTGCCTTCGGGACCAGAGAACATTATTGTTCTCAGTGAAAGTGAAGAGAGTGAAGTGCCAGCTCCTGCAAGTGCCCCTGAAGCCCCAATGGATAAGAACAAAGAAGTCCAGAGCACTGAACTTCCAAGCACTGTTGATTCCTCTGCACCAGTTGCCTCAAGCGCTCCACTCATATCTCAACTCGAGGCAACAGCAGTACAAACCTTGGGCACCATGAGTTCTCTGTCTCTTGGTCCTCTTGCCCCACCTGCTTCTTCCTCCTCCTCTTTTGCATGGGTGCAGCCTCTTGTCGACAGTAGGAAGAGAAAGTCTTCCTCCCGGAGCTCAGGACCAAATTTTGATGTTGTGGCAGCCTTGTTAGGCACTACTCCTCCTTCTCGCACCAAAAAAGCTAGAATTACCTCCAAGATAGTGTCTGATGCTCAGGGCCAGCAATTCCTGGAGATAGCCAAGCCTATGGTAGATAAGCCAGAGCAAGATTTGCAGGCATCCGACCTGGAGCTCTCAAGAATTCCCATGGGAGAGTCTACCCCTGAAGGTGAGATCCACAATCTTCAGGAAACAGTTACCAGAGTCATTGGGAGGGTAGAGAAAGGGCAGCAAACCATAGAACAGTTGGAAGAACAAGCCCAAATTCTTACAGGTTTCATCAAATCTCTTTTGTCCAAGGACAAAGTTTTGGACCCTACCCCATTGACTACTCTTCCACCACCTGTAATTTTGAGCCAAGATGAAGTACAGAGTATCAAAGATATGCACAAGTATTCCATCTATGGCAGAGCTATGGAGGCCATGGTGGATGATATGCTTGTTGCGGGATTGAACTTCATTGATGAAGCTTTCAAACTCCACGGGAAGGTGAACAACTTGCAACAGAAGCTCTCCTCCACTATTGGGAGCATTGATAAAGAACTTAAACTTTGGAGCAGTTGCATAGTAGACCTCCGCCTCATGGGACAAACAGATGAAAATATTTTGATGGCAAGCAAAGTCTTCGAGGATACAAAGGATAATTTGTCAAAGTCCTGGGTCTACAGCGTGGAATGGAAGATCAAGGTCCTGGAGGAGGCTTTGGGAGAATTAAGGAATAGCTGGCAGAAGGGTGAGGCCTTCAAAACACTAGTTGTATCTGCTTTCAAAGATATACATTGCCATCTTCAGGATGAGACTTCTGGTGTGCCTCTCTCCTTACAAGAAATCAAAGCTCAATTCAGAGCTTTTGTCAAAGGGGATCTATTCAAGGAAAGCTCCATTTCCAAAGAAAAAATGAAGGAGATCTGTTCTCTTCAATCTGCCATTGAAGAAGCAAATAAAGATTATCATACTCATGTCGAGTTCGATAAGGAAATGGAGAAGTGCCTCAGATTTTGGACTCAGTCTACCGCCAACACATCAGTCCCACGTGGCAGAGACATAGCCGAGGCGTTGAAGAGATTCAGACAGCGGATCTTAAAGTCGGTGGGTCCCTCCCAGTCATAAGCACCTGTCTTCTTCTCCTAATTCTTCTCTTCTCTTCCCATTCTTTCTCTCAGATTTGTTGTAATTAGTTGGGGTATTGCGATTAGCAACCCTTTAACTAATCTTTAGTTAAAAGAAGTAGTTACCGAGAGTAACTGATTTGTAAACTATATAATGGCCTCTCCTCGCCATTTTGAAGGGAGGAAGAACTTGGCTTATTTCTGAAAGTGTAAATAAATCATAAAGAAATCAATACAGAAGGACTTTTCATTCTTTGTCTATCCGGTTTCCTTTATTCCCAAGCTATTCATTTACTTTTATTAGATCATTTGTCTGTATTATGCTGAGAAGCTTTGTATTCTCACAGATGTTATTTACAGAACTTTGTGTCTTTTCAAATTTCATCTTCTTAATATGATACAAATGATCTTGTTCTAATTCATTGTACCCTCGCATGCATAAGGAATTACTCTGTCATCTATAATTCTGAATGGTGCCTTTCTGCTCTTTCTCGCATTTTCATTCCTCAGTCCTTTTGTAATTGATGATCCTTATAGAAAACACTTTCATAATATCCAAGTTCCACAAGAAAACCATACTTTGTATATGTGTAAATAGGTTCGTTTCTGAATAAGGGAACCTCTCCCATTAAAGAGGAGGGACTTCTTGTCCCCTGACTATTGCTCTTCTTGAAGTCCTATTTGACGACCAACAAATACGATGTTTTTTTTATTATTGGTAAATAGTTTTTTAAAAGGGACTATATCCTTCTATACAAAAAGGGTCTAGAAGCCAGAATAGGAATGAAAAACATTATAAGAAGGATCAAGATCTAGATAAGACATAAAAAACAAGTGTAACCAAAGAACAGCAACCCCAAAACATCAAATCAGTTCGAACACTACATAAGAGTAGCCAAAAAACAACAAAAAAACAGTAAAAAACACGACAGAAGTCAGCAAGAGCAGCGCAGATCCACAATTACTTCGTAGCGGCTTTGGCAATTCTAGATTTTAGAGTCTACCAAGAGGTGAACATAGCCAATGCCGTCATGTGAGCAGGGTCATTAATATCCAGCTTTTGAATGGTTTGTTTACTTTCTTTTTATTTGCCCCAAAGAGTTGCTGGTATGTCGCTGAGATTAGAGACACAATGGACATGTTGCTCAATAAATTACTCAATTGCACTAAATATAGCCATATTATGATCATGGTGAGTCTTGGTTTTCCCTAGTCAATTGTCCAGGGAGTAAAGTTTTTTGTAGATATCTTCAACCTGTTTGTTGTTAATATCAGCCTCATCCTCCTTCATCCTCTTACCTTTTTGCTTAGTCAAGTTTTTGACATCTTCTTTCAGCAGCAACATGTCAGTTTTTAAAGCTTCCAGCCTTTTAGTGGAGCTCTCAATGTGTGTCTCCTGAGAACCTGTACTGCTAATGTGAAGGATATTATGAGCAACCTCCAAGTCCTGAGGAACGTTCCCCAAAACAGGGGTATCCAGGTTCATTATTTTAGAAGACCCAGTTATAGGTCTGGTCGAGGTGGAGGTGAAAGGGGTGGGAGCAGAGGTGGAGGGGATGACACGGGGAGCTAAGAAGGAATTCATAGGGGTAGCAGCAGTGGTGATGGGGATAGAAGGAGTGGTATCAGCAGCGGTGATGGGAAACGAAGGAACAAAGATTGGGGAAGTTGGAATGCTGGGAAGCCTAAGAAGACAAAGTTTATGCAACAAGAAAATGAGACCTTGATGCAAAGGGACCACACGAGCATGCTTTTGGAACTCCAAAATGGAGCGCTTAAGAGAATTAAGTAGATAATGAGGGAAACATACCGTGTAATTTATGTGGAAGTGATTGAGGAACACAAGATGTTTTAAGGGCACTGTGACAAATCTCCCCTCTAAAGAGATGTATCTCACCATCATATGGGTGACCTCGTCAAAAGGCAGAGGGATAGAGCTGACCTACAAACCCACTGTGACATATACCAATTTCTCATTACCCTCCACAAATTTTCTCTCCTCGACCGGCCTGTCAATCCTTTTATTGAAAAATCGGTACCCATCCATTCCAAGGCTAGTAGCTTCGGTGATTAACTCTTCATTGATCAAAATTTTCTGACCACCATATTCAACTTTGCGGTCTTTCCAATCCTTCACAAATTGCATGGAAATGCTTTGGTTGTGACCTTGTATCTTCTTAATAAAATTAGTAATGCCTCCCTGGTTGAGAAGATTCCAAAGCTCTTCATTATTCTTCCACTCTAGGTCCGCGCTAAGCTCGATCTGATAATGGGCTCCTCCCATTTTCACCAGGCTTAAGTGATTGAAAGTGTAAACTTCAAAATCCCTATGAGGAATTCTACAATAGCCACAGTTTCCAACCCACCTTTCTTTGTTTTTTCTCACACGATGGGAATGATGAATAGTGTAGTCATTGTTGTCATAACACTTCCCACGAATGCCTGCGTAAATGTTGCTCTGTACCTGTGAGATCCCACATGCGCGAGCATCAGCCCCCTTAGAAACCCACTCCAGATCATCATCATCCTTACTACGGACTTGAAAATCCGTAAACAAATGTTTAATAGTTGTTATAGGCACAATATTTCCCGCATGTGTGGCTTTAATCTTTAGATAAATCCACTTTAAATCATCATTATACTTTCTATATCATTGATTTCCCATCAAGATCTGCTTAAGCGTTGTTTTAAACTTATCCATACGTATGAAAGTCTTATTCATAAAGACCCACTCCAAATGCTCATTAATCTTATTCCAAATTTGCATGCCCATAAGTATTTGCTTGTATGTTGTTTTGAATCTGCTCAGGAATGTGATCACTATTATCCCAAATAATGTGATTAACATTTATGCCATAGTTAGCCAATGCATCTGCCACCTTGTTACCCTTCCGATAAGTATGTTTGATCCGAATATTATTGAAGGTTTGGAAAATACTTATGGACTCCAAGATGAAGTCCTTGATGTTCCAACTTGGAGGAAAACACAATTAAGATGATTAATGACATTAAGTGAGTCTCCTTCCAAAATGAGATTTTGGATATTATGAGTCTAAGTAATTCTAAGGCCCCATAAAGTGGATAATGCTTCAGCAAAATGATTATTTTATATTCCCATTTTACCGGTATAAGCAACAACCAAACTACCTTTATGATCCCAGATCACTCCTCCCCCAACTGCAATTCCAGGGTTACCCTTAGAGGCCCCATCAAAGTTCAACTTATACCAGTTGAGATCATGAGGATACCAGTGTATCAAAGATCTATCAATATTATTACCTGAATTATTTCAGATATTGTCAGCTCCAATTTGCCATTGGGACAAGATATGCTCTTCATTTTCTAGATAACTCTTGTTCTTGGGGGGTTTAAATCTAGCAATATTCTCTTTAATAGCACTAGAAATTTTTCCAATACTGAGCTTATAATTTTGTTTACTGTTTCTAAAGTTGATATCATTTCTATCTTTCCATATCCTCCAAATAATATGAGGCATTACCAAATTCTAGAGCCTTCTCACAACACAATGTTTATAGGGTGGGCTCCATTGGTTCCAAAGCTGACTAAAATCCTTCGGAACCACCCAGGAAGCTTTAAAATTAGAGAGGGAAAAACTCCACATTTTGGTAGCATATTCACAATGGATAAGCAAATGACTGATATTCTCAGAGTCTTTTTTACATAGATAACACCTATTAGGCATTATAAAACCTTTTCTTATCAAGTTGTCAGTGGTAAGAATTCTGCCCCTTAGAGCAAGCCAAAAGAAAAAGTTAATTTTACGTGTTAACTCATTCATCCAAATTCTACTCCATTTAAACTCAGTTTGACTATTGTTGAAGAAAGTATTATAACCAGTTTTAACAGAGTAATTCCCATCAATAGAACTTCTCCAGACCAACTCATCCTTAACTTCTAGCTGACTTAAGGGGATAAGGTCCAACTGATCTTGCAGGGAGGAAATAGTTTGGATCAGATCCTCTCTATCCACAAAAAGTTTTTTCCATTTCTTTTTGTTGCCCTTTCTTTCAATATAATCCTTGATTCTAGTGCCATACTTACTTTCAAGACTATCTTTGACTACTCCAAATCTATCCATAAGGCTGCAATTAAACCAATTATCATCCCAGAATTTTATATCACAACCATCTCCCATTTTCTACTTACTTCCTTGTTTTATGAAATTTCTGCTCTTCACTAAGTTATTCCAAAAAATGGAACCATAAGGAAGATGCTCATCTTGAAGAAAAGAAAAGACAGCTTGTTGATTAAGGTATTTAGCCTTAATTAATTCTATCCAGGGTTGCTTCTCAGATAGCATTCTCCAGCACATTTTCACAATAAGAGCCTCATTCATTTTTTTGATGTCTTTTATGCCTAGGCCTCCTATAGATTTTGGAGTACAAACCTTATCCCAAGCAACTAAGTGATATTTAAACTTCTCCTCCATGCCCTGTCATAAGAAGTTTTTTTGAATCCTCTCAATTTTTTCTCTGAAGATAGAAGGGATTTTTTATAGAGACATGATATAGATAGGCAAATTTTGAAGAGTGCTTTTTAGGAGTACGCATTTACCAGCACTTGAAAGAATGGCTCCTTTCCATCCAGCCATTTTTTTTTTAAATCTATCCAACAGATCATTCCACACCTTGGTAGAAACTTTTTTAGTGCCCAAAGGGAGTCTTAAGTAAGTGGCTGGAAGTGCACTTATTTTACATCCCAGAATTTTTGCAATTTAAAGTTGTCTTTTCTCAGGAGTATTGAAGAAGAAAATGGAGCTTTTATCATAATTGATCTCTTATCCAGAAGTAGCTTCATAAATTTACATAATAGCCTTGGTAGCCTTAGCTTCAAGGGTGGATGCCATTAAGAGAAGAATTGTATCATCCGCAAATTTCTGATGAGAAGTTGCGTGACTGATGGAAGTGGGCTTTGAACCTTTCAAGAGACCGTCAATAATTACTTTACTAATTGATCTACTAAGACTGTCTGCCATAAGAATGAATATCAGGGGGGATATGGGGTCCCCTTGTCTTAGCCCTCTGCTACTTGTGAAAAATCCCACCGGCTCACCGTTAACCACCACTGAGAATCTGACCGTAGTGATGCAAGCCTTAATAATTTTTCTGAATTTAGCAAGGAAGCCAAATTTAATTAAAACTTTTTTTAAAAAAACCCAAGAGACCTTGTCAAAGGCTTTATTCATATCAAGCTTAAGGACCATATTCGCTTTTTATGGAATACGATGTTTTGAATGGTGTGTTGGTGTATTTTTTATCTTTTGGATTAAGTAATTTGGTTTAGACCACCGTTGGCAACCTACAACACACGTGAATGTTAGATTTTGGTTTGAAGAGAGCCCTCCTTTCTTTGACAAACATTAGGTCCTTCACATAAATGGTTAGTACTTCAAAAAGATTCACAATATTATAGAAAGAGGATTAAGTGTTGCTTTTGGTTCTCAAGATCACACTAGGTGAAAGAGAATAACATACACAACAAGTAACCCAATTAGATGAAAAGCTTGTAAATTAATTAACTACAATAAAACTTTACAAAGCAAGGTTTATTCCTAATTAATCCAAGTGCTTATTAATGAAAGACTGAAAATTCTTTTGGTTCCCAAGATCACACTAAGTGCAAGGTAAGAGCATACACAAATTTTAGCCTTGGTTATTTATTAAGTGAAAAATATCTTAAAATAAAAGATCATGTACATGCCAAAAAGAAAGTGTATTCCCTTAAGTATAATAATGAATGATGATTTTTTCTACTTACTCCAAATTAGAAAAGAAGGTTTATGGGTGCTTTTGTTTCTCAAGATCACACAAAGTGCAAGAGAAGAGCATACACAACCCTCTTCCAAACTCATACAAAGCATGATACAAAAATCACTCATCAAACCCTAATCCAATTTTAACAAAACTCATTTATCAAACCCTAAGGAAATTTTGTTAGGAATATTGCTCTAAAATCATAAATTTGACAAAAGCAACAACTAAAAACCTTTAAAAAAATAACATGGACCCTAAAAATCATAAGTTGATATTTCAAGCTTTGAAGCAATTTTACCTTAGTGCACAGGAACACCTCCCAGTGCATAGGCACACTCTGTAAAGCATGGGTGCAAATCTTGAAGCATGTGCACATACAGTAATGCACAAGCACACCTCCATTAATTTTACACAGTCAGTGTTGCACAAGCACCTCCATAGAGGTGTAGGTGCACACTTTGAAGCACAAGTGAAAGTTACACTCAGAGACGAAAAATCAGTGATGCATAAGTGCACACAGTAGTGCACAGGCTGCACATGCGCACACAGTAGAGTGCATCCGTAGTTTTTCCTGTAAGTGCTCAAAATATGACTTTTGAAGAGGATTTCTTGAAAAAGCTCAAAACTTTGGCTTTTTGAAGAAATTTTTCCAGCACTTCACCTCCTTTTATCCTGTAAAGAACATGAAAACAAAACTTCTACAATAATCTAGTTGAAACAACTATCTAGTTTGAAAATTGATCTAAAAAACTTTGAAAAACACTTGAGAAACTAATCTAAAAAGCTTGAAAGTAATCTAAAAAATCTTGAAATTAAATTAGAAAACCTGAAAATAATCTAGAAAACTTGAAACTAATCTAGAAAGCTTGAAATAAAAAACTTTGAAACTAAGTTTAAAAACTTTTTAAAATGAATGCAAATGGGGTTTGCTCCCACCAGGCATGCCAAATGATAACACCCTAAACTTTACAAAGCAATTAGTATGACTAACTAGGGAAGTCTAACACCATTGCCACATATAGTCAAGCTCCAAGTCTATGAATGTAACATTAATGATCAAAGCTTAAAAGCATGTTTAAGAAAGTAAAGTAAGTGAAATTAAACATTAATCTACAAAGCATCCTTACTATGTATTGAATTGTTAAACTAATAAAGACCTAAATAGATCTAAGAGGGAAATCAAAGTGGGATTGTTGCTACTCCAAAAGAAGGTGAAATGGTCTCTCCAAATGAATACAAGATTACATTGGATACCTATCTACTAACCCCATTGAAGACTTTAGGCAAGGATTGAGCTTGACTATAAATCATATTTCTTATATGAGATGCAAATCAAAGCATGGTGCAAAGTTGGAAGGTAGTACTTAATCTTATTTATAGTTTTACCTTTGAGGAAAAATATCATTTTGGTGCATGTGGTACTGAAAGGAAAAATTAGATTAAGAATTGTTAATCATGATTAAGCTTTGCGAATTATAATTAGTGAATTAACAAGTGATTAGGATGTGATGAGCCCTAATCAACCACTTAAGGTCAAGTAGAAGGCTAGGATAAGCTTTTGAAGCTTGTTGAGATGTTGTGGAGAGAAAAGAGGTGATTTTGAGTGGTTGGAAGAGGGGTTTGAGCCAATAATAGGGTATATTGACCAAAACAAGGGCAAAATAGGCTTAATTTGCTAATAATCGCTAATTATATGTTTGGAAGAAGATTTTGACTTACGATTCATCGTAAAGTGGCATCCTGATTACAAAAGAGGTTAGGTAATCAACAATGTGCTATCAATTGACCAAAATGGTAAAAAAATATTAGTTAATTAACGGAAATCACTAATTATAACAAAATTGGGAAAAATGAGAATGATTTGTGTGCATTTGGAAATAAGATTGCAAAAGTGGAATATAGGTGTTTGCATTTTTCCCTGTTTGAGGGGAAGTAAGTAACTTCTATTCAAGTATAGTAGATAAGCATAAACAGGTAAAGTTTTGAAGAAAAATTAGTAGGATGAAGGATGACACCCTAAACTTTACAAAGCAAATAATATGACTAACTTGGGAAGGCTAACACCATTGCCACGTATAGGAAAGCTCCAAGTTCAGGAATGTAACACTAATGATCAAAGCTTAAAATCATTCTTAAGAAAGTAAACTAAATGAAATTAAACACTAATCTATAAAGCATCCTTACTATGTATTGAATTGCTAAACTAACAAAGACCTAAATAGATCTAAGAGGCCAATCAAATTGGGATTGTTGCTACTCCAAAAGAAGGTGAAATGGTCTCTCCAAATGACTACAAGATCATATTGGATACCCATCTACTAACCCCGATGAAGACTTTAGGCAAGGATTAAGCTTGGCTATAAATCATATTTCTTATATGAGATGCAAATCAAAGCATGATGTAAAGTTCGAAGGTAGTACTTAGTCTTATTTATAGTTTTACCTTTGAGGAAAACTAGCATTTTGGTGCATGTGGGACTAAAAGTACAAATTAGATTAAGAATTGATAATCATAACTAAGATTTATTAATCATAATTAGTGAGATAATAAGTGATTAGGATGTGATGAGCCCTAATTAACCACTTAAGGTCAATTATAAGGCTAGGATAAGATTTTTTAGCTCACTGAGACATTGTGGAGGGAAATGGGGTGGTTTTGAGTGGTTGGAAGAGGGGTTTGAGCCAATAATAGGGTATATTGACCAAAACAAGGGCAAAATAGGCTTAATTTGCTAATAATCGCTAATTATATGTTTGGAAGAAGATTTTGACTTACGATTCGTCATAAAGTGGCATCCTGATTACAAAAGAGGTTAGGTAATCAACAATGTGCTATCAATTGACCAAAATGGTAAAAAAATATTAGTTAATTAACGGAAATCACTAATTATAACAAAATTGGGAAAAATGAGAATGATTTGTGTGCGTTTGGAAATAAGAATGTAAAAGTGGAATATAGGTGTCTGCATTTTCCCCTGTTTGAGGGGAAGTAAGTAACTTCTATTCAAATATAGTAGATAAGCATAAACAGGTAAAGTTTTGAAGAAAAATTAGTAGGATGAAGGATGACACCCTAAACTTTACAAAGCAAATAATATGACTAACTTGGGAAGGCTAACACCATTGCCACATATAGGAAAGCTCCAAGTTCAAGAATGTAACACTAATGATCAAAGCTTAAAATCATTCTTAAGAAAGTCAACTAAATGAAATTAAACACTAATCTATAAATCATCCTTACTATGTATTGAATTGCTAAACTAACAAAGACCTAAATAGATCTAAGAGGCCAATCAAATTGGGATTGTTGCTACTCCAAAAGAAGGTGAAATGGTCTCTCCAAATGACTACAAGATCATATTGGATACTCATCTACTAACCCCGATGAAGACTTTAGGCAAGGATTAAGCTTGGCTATAAATCATATTTCTTATATGAGATGCAAATCAAAGCATGATGTAAAGTTCGAAGGTAGTACTTAGTCTTATTTATAGTTTTACCTTTGAGGAAAACTAGCATTTTGGTACATGTGGGACTAAAAGTACAAATTAGATTAAGAATTGATAATCATAATTAAGATTTGTTAATCATAATTAGTGAGATAATAAGTGATTAGGATGTGATGAGCCCTAATTAACCACTTAAGGTCAATTAGAAGGCTAGGATAAGATTTTGTAGCTCACTGAGACGTTGTGGAGGGAAATGGGGTGGTTTTGAGTGGTTGGAAGAGGGGTTTGAGCCAATAATAGGGTATATTGACCAAAACAAGGGAAAAATAGGTTTAATTAGCTAATAATCACTAATTTTCTATTTGGAAGAGAATTTTGACTTACGATTCGTCGTAGAGTGGCATCCTGAATGCGAAAGAGGTTAGGCAGTCAACAATGTGATGTCAATTGGCCAAAATGGTAAGAAATGTTTGTTAATTAGTGGAAATCACTAATTATAATGGAATTGGGAAGAATGAGAATGATTTTCATGTGTTTGGTAATAAGATTGTAAAAATGAAATATAGGTGTCTACAGAGCATACAAAATTTTGACTTTAGGATAGAGTTGGGGATATCCAAGTAGACCACTTGGGGAGGGGTTATATAAGATGTACAAGCGATACTTATGGACCCTTTAGAATGGTTCCAATAGGTAGATAAAAGGGTGATGGATGCAATGATTGTGGGGTTCCCACCTAGAAGGAGGAATTCGTCAATAAGGAATATGTTATGAGCAGAGTCATGGTGCCCATATTCAAAGTCATAGATAGGAAAGTGACGGTAGACCACATAATTCCAAATCATTATAATGAGATATGGAAAGGTTGATGAGGGAGATAAGATCTTTGATATTACTAAGATCACGTTGGTAGGTATGTTAATGGTAGAAGGGTCACAAGTGCAAGGCATTGAGAGGTTCTGTTTCCAGTCTACCATCAAGGGAGGATAAATGATAAGTGTCAGACCCATACTTATGCATGATAATATATGGTCCAATCCAACTAGGAGAAAGCTTTTCCACGTTAGATCCTTTCTAGAGTAGTGGTATTATGATTAAAAGAAGCTATGAGGAAGGGACATGATGTCATCCATGTTCATGGGTTTTTGGATGGAGAATAAGATGGATCGATGTACATGAGAGATGTAGACACATTATGTGGGAGATAATTAAGAGTGAGGAGTTGATACTCCCCCAGTTAGAGATGTCGCATCACGGTGGCGAGAAAATCATCATCAGGTAATTTGGATGCAGATATGGATGTTGAGGGAGATGGGGTAGGATCGTTAGAAGGAACAGTGATGCTGACTCTAGATTTTGATTGGATATATAGTTGAGGATCATGAGGGTGAGAACGATTGGTACTATGAACAAAATTGATAAAAAGAGGGAGATCCTCTTTGGAAGTGGTATTTTTGTATGGAGGGATTGCGATGAATGATTTGGGTGAAGAACCATATTTAGATTCCTTACGAGGTGAAGACTTGATTCAAGGATTTCGTTTGGATTTGGATGAACTTGTAGATTGGAGAGGGTAATCTTCCTCAATGAGTATGTCATTCTCTTCTATAAGACTATCGATGAGGTTTTTAAGGGCCCTACAATGTTCAGTGTCATATCTAGGGGTACAATGATAAGTACAAATGGTGTTAGAATAAAACCATGTGGGTTTCAGCCCATGCGAATCAAAGGATTTGATAGGAGGAAGAGTGATTATAGATGCTTGGACCAGACATTGAAGGATTTCAGTATAAGATCCAATGGGTTTTTTTAGGAAGGGGTTGCATGGATTGTGAATTTATTAGGTTTGGAAGAGGAGGATGAAGGTAAGAGAAGTGTCTTACTTTTTTTAGGTTTAATAGGGGCCTTGGATTTCGATGTGGACTTAAAAGGGGCAGACGATTTGAATTCAAAAGGAGGCATAGGTGACTTGGATGATTTTGATTCAGACTTGGGCGGAGGAAGAGATGGTTTGGATTCAACTTTGTTGATGGGGGCTTTGGATGAAGGGTCTGGTCCCAAAATAGATGACTAAGGTATTAAGATATATGACGAGTTGTTGGATTTCTTAAATGGCTTGGATTTTTGGGGCTTCAAAGGATGAATCTCCAATTTCTTATGAAGATGCGTAACATATTTTTGAGTAGGAATGCTAAGGTTTTTAGAAATTTTCTATGAAGATTTACCCTTGGCGGGAATTATAATGATTTTGACTGGGGATCCTTAGAGGCAAAATTAGATGACATAGATTTTGTTGTAGATGTGGGGATTGATGATGGAAGTGGTTTTTGGATAATACATTTGATGAGATCGAAAGGAGTTACAGATTGTGTGGATCTTACAGGTGTTGGTACAAAAGTGATTGTAGTTACTGGAAATAAAGATAGGATCGATACATCCTTTGTAATGGGATCAAAGGAGGATGTCTTATTGGTAGGGGTTTTGACGGATGATATGGATGTGGACACATATTCGAATGTTGATGTGGGTATGTTCATAGTTGCTAAAGGTGTGGATGAGGTGAGAGAGCCACTGGTGATTATGTCAAGAGGGGATGTTTGCTTGGTGGATTCAGAAGTTGGTGTAGGAATGGTTACAACTGTGGATGTGGTTGAGAGTAAAGGTATAAAAGTGGATATAGATGTAGGGATGTGTGATGAGGATGTTGAGATAGATGTTAAAGTAGATATGGGTAGAGAGCTAGGTATGATAGGTGTGGATACAGTAGGTGTAGATATCGATGGGGAAGTATATGTGCTAGGGGCAAGTGCTATAGTCATTGGTATAATGGATGTAGATATAATAGATTTAGGTGTAGATGAAGGGTTAAAGACCCAAGTAGACATGGGCTTAGTGGATGAAGGGATGATGGTTGTAGGTGGTGATGTTGATTCATGGATTAGAGTGATGATGGTATGGTCATTGGGCACCTGAGATATAGGGGAAGTAGTTTGATTATTTGGTGCATGGTTGAGAAAAGGACGCTTGAAGACATCTAAAGGTTGATTAGGAGGTGCATTAGGATTTTCAACTTTAAGATCTCCACGATTGATAAGTCACTGAATGAGGTATTTGAAGTAACAACACTTTTTAATATCATGACCACGGACTCAATGGTGTTTGCAATAGTGGTCATCGCGGAACCATGCAATTTTGGGATGTGATTCATCAATGGGACAAATAGGGGGAAGTTGGATGAGATGCACATCCATTAATTTGTCAAAGATAAAGTTGGAGGATTCTCCAAGGGGGTATAGCTAGGAGTCAAACGAGGAGCTCTTTATGGAGGCTCAGTGTGGGATGCGGATGTAGAAGAGGATTTCAATACGATGGCATTGGGTGTGTTTTTAGGTTTGTCATTGTGGGTGAAGGATCTTTTGAAGTCGGTTTTTGGTTTATTGGATCAAATTTTGAGATGGCCTTGCTCAAGGGTGTGAAGTTCAAGTTTGTGAGTCATGGTGAATGCCTCTTCAAAGGTTTGGAGTGATTGTATTTAAAGAGTAGAGGAAATATGCTTTGCACAAGATCATGAAAAGAGTTTGATTAGCTCAGTATGAGGAAGGGAGAAGGATAACTGATTCATTATGCTTTGTCATCTAGCAGTGAAATTTATGATAGATTCTACATCGAAATGTCTAATGGCGTAGAGGTCTGTAATGGTGATTTTATGTGCAATCTTGATAAAAAAAATTGTTTTGTGAATAGTTGCGTGAGTGGGGTAAACAAGAATAGCGAATGTTGGGGAATGTCATTGTATCAGTCCAATACAAGGCCGACCAACGAGATGGGGAAGGTACAGAGCATAAGGTCTCGGTCATGAGCGATGAGATAACATGCATGTCTAAAATCGTGAAGGTGTTGTTGAGGGTCTTATTTATTATTAAACTTGGAGAATTTTAGAAGTTCCTAATGTGGACGATATGGCTTGACACAGACTGATGGGGTGATAGGTTTGTTGCAAATTTTTTCATAAGAGAAGGTGGTTTTAGACCCCAAAGTAGAGGCTTTGAGATTGGCCATTCTACTTAATAAAGCATTCTTAGGGTTGTTAGATGTATGGGGATGAGAGATCGAAGGATGAGATTGCGGGATATAGGAAGTGGATGGGTTAGGTCCTGGATGAGATCGATATGATTGGGGATGAGTAGATGTTTGTGGAGGTGGTTGATATGGGGCAAGATAGTTGAATGGTTTAGATTGAATAGGCTGATATGTAACTTGTTGTTGGGAGATAGAGATGTAATAAGATGGATGAGATTATGTTGGTTGTTGAGAGATGAGGATGTTATATTGGTTTTGTAAGGTATGATTTAGGATGTAGGTATGAGATGTTTGAGTAGATTGATTGCGAAACATGTGATGAAAGAAACTTCGAAGAGGAGGTTGATGAGTTTGGGTTGATTCAGAAGGATGGGCTTGTGAGGTGATGACCTTTGTGTGGACGTGAGATGTAGAAATAGGGAGTGAAGTTTGATCATTTTGTTTAGGTGGAGGAAGAAGTAAATGAGATTATTGTAAAGTTTGGGTAGGGGCACTAATGACAACGGTGGATGAAGAATTAATGGGGATATAAGAAGTGGGGATGGTGTTAATACGAGGCAAGTTGGTTAGAATGGGCACCACCAATTGGGTGGATTGATGAGTTTGAGGGATGGTGAAGGATTTACTGATAAGATAGTTAAGAAGGGCGACCAGATTAGCGTCAAAGATCTCTTGAAACTCCAAGCATCCATAAGGGATAATATGAGGTCCAAGGGTCTATAAAGAAACAACAGACAAGGGCGTAGTTGTTCTAGAGGGAATGAAATATGGAGAGAGAAGAGGATTGGTTTCAAGATGGGGATCTTTTTAGATGACATGGGTCTTGTGAAGAGAGACCATAGAAACAAGGGGTTGGGAGGCCAAAGGCATGGTGATCATAGGGATAAAAGAAACCATGGCAAGTGCATAAGTTTTTTGGGAAAGGTCATCAAAAGTGGGGATATTATTAGATGAGGTAGATTTTCATGTTTTACTGGCCTGAGAATAGGTGATAACAGGTATGAAATAGAAAAAAAACTTATGTAATTTATTAATAAACAAATCAAGCAACAAATTTTTGACCATCTTGATTATTTAGAATGATGTGAAAAAAATGAAAATAAGCTCAAAGGGAACCTAGGAAATGGACTAACTATGGATGATTGTAGGTTGTTTTGGATAACGTCCTTGATATACCTGAAGGTACTGTTGTTGCAAATCAGCAACACCCTTGGATGCAAATCAAGGTTCTAAATGATGTTTAGAGCATCCAGTGTGATTGCACAACATGGAAACCTCTCTCCAAGTGTGGGACTTGTGAAAATGAGAGAGGAATCTCCATAATAGAGGTTGGTTCCTCAAACTCCTCTTATTTAGATCTATATTTTTCACAACTACAGAGGTTCTAATCCTAATTCTACCCTAGATTGCAAGGAGAAAGGGATAAAAATGCAAAAATGAAACTAAACTAAAGATGGTGATGCACCAAAAGGAGTGGTGAAACATTTTTTTCCATGTAAATAGACACAAATTCATGAAATGCAACAAGGGAAAACATACACAAGCTGATAGATGTAATTAGAGGTCTTAAAATGAAGTAGAACAATACAAATAGAGGACTGAAAGGATTCACAGAGTTTGCACTATCAATTCCATGTAAAAATCTCTTGCATTCCACCATCAAAGAGGTATAAACCTGTTACAAACTGTGAAAAAGGTCTGATTCTTACAACTATCACTTGCTGGAGGTGAAAGAAGAAGTTTTCAATGCCAAAAAGTGTTCAACCATGAAGAAATGAGCCAAATCTGGCTTTTACAGTGCATGGGTCGAGCCCAAGAGAGAGAAAACATAAAAAACGTGGGAGCCCATTCCTCATTGATGGAAAATGCATTAAAACAGAATGGAGGACCTTACAAACCCATACCCTATCATTTTTGACCATATTGGAGAAGAATGCGACCCATTCTGTATTCAATTTGGTTATTGAAATGTCATTTCTGGCCATGGACACGTACCAGAACCGTTTTTGAATTTTCTCTTTCCAAACTGAACCAAAATTAGAAATTGACCATGGAATCCAGTGTGACTGCACAACATGGAAACCTCTCTCCAAGTGTGGGACTTGTGAAAATGAGAGAGGAATCTCCATAATAGAGGTTGGTTCCTCAAACTCCTCTTATTTAGATCTATATTTTTCACAACTACAGAGGTTCTAATCCTAATTCTACCCTAGATTGCAAGGAGACAGGGATAAAAATGCAAAAATGAAACTAAACTAAAGATGGTGATGCACCAAAAGGAGTGGTGAAACATTTTTTGCCATGTAAATAGACACAAATTCATGAAATGCAACAAGGGAAAACATACACAAGCTGATAGATGTAATTAGAGGTCTTAAAATGAAGTAAAACAATACAAATAGAGGACTGAAAGCATTCACAGAGTTTGCACTGTCAATTCCATTTAAAAATCTCTTGCATTCCACCATCAAAGAGGTATAAACCTATTACAAACTGTGAAAAAGGTCTGATTCTTACAACTATCACTTGCTGGAGGTGAAAGAAGAAGTTTTCAATGCCAAAAAGTGTTCAACCATGAAGAAATGAGCCAAATCTGGCTTTTACAGTGCATGGGTCGAGCCCAGGAGAGAGAAAACAAAAAAAACCATGGGAGCCCATTCCTCATTGATGGAAAATGCATTAAAACAGCATGGAGGACCTTACAAACCCATACCCTATCATTTTTGACCATATTGGAGAAGAATGCGACCCATTCTGTATTAAATTTGGTTGTTGAAATGTCATTTCTGGCCATGGACACGTACCAGAACCGTTTTTGAATTTTCTCTCTCCAAACTGAACCAAAATTAGAAATTGACCATGGAATCATGTAGATAATTTTAACATCTTTCCAATGATATAAAGAACGTGAAAATCTGAGCTCTGGATCAAAAGATATGATCGTTTGAAGATTTAGGGCAAAAACGGCCCAAAAACGGATCGGCGGGAAAAAATTTCAAATTTTACCTCTTTTTTGTCTTTGGAAAAAATTTCAAAAATTCCCCACGCTCCGCTGGTCAGATGCCACGTGGCAGCTTCCTATTGGCTGTGGGCCTCAAATGGGAAAATTTTCCACAAAAACTCCGTCGAGCCATAACTTGAAAAATATAAGGAGTTAGGAGGCAAACTTTACCTTTCTGGAAAGCTGAGAGAGAGCTCTATCTGATGGTGCCATTTCCAGAAAGCCTTGAGTGCCTTAAAATAAAAAAATGTGGACTGAGGCACAAGAGAGGCAAGAACACAAGGAGTTAGCCACAAAAAATGAGCTGGGGCACATTTTGGATAACAATTTTGGCAACTCAGAGGGGTCATCTGCCTGCTAGATGAAAGTACCAGTAGCCTGAAGCAGTCCATTGGGCATGGAGCCATCAAATATTCTATTTAGAACCCCAACTGACTTAGAATGTGCAAGGAGGAAGATGGAATATCACATGATGGAAGCAAGGACTGTAAAACATCTCCAGGGACAGCAAGCTGTGCCAAAGCACTTAGGGAAAGCAAAACTAACCTACAGCAAAACAATGTGCAAAGCACTTGGAGGAATGAAAATCTAATCTAATATTTACAAGGTGGTAAATTTTCCTCTAGAAGCAATGCTTGAGATAGATTCCATTTACTAGAATCTGTAGTTCTTCACCATCCAATGAGGCCAATTGGAAAGCATTGTTGTTCTTGCACTTCGTGACCATGTATGGGCCACTCCAAATGGCATCAAATTTTGAATGCCTTCTCGGTTTTTCTCTATCCACATCCCATTTCAACACTAGATCTCCAACCTGAAAAGATCTATCCTTGGCCTTCCTATCAAAGGTCTTTTTGATCAAAGCTTGATCCTTTTCCATTGCTTGGGATGCCTGATTTCTGACCTCCTGCAGCTCCATCAACTCTGCATATCTCACCTCCATGGGCTCAAACTCTAGCAACTCTAATTGCTTCATGAGTTCCAATGTTGGCAACTCAAGTGACATGGGCAAGATTGCCTCTCTTCCATAGACAAGTTTGAATGGAGAGTTACCTGTGGATCTCTTGGGAGTTATCCTATCAGCCCATAAGGCTGATTTCAGTTTGGTATGCCAAGACCTCTGATTCTCATCAAGAGTCCTCCTAATGATCCTCAACAAGTTCTTGTTTGTAGACTCGGCCTGGCCATTACCTTGAGGGTAATAGTTTGATGAAGTGCTTAGGTAGATCCCGTTCTTGACAGCCCACTCAGTCACCTTGGATCCAATGAATGCCAATGCATTATCTGAGATTATTGTAGTAGGTATACCAAATCTGGTTGCTATCCCCTCATAAAAGTCTAAGATGCTGGACTCATTTGCTTCTTTGAGTGCTACTGCTTCAGTCCACTTGGTGAAGTAGTCCATGGCTGTCAAAATCCATTTGTGCCCTTGACTTGAATTGGGATTAATGACTCCAATGAAGTCCAAACCCCATTGCATGAATGGCTGGTCAACTGAGATTGGATGCAATGGAAGGGCAGCAAGTCTCTCTTTTCCTGTGAAGAATGCACAATTCTTACACCTCTTAATCCATGCATAGCAATCACTGAAAATTTTAGGCCAATAATAACCAGCCTTCATGATTTTTAGAGCTGTCACTCTTGGTGCAAAATGACCACCAGCTGGTCCACCATGGAACTCTTCCAACACCCTATGAATCTGATTTGTGCTAATGCATCTCAGCAGCACTCCATTCACATCTTTCTTGAACAAAACTCCATCAACAATGGCATATGGGATAGCCTGCAATCTGAAGTGTCTTCTTTGGGTCTTGTTCATCTCTGGGGGGCATAGGCCTGTGCTTAGGAAGTGTATAATACCTTGGGTCCAGCAAGGAGTGGGGGCAGCATTGTCTTCTTCTTGATTGCCACTTGGCTCATGGCTGTCCTGGACTGTCAAAACAGCCTCTTCTTCATTGCATACTTCTTTTTGCTTCCCCAAAACCATCTTCTCACACGATCCTTTCCCTCTTACCAGCTTGGTGATTTTGATCTCAATGTCATACTCCATGACACGGGTGATCCAACCTGCCCTTTTCTCGTTCAAATCTTTGTTGAGGAGGAAGTCCTTAACCCCAGCATGTGAGACCAGCAACTGGACCTTGTTGTTCGAGACTAAATGCTTGAATTTCTTCAAGCTTCTGATTACTGCCAGCACATGCTTCTCAATAAAAGAGTACTTCACCTCATAGTCATCTAGGCTCTGGCTGAAGAAGGCAATTGGCTGCTCATCATTATCCTTGTTCTGCTGTACCAAAATGGCAGAAATAGTGTCATTACCTCCAAATGCATAGAGGATGAAATCCTTGGAGAAGTCTCGGGTTGATGAGAGTTGGTGCTTGAGAAATGGCTTCTTTGATTGCTTCAAAACTCTCCTTGCCTTCTGCTGTCCACTTGAAAGCCATGCTCTTCTTTAACATTTTGGTGATGGGCTTGACAAGGGCTGTAAAATCTGGGACAAACCTCTGAACAAAGTTTATCCTCCCCAAGAAACTCTGAAGGGCTTTCTTGTGGCTTGGCAATGGTAGTGCTCTTATGGCTTCAACCCTCTCTGGATCAATTGCTAATCCTTCTTTGGAGACAATATGGCCAAGGAGCTTTCCTTCATGTGTAAGAAAGATACACTTTCTAGGATTTAAAGACACTCCAAATCTCCTGCACCTCGTGAAAACTTGTCTCAAATGAGAGAGGTGGTCTGCTGCATTTTTGGAAAAAACAGTGATATCATCAAGGTAAATCAGCACCACGTTGTTAATCAAACCTTTGAACGCCATGTCCATTTCCCTTTGGAAGGTAGCACCAGCGTTGGACAGCCCAAATGGCATTTTCCTGTATGCAAAAGTTCCCCATTTGGTTGTGAAGGCTGTCTTGAACTGGTCTTCCTCCTTCACCATAATCTGATTGTAGCCTGAGTAGCCATCAAGTAGTGAAAACCTCTCGGAGCCAGCCACAACTTGCAAGATTTTCTCCATGGAAGGGAGTGGGTAATGGTCCTTGAGAGATGCTCTATTTAAGTCTCTGAAATCAACACACAATCTGATCTCCCCACTCTTCTTTCTGACTGGAACCAAGTTGGCAACCCAACTAGAATGCTTGATTGGGAATATGATTCTTGACTCAATCAGCTTGTCCAATTCTTTCCTCATGAGAGGCTCCATGTGTGGATTGACTGGTCTTTGTTTCTACCTGACAGGCTTAGTATTTGGATCCAATTCAATGGTATGCTGAGCTAAGTTGGGATTGAAACCTTTCAAATCTTCGTAGCTCCAAGCAAACACATCTAGGAATTCTTGACACAGCTGCATGAATTCATACCTTTCTTGCTCAGTTGTCATCTTTCCAATTTGCAATGGTTTGTTCTCTTCTACCAAGATGGATACTGAATCCTCTCTCTTGACCTGAATGTTTGCTTTCTCCTTTCTAAACTGATCATTGGGATTAAAAATGGACTCCAAAGTGATAAGTCCCTTGGGCAGCTTGTTAGTTCTCAGCTGTACCACTTGGTCACCATACTGTTGTTCCAGTTTTTCTTGATTCTTAGCTGAGAACTCAGCTTCTTCTTGCAAGAAATGGATGATTTGCTGGTCATTCTCAAACACTTGCCAACTGACATTGTTATCTGGCACTGAAGGCCTCACAATCACATGGATGTTTGGCTGTACCTTGTCTTTTTGAATGCTTTCCACAATGTCAAAGGCTGCCCCTACTGCTGCAAGCCTGTCAGCAGCTTGATTCTCTTTCCTAGGAATGGATTTGATGCCAAAACCCTCAAAATCTTCCATGAGGTCCCACACCCTGTTCTTGTAGCACCTGAGTAGATCATTCTTGGCAGCATGTTGTCCCTTGACCTGATTTACAATCAATTCACTGTCACCAAAGACTTGCAAGTTCTTTATTTTCTTCTTGATTGCCCAATGCATCCCTTGCACCAAGGCTTCATATTCAGCAGTGTTATTGGAGCATGCAAACTGAAATCTAAAAGCTGAATAGTACTTTACTCCTTGAGGTGAAACAAGCATGGCTCCACCTCCTGCACCTTGTCTACTCCTTGATCCATCAAAAAATAGCTGCCATACCTCATTGTCATCTTCATGGTTTGGCTTGGTGATGCTAGGAATAGGCTGATTTTCTTCGTGTATGCAATAGACCCCTAGCTCAGATTCTTCCACTTCTTGATAAGGATCAAAAGCATGTACCTTGTTTGCCCATTCATCAAGAGTTAGATCCGGGATGCTTCCAACCTTGGTGTCAGCTTCATCGGTGCTTGGGTGGTCTTCTTGATCAAATGCTGAACAATTGGCGTTGATCTGACTTGGAGTGTAAGGCTCAATGTGGAAGTTTGCAATAGGTTCAGACCTGATTGTAGCCTTAGTTCCATACCTCATTCTGAACAGCATGTGTGACCAATCAGCAGACAAATATCCCCCAATCTTGGCTGTGAAGTCCCTTGACAAGCATAGGGCAAAGAGTGGTGGAAGGTCTATGACTGATACATCTTGTAAAACAACAACATTTGGACATGCATGCAAGGTAAGACTCAAGTTTCTAATCACCCCAACTGTTGTTACTGCTGTCCCATCCAGCTGCACTACCCCTTTGGATATGGTTTCATACTGGAGCCCTAGCTGATCAGCTATTTGTTTAGGCATCACTGAGCTACTTGCCCCGGAATCTATCATGCAATTGTGCACTAACTGATTTCCAATGATTAATGAAACATAGAAAGGAGGGGGCTTCAACATTTTACCTTGCTGTCCTCCATGATTTCCCTCAGGCTGGGCAGCATTTGTGAGCACTTTCTCTTGCATCTGAACTTGCTGATTCGAAGTTGGCCAGTCCTTCATGGCAGCTTGTAACAAGTCTCTTTGGCCTGGGATAGATAGGGATTCCCACATTGATATATTAACATTTGTCTTCTTCATCTGATCAATGATACTGAATGGTGATGAAGGATCTCTTTGTTGTCCCTTTGCTTGTACATTCACTCCTTGCACGTGGGCAGCAATAACTGGTATTTGAGTTGGTCTAGGAGCTGTTCTTGGCTGCCCTTGTGCATTTGAAATTGGATTCTGCTTGCCAACCATTTGTGGAGCTATGGAAGGTTGTGGATTGGTTGGAGCTAATGGCTGTTCTTCACCCAAATTCCTTCTTTTTGACCTTGTGTTGGCTGCAACACCTTGGGAAACTACTTGATTCATGCCACAAAAATCCTCTGCTTGCCAATTTACCAACGTGGTGTCATTTGGGGCTGATTGTTGTTGGAATGTTTCTTGTTGTTGGTTGTTTCCTTGACTGCCCTCACCCTCCACACCAGTAGTTGTCACCATTAATGCTTGATTCAAAGCACCATTGAAGCACATGGATTGGTTATGAGGTTCATTGCATGGAAAACACCAATCATACTCCTGAGCAATGTTGTTTTGTGTTGGCACCAATGCCTTAGAGGCAGATATGGCATTTGGATTATAGGGCTGAAATGGTCTATTGGCAGGAGGCCTTGTTTGATTCATATTTGCAGCTGGATTAGGAGGTCTTTGTGGTTGGTATGGCTACCTGTTAGGCTGAGCTTGGGGCTGGTAAGAAGGTCTAAAACCTTGGGCTTGTTGCCTTTTGAGAGTAACCAGCTCATTGCCTAGGTTTTGCAATTGCTTCATGACTTCTTGAAGCTCATTTGGGGCACTTGGAGATGAAGTAGAAGCTTCATTTGAACTCTGATTTCTAGGAGTGGGAGAAGGAGCCAAATTAGGTGCTTGATTGGTATTTGGACTCTCTAAACTTGGAAACAATGGCATGGGAGGTCTAGGGGCTAGTTTGCCAGCTTGGATCAAACAATTTTCAGCCCTAATGGCAATGCTATAAGCCATAGGGATAGTTATGCCTCCCATGGACTGAATCAACATAGAAATATCAGAATTTAGAGCTTTGAGATAATAGAGAAAAGCACCTTCTACTGTTGGCCTAACTGCCACTGGAATTCTCTCCCAAGTCTTTTGAAATCTGAAGTTGAAATCGGTCAGCTGTTCATTGGGAGCTCTCTTGATGGTTGTCAGCTGCTCCAAAAGAGACAAGTTGTCTCCCTTCTCTCCAAATTGCTCATGAAGTGCTATACACAGCTGATTCCAATTTGTGATAGAACCAGCTCCAAGGCTTCTAAACCATTGCAATGCTTTCCCCTTGAATGAAGATGCCAGCAACTTGACAGCCACTTGCATCTCATTGATTTCATGAATTACACAAAGGTTAGCAATATCCTTAACATGATCACCTGGAGTAGTCTGATTTTCTCCAGTGAAGTATGGAATGTTCTTCAAGGCTGCAATAGGAATTGGATGTTGTGCATTGAGGGCAAGTGGGCTGCTGCCTTTGAAGTTGACATAGGGGTTGTTTTGTGCCATTCTAATTGGTCTTAAAACCCTTGTTGACTGAATGAAAGGCCTACCAGGTGGAGGAGTTGAGAGAGTTCTATTTGGTGGAGATGGAGACCTTTGAATCCTTCTTCCACTTTTCCTTACTCTTGGAGATAACTGCAGATATTCAAACAACACCTCTTCTTCTCTAGCTCTTGACCTTGTAGTGATTCTTCTCATGAGTTTTCAGGCCTGCACTGCTGAAACCAGTTGATTCTTCCCCTTGGAGTCACCAGATATGTAAATTATAGCTCTTTTCAAGCAAGAAAATTGCAGCAGATGCACATCAACTTTGCTGCAATAAAAATGAGACCTCTAAGGTCCCACCGGGCATGCCAAAACTGTTGTTGCAAATCAGCAGCACCCCTGGATGCAAATCAAGGTTCTAAATGATGTTTAGAGCATCCAGTGTGATTGCACAACATGGAAACCTCTCTCCAAGTGTGGGACTTGTGAAAATGAGAGAGGAATCTCCAGAATAGAGGCTGGTTCCTCAAACTCCTCTGATTTAGATCTATATTTTGCACAACTACAGAGGTTCTAATCCTAATTCTACCCTAGATTGCAAGGAGACAGGGATAAAAATGCAAAAATGAAACTAAACTAAAGATGGTGATGCACCAAAAGGAGTGGTGAAACATTTTTTTCCATGTAAATAGACACAAATTCATGAAATGCAACAAGGGAAAACATACACAAGCTGATAGATGTAATTAGAGGTCTTAAAATGAAGTAAAACAATACAAACAGAGGACTGAAAGCATTCACAGAGTTTGCACTGTCAATTCCATGTAAAAATCTCTTGCATTCCACCATCAAAGAGGTATAAACCTGTTACAAACTATGAAAAAGGTCTGATTCTTACAACTATCACTTGCTGGAGGTGAAAGAAGAAGTTTGCAATGCCAAAAAGTGTTCAACCATGAAGAAATGAGCCAAATCTGGCTTTTACAGTGCATGGGTCGAGCCCAGGAGAGAGAAAATGTAAAAAACATGGGAGCCCATTCCTCATTGATGGAAAATGCATTAAAATAGCATGGAGGACCTTACAAACCCATACCCTATCATTTTTGACCATATTGGAGAAGAATGCGACCCATTCTGTATTAAATTTGGTTGTTGAAATGTCATTTCTGGCCATGGACACGTACCAGAACCGTTTTTGAATTTTCTCTCTCCAAACTGAACCAAAATTAGAAATTGACCATGGAATCATGTAGAGAATTTTAATAGCTTTCCAATGATATAAAGAACGTGAAAATCTGAGCTCTGGATCAAAAGATATGATCGTTTGAAGATTTAGGGCAAAAACGGCCCAAAAACGGATCGGCGGGAAAAAATTTCAAATTTTACCTCTTTTTTGTCTTTGGAAAAATTTTCAAAAATTCCCCATGCTCCACTGGTCAGATGCCACGTGGCAGCTTCCTATTGGCTGTGGGCCTCAAATGGGAAAATTTTCCACAAAAACTCCGCCGAGCCATAACTTGAAAAATATAAGGAGTTAGGAGGCAAACTTTACCTTTCTGGAAAGCTGAGAGAGAGCTCTATCTGATGGTGCCATTTCTAGAAAGCCTTGAGTGCCTTAAAATCAAAAAATGTGGACTGAGGCACAAGAGAGGCAAGAACACAAGGAGTTAGCCACAAAAAATGAGCTGGGGCACATTTTGGGACCTCCTAATTAGACTATGTTGTCAAACAAGATTAAGAGGTTCTTTTTTTAAGTCCCAAAATTGAAATGTGAAATTTGATGAAAGAAAATAGACAAGAAGGGAAAAACAAAGCAAAAAGAACAAATAGGGAAAAATGAAGAATACTTGGACAACATTATTTTTCCTTTTTTTATTATAATTTTTAGCAAGCAACTATTTTTCCTTTTTTTATTATAATTTATAGCAAGTAAATTGTTGATCCAAGCGAGTGATCCACCACACATGCAAGCAAGAGAAGGTCCAAAGAAGGGTGGTCCCACCGGGCATGCCAAAATGTTGATATGATTTTCTCACTCATGTTTTAGATTAGTGAAATGGTAACAAAGAAAAAAAGAAACTTCAATATGAGGGGGTTTAAGGTACTTCTAGATGAGATTGATTCAACAAAAATTGACTTTTTGTAAAACCCTAATAGGATATTTCATAGTCACATGTAATAATATAGTAATGAAGTACAAAATGTGACACAAGCAATAAACAAGATAATTTAAAACCCTAAGTGCAAGAAAGAGAAGAAAAGACTTAGTTGATTCACAATAAATCGAGAGGTGTGTGGAGTTGGAGAACTATTGGAACTAGGACACAGAGTGTAGTAATCGAACCTAGAAAATTTCAGAAGTGCAGCAAAAGGTAGTATCAGGGTACTTGAACTGGTACTGGGACGCTTAGGCACTTGAGACCCTAACTAGGTGCCAGAGTTTGCGTAGAACCTCAAAAACTAGTTTTTACAGGGTCGTTAGATGTTTTTTGACCTTCACCTCTGATCGTTTATGTGTCACACTAAGTTTTTTGATGTCACTATAACCTGCAATGAAAGAGATATCCTTGTAAAACCCCAAAACACATCAAATCCTAAAAAGAAACAGATGCAAATGAGGAGTTAGATTGACCTCGATGGTCACCTAACTAAGTGAACTTATGATCCAAGCATTGCACTACATTTCAAACTCCATGTAGTTTTGTGCACGTGTGTGTAGAATCGTGCCCTAGATGGCTCTTGTTCTAGATGTACTTGAATAATGAATAATGACTAGATGTAGAAGATGTAAATAGATGTGTGCATGGAAAAATGAACTTCCCCTCCTATGTGTGCATTTAGATTTAGCAGTCTTTTGTCCCTTAAGTGAAGCTAGGTGGATGTTTTGATGCTCTTATAATGCCTTTGGATGTAACCTTAGATGATGGTAATAGATACTTAGAGCTTGCTCCTTTAATTTGATCACATAACATTGTATTTATATGATTCCCTTGTTTGAATTTCCTAATTAACCACTAAAAGGCCGACCACTGTAAGAAAACAAGATGCCCTATGGCTAGAAGAGGCCCAAAAGTGGCGAGTAAAATACAAAGAGGTCAGGGGTGCCTAGAGGGGATGAGGGCGCTGGTGTCCTAGGTGGGCGCTGGTGTCCAGACTCAAAAAAGGTGGAGTAACAAAAGTCAGACTGGGAAATAGGGTGTGCAAGGCCAATGACATAATACAAAAGAAAGCAAAAAGGCCAAAGACAGTGGTCAATTAGTAATTTTCTTGCTTAGGAATCATATGAATGCAAGTATGTGATTAGGACCTAGAAATGTACCCAAGTGTGTGATTTTGTGTCTACATTTTCCCCCACTTTATGTTGTTGAGAGAAATCTCGATAACATAAAGTAGATAAGAGATGTGTACCTAATAACCATGTAGATTGATGGTGAAAGCGTGTCAAGGAGACAAGAAAAAGTGTGGAGTGAATATCATGAAACGTGGAAGCTAGAGGAAGGGGGAAGTGAAAATTACCCCATGGGTGAAGCATATGTTATGTTTCATGTTGTACCTGTTATCATTTTCATTCTCGATGTTGGTGTAAGGTTGCTTCTTGTTGTGTATTAAGGATAAACCTACAAAAGAAGAGCGAAAGAGTAGTCAAATATGTGTATAGAAAAAAAATGATCCAAATATATATGAAAAAGTGTGTAAAAATGTGAAAAATTAGAAAAAGGAACATGTGTACCTGATATGTGATAAGTGAAAAATATAGAAAAAGATCCTGAAAATGTTATAAAAGAAAGAGTTTTTTGGGCAATCTCACACCAAGTGTGAGTTTTTGGGGTGATCTCACGCCACGACAGGAAGAAGTGTAGGGAGAAATGTCCTAGTGTTATTCTCCATCCTTTGAATTGCTTCCCAAAAATTTATACACCACTGCAGATGGTGTGATCCTGTCTTGCTCAAGTTTGACTCCAGTTTCAATCTAAGGAAAATAAAAAAATGGAAATAACATGCATTCTGATTATTGGAGGATTGTGCATGTACTGTAAAACCATGGAAAACTGTTGAAAATTGTGTTGATATGAGAAAAATTGTGTATCTACCCCTAGTCATAGGATTGCCTAAGAAGGTTCATAAGCACCTAGGCACCCATGTCTGAATCTAGGCACCGGTGTCTATGCTAAACTAAAGACCCAAGTCAGAATTTGGGTCATACTGTGACTAATGTCTGAGCTTTGTTTTTGTGTTGAATTGTGTTGTACTATAACTTTGTGTTGATGTATGGGGTGAATGATTCACCCAATGGATGCCCCCCCTCATTTTGGGTACATGTAACGTCGCTTAGAAGGATGTGGCCCAAAAGAGGACTCGATGTTGAAATAATACCAATATGTAGGAGGGAATGTGCTTGGTAGAAACCAAGGCACATGCAAACAATGGCTAGGAAACAAGTGTTAGTGCAAATAAGATAAACATACATATAGAAAATAATGTATAAGCTAGCAAGCAAGAATACAATGTAGACTGCAAAAATCAGGTTGTAAACATGGGACATCACTCACAATGTCACAAGACAATTAGGGTCAAAGATGCCAAAAACATATAAGCCAGACATAGGGAAAATCCTGAAAACAATGGCATACATAGATGGTGGAAAACAATGACAAATAATCACACAACCATGGTGAAAAATAGTTCCTACAAGATAAATGTTGCACATGAAGCACCCATTAGCATGTTAGAAAGATAAAAAGTATGTCAAAGCATTTATGATCTGATATAGAAGTAGTGTGTTAGTATGAATAAGAAATAGTAAATAATGAAACAATAGCACCTGTGAATGTGTACGAAATGTAGATGCCCCTAGGAGCCTTGATGGGACATGGTAAGAGGTACAATGCCAAGAATCCATGTTGCGTAATTATTTGTGTAAAGTTTATGTTCACAACTAGAAGGCAAGTGAACATGCATGTGTGTATAGAAAAGATAATGACATACAATGTATCTCGCTAACATACTAAGCAAAGTGTATCATGGGAGCATAAGTAAACAAGAACATTGTGTAACTAAGATATGCAACATATGCATGGATGTGAATGGAATGATATGCAAGATGAATTGTGATAGGAGCAACATGTCCCCCTGAACAAGATGTATGTGTGTATGAGTGAAATGAGGTTCATTTATAAAATACCCCTCAACAGTCAATAATGAACCATAGAACTAGAGTGTGTCATCAGGAAATAGTTTGAGTTGTGCATTAGAAGAGCGTATATAATAAGGTGGTATAAAGAGGAGATGTAGAAAGATGTGAAGGAAAAGTGTGGTGAGGTTCATTTCATGAATTTAGTAAGCCCTCAACAGTCGAGTATGAACCATGGAACTAAGAGTGTGTCATAGGGAAATGTGTTGTGAGAATATGCATGCTAGAAAGATGTCATTGAAAATGCTAGAGTGTGAAATGTGTGAGACATGCAATGTGTATGGTGATGTGAATGTTCATGTATGTAGTATGCCCTCAACAATCAAGTGTGAACCATGTAAACTAGAGTGATCATCGGGTAATGATGATACAAGTGTGTATCAAGTGGTTTGTAATGATGCTTAGACAAGATTAGACATTCAAGCACAAAGCGTCAAGTGCATAAATGATAGAGACATTTGATAACAATGCAAAGGGGGAGAATAGGCTATGATGCCCCCCAAGTATGTAAGTGATGGAGATCTAGTTGATGATGCTACGTGGATCAATGTAAGGAGTAGTTTCCTTGAGAAAATTGATTAGACCCTGAAGTGGTGATTGCTTAGGATCCTTGAGCAACAAAAGTTGAAAGAGGCCAGTTAGATTTTGTTGGTTTTGTGTAGTGGGTGATTGCTTGATTGGGAATGGTAACGCCATAGAAGACTTGAGAGGTGAGAGGAGCTTGGACCGATCTTTAGAGGAGGTTTTTTAGGTTTGATTGGTAATGTTATACATGACTTAGTAGGAGGAGGTGATGGAAGAATATCCTTGAGAGGTGATTTCTTATTTGGAATGGGTTGAATAATAGGCACTTGACTGACTGAAGAAGGAACATTAGAAGTGGTGGCATGATGCTCATTGGACATAGAAGGAGCAGATTTAGGAGCCCATTTGGATGTAACATTTGTATATGGGCATGCAACAAAATGTTGTGCAGTGAATGAGATAAATCCTTGACGCTCAAGATGCTTGATTCTTTGTTGTAAAGCATAACAATCATTTTCATTATGTCCATTGATTCGATGGTAATTACAATATGGATGACCTTGATATTTTGCAAGACAATAAGGAGGATAACCATGAGTAGATGCTAAAGTGATCAATTGATGACTAAGGAGCTCAGTAAGAATATCATGTTGCTTAACATTACGATCAAACGTGAGAGGCTACGGTAATGACAAGACTTGAGGCTCACTGATATGAGCACATGTAGAAGACATAGAATGAGGATGAGAAGAAGAACTACCTTGAGCCTGAGAAACATCCTTAAGATGTTGGATTTAAGATTTAAGAGATATAATCGTGGATTCTTGAGCCTGAAATTTATCTTGAAATAAAAAATGTAAAGCTTGAATGGATTTGTAAATAGATTGATTAGAATTAGGACCAAGAGAGTCATCAGAAAGATGATCGAAGATAACATTGACTTGAGCAAGGTGGTGTATCACGAGGAAGATACATAATGTTTAGGGATTTTAGAAAAACATCTTTGCAAGATGGGTGTATTCAAAGCAATTGATGCAAGGAGACTTGAGAAGCCATGAAAAAAGAAAAATGAGGATCCAAGAGTGTTTGAATGAGTTGGGTTCACCAAATGATTTAACAAAAATTAACTTTTTGTAAAACCCTAATAGGATATTTCAAAGTCACATGTAATAATATAGCAATGAAGTATATAATGTGACACAAGCAATAAACAAAGATAATTTAAAACCCTAAGTGCAAGAAAGAGGAGAAAAGACTTAGTTGATTCATAATAAATCTGGAGGTGTGCAAAGCTGGAAAACTACTGGAACTGGAACATAAGGTGTCACAACCGAACCCAAAAAATTGTAGAAGTGCAGGAGGTAGGACCAGGGCTTGGATTGGTACTGGGGTGCCTATGCACTGGAGACCCTAACTGGGTGCCAGAGTCTGCGCAGAACCTTAGAAATTAGTTTTCACAGGGTCGTTAGATGTTCGTTGACCTTCGCCTCTGATCGCTTGTGTGTTGCACTAAGTTCGCTGATGTCTCTTGTAACCTACAATGAAATAGATATCCTACAAAATCCCAAAACACATCAAATCCTAAAAATGAAAAATGGCAAATGGGGAGTCGAACTAACCTTGGCGGTCACCCGACTAAGTAAACTTACAATCTGGGCGTTGTACTACATTTCAGACTCCATGTAGTTTTGTGCGCGTGTGTGTAGAATCATGCCCTAGGTGGCTCTTGTGCCAAATGCACTAAATAACGAGCAATAACTAGATGTAGAAGATGTAAATAAATGTGTGCATGGAAAAATGAACTTCCCCTCCTATGAAGTGTATGTAAAAGAATACAGTCCCTTGTCCCTTGAATGAAGTTAGATGGATGCTTTGATGCTCTTATAATTCCTTTGGATGCAACCTTAGGTTATGGTAATAGATGCTTAGAGCTTGGTCCTTTAATTTGATCACATAACGTTGTATTTATATGATTCGCTTGTTTGAATTTTGTAATTAACCACTAAAAGGCCGGCCTGCAAGAAAACAAGATGTGCAACGACTAGAAGAGGCCCAAAAGTGGCAAGTAAGATACAAAGAGGTCAGGGGCGCCCAGAGGGGACAGGGGCGCTTGGGTGTTGTCCAGACTCATAAAAGGTGGAGTAACGAAATTCAAATTGGGAAATAGGGTGTATAAGACCAAAGAGAGAATAAGAAAGAAAATAAAAATGCCAAAAACAATTGTCAACTAATACTTTTCTCACTTAGGAATCATATGAATGCAAGTATGTGATTAGGAACTAGAAATGTACAGAGATGATGATGAATATGAGCGCAAAAGAGAGACCCTCTTCGATGCTAGCTTGATGCCCTGTACAACAAGGAGAAATCGACAAAGAAAATGATTAGTAGATAGATGGGTGGGTTACTTGACAATGTCAGTCCCGAGAAGTGAAAACTTCCTAGGATGGATGTAAACCCACTTTTTGATAAAAGATGAATAAAGTAAATGATAAATAACAAATATGATACTGCATAATATGAATTGAAACAGAAAGTTGAGATCTAATAGATGAAGTAAGAATGTAGATCTGATTTAAGTAAATGCAAACCAAACCAAACTTGGGTGGGGCGATGGCGACCCGGGGCTGATGAACCTAGTCAACAGCCACTATAATAGGATGAGTAAAAAAACAAGCAAAATGAGTGGATATGAAAGACTTAGAAGCTGATCTAGAATTAGAACTGATGCTGTGATGACTGAGATGATGCAGAAATGTCTGGATCTGAATGGGAACAAAAAGGATGCAAGAAAATTAAAGAAAAAGAAATCTGCTGACATGGTCGATGAAGACTGGGTTTGGGTTTGGGTCGACGACGACTGGACTGGGTTGATGACAGCTGGTTCTAGGTCGACGACGAATGGGGCAAGAGATGAGAAAGAAACACAACAAATCCACAAGAAGACCTAAGCTCTCAAAAATTGCATTCTTAAGAGAGGAGGGGTGTGTGTGTATTTATAAGGTCGACAACAACCTGCATGGGTCGACGACACTTGCGAAAAAACGTCGATTTGGGCGGTGGGATGATGCCCAGCTTGATGCAAGGCGGCCTAAAGAGGGCATATTAAGGCTTTAAGGTGGTTATGCGGGTATGAAAGCATTAAATGTGGGGAGGTGTGAACCTAGGGATGGATAAAAGGTGGTTGGAGGGTGAAAAAATATTAAATGAGGTTCTAGGGATAAAAAATAGGATGTGATTAGGATAATAAATATGTTTAGGGATTAATTAAATAGGATTAAGGGTGAGTTAGGTGAAATAAAATAATGATGGGATAAGATAGGAAAGTGGAAAATTTGAAAAAATAAGATTTAGGAGGGAAAAAGAAAATTTGAATATGAAGAAAGATATGTATGTGCGATATGACGACGAAGGGGAGCAAACGCAGGATGTGGGACAAGCATACCAAAAATTAGTGTCTACAGATTATTCTCTTTAAAGAGTTTCTAATCAACAATCTTAATAGAACTTATAAAATATTTAAAACAAAACTTAATTACTCTTAAATTTGTAATAAGTTTCAAAGATTATATATATACACTCCAAAACATTTTAATTAATTTTACATTTTATGAATTTAATGGCATACAATTTTTCATTTTCTTTTCCTTGTTAAAATTATTTGTTTTCTCAACATTTGATTTGCCATTTCATGACCTTGTATTGTATAAGGAAGAGTGGCAAGTGGCAAAATACAAGGAGGGTAGGACATGGACGGGTAACACGATTTACTTAATGCAAAGTTAGGTCACCTGAAATTAGCGATTCCATGGCCCTTCAAAAACAACACAGGGGGAGCTTTTCTGATATCCAATTGTGATTGGAAATACGCCCGTTTTAATTTCTCGGAAAATAACAATGCTTTCTTCTTTGCGAGGTGACATCCGGCTTCTAATTCCTTTGGTTTAGGAATTTATAACTACATTTTTTTATGAGTTGTTGGAGCATAGGGTACTTAATTACCCTACTGTAGAATATGTGAATTGTATACTGTGGATTGCTCAGCTGTATAAACTCAAAAATTATTGGGTTTTTCTTTTTTCTTTGTTTTCCCCCTCTTGTCGGCTATGCTCGCCCATAGCGTTGTCATGGTTCATTAAGTTATGCAGAGAAAACGCAACGTTGATGTTGGTTTTACCTGCCCTTTGAGTATATGGAAAGGCAGAGATCTAGTGGGCTATTATTGTTCACCCTTAGTTTTGGGTCATTTTAATTGTGTGCTGTAGCAAAAACCTATCTTTGATCCAAGCTCCCCACTTTCTGGACATGCCCTTTGAGTAACAGGATAAAAGAAGCGTTTTCTTATCTGAGTTACCGAAATCCGGTTTTCTTTGGCATCCACTTTCCTGTTCAGGTGTAAATTTTAGCTGTATGACTTTTGTTGGATGTTATTCTCTTCCCTTTTCTTCATGCTTATAGCGAATATTGGTACACAGTTGCCGTTTCCTTAAATATTTGCCTACTGCTGAAATATTGCTGTAGAAAGAACGAAATTGTATTGATGTTCATTTAAATCCAAATTAGATCAGTGGTTCTCAAAATGTACAGCCAGGCATGATATCATTAGTAGGGACTGGTAGTGATTTAATTATCCTCTGCAACAGCAACCACCCTTAAATAACTGAATAAAACAAAAAATAGCAAGGGAAGTTCAACCATAATACCCAAGAAATCACAGGAGCATATGGCTATAGCTATAACAGTCCAATGTACATTACCCATGAATTACAGAAAGTAGGAGTATATTAGTAGAGAATGCCTGCTTTGTAGTGTCATGAAATGCCTATGGCCCCATCATTGTCATAGTTATCAAATTTGGCCGGACCCAGCCCATGTGCAGCCTAAACCCCAATTTTTGCAGCCTGTCAGGACAAATGAAAGAGAGCAGGAAAAAAAGGTTTGAAAACTTATTGGCGACGATGATGACCTAGATTTAGATCAGGTCAGTTTTGATTTTCCAGATTGTTAATCTAGAAGGCTAGTGCAACAAGAAAAAATGGATCGAGTTTTGAATCGGCATGATTATGAACCAATGGAAAATGAAGATTATTTCTCTAGTAATGTTATGTTATTCTTGTGTTGCGTATAATCTGCCTTTCTGATTCTTAACAGAGATATGTAAAGTTTAATATGTTTTGTATTTTACTACTTCCTGAACCTTCTGAACATATTTGAAAAACCCGACCTTTTCACACATGGTAACCATGACATAAATCTTAACAGATTTCCTCCTGGTTATTTTCAACTGCAAGCTTCTTCTATCAACCGGAAAAACTTCTTAAAGTTACTGATTTATATGAGATGTACTACATAACAGTTCATAAATCAATAATTAAAAAAAAAAAGGAATATATGGAATGGTGTTACATTTGTTCTTACAACAGTTCTGTCTGATACTCAGATGGGATTAGGAAAGCCGATTCTTGACAGGGGAACCCAATTGCATTTGGTTGTGATGCAGGATTCAGATGCTCGTTGTCTGCTTTAGTATGGACCATGGTAGCATGGATAATTCTTATTCATATTTACACTGCCATAAATCCAAAACCTGACACCCCAGTGCTTCAGATGCAAGTCAGTGGTCTCCCGTTGCATAGGGAGATTGAAGAGATTGAGGAAAAGCGGTATGGGCTTAAGGCAAGGAGCAAAAATATTCTATCCAACTCTGGAAAGCGCAAGGGGAAAAAGTTATCTCCTGTATATGACCTTTTTAACATTGCCAGAGGATCATTCCTCTTTCCGGACAGGAGTCTTGCTATGAAACCACTATGGAGTGATGGAAATGACACTGGATATTTTTATCCAGGCAGGGAGTGGTGGGATACTGATGGTAAGCCCATTCAGGCCCATGGTGGTGGCATTCTATATGTTGAAGAAACTGGGACTTTTTATTGGTATGGAGAAAATAAAGATGGCCAGACCTATCGTGCTCACAAGAGAGGTGCTGCACGAGTGAGTCAATTTCTATCCTTTGTTCTGTTTGTAGTATTCATTTCTAAATTTTCTGTTACTTTCTCTGTTATCCTTTTTTCTCTTTATATTTAGCTCATTTGAGAATATGTGGCCCAATGCTGACATGCTAGATATAGATAATTGCAACCACATGCATATTTTACAACATAACTCTAACCCAGCTAATTGTAGGGCTCCCTGCATTATTGAAACTGTTGTTCCATAGTCATCGATTGTGTGGAAATCATGAAAGTTCACTTTGTTTGTTAGGAAATGTGTTACTTGCGCATAATTTCAATTATATTGGTGATCTGAACTTCTTACAACATCTTTAATTCTGCAAAGATTTCCCCCTCCAGATCATTCCATCAAATATTGTCAAATTTTCAATTTAAAGTTTATTCCATTAGATCAAATTGATTGCCTGTATTTAATGTGCTTTGAAATCCATTTTGAAATTTGTTGATGTATCTATAGACAACATTCATGAATGTACACGAGACAACTCCCAAGATACACAATTATAATTCTGTTGCATTTACTTATCTGCAACTCCTTTGATTGCAAACCTAAAAATATGAATGGCATCGCATTACTAGTCTCATCTGAAAAATGTATTCATACATTTTCCCATGCAATTGATAACACTTTATTGTGAAATTTACTATGCCCAATGCAAGACAACGGTGAAAATATATTCAACCATCCATTTGCAATGGAATGTTGAGGTTAATGCATGAATTATTTTCCCTTGATCTTCTGAATGTGCACTTTTGACTTGTCAACTCTGATTGTGGGAATCTGCTTTAGCAAAGGTGCCTTGTACACCACACGCTATACTTTATTATTGATAAAACAAACCGTTTTCTACAAGCCATATTAAAGGCAATCTGTAGATCTCACATAGAAAGAAAATCCATGCCATAATGAAGACAGCACCTTGCCTGCATTTAACTCCTAAAGTGTTAGCAACTTAAACTCATTGATTGTGTACTATGAGATGCATAGCATGTGGGAAGCTGCTGCGGCGAAACATGCTTGTTCCCCTAAAAATAATTATGTTGCTTCCCACTTGTATGGTAGTTGTAGGATGTAGTTGGCTGTGATACCCACATCTTAATACCAAAAATCACAAGCTAAAAGCAGGGATTTTTTTTAAAACACTTGGGATCACTTACTACAACACAACAATACCTGATATGTTTACACAGTCATGAACCCACCACTCATGCAACAATTTAACTTTTTCTCAAATGTAAAGACCATATTTACCATGTTTCGAGAAGTTCGGATTGTTTGGACGGAGCAAAAATTGGTGGGAGAAGTTCGAATTTTGCAAAAGATTCGGTTTGGTTCTGTTTCGTTCACAAAATTTAAAAATTAAAAATAAAAATAATAGTTATCTGTATTAATAAATTAAAAAATCAATGCAAATAAAAAAAATCTATATACATAGAAATAAACACATAGGAAAAATTGAATATAATGTCCAACTGTTATTTATAAAGTAATATTATATTCATAGTTACCATGTTTCGGGTTTGTTCGAAAGGGAAAAAAAGTTGGAAGTTTGGAAATTTACAAAAAGTTCATTTAGTTCGATTTAGAAAATTTACAAATTTAAATATATTTTTAAAAATAATTACATTAATAATATGTGTAAAGTAAAGTTAATTACATATAATAATATACACAAATTTAAATACTCTTTTATAAACCCAAAAGTTAGACCATTATTTATGAATGCAATGTAATTTATAATATAATTTAGAATTAAAATGAAAGTGTATTTCTAACTAGACGCATGAATATGCCTATATCTATTATCGTCTCTTTCATATTTATAAGGTAAAAGACGATCCATCTCACAAATGAAAATATAAAATATAGATTTCGGTTCGGCCCAGTCCTATCTCGAATTTGCAGGGGATTAACGACCATAAGACGGCTGCCACTAACAGCCCCAAACAAAATCTTATGTAGATGGATGAACAGGCTTCGAATCTGAAGTGGATTGAGGAAAGCTTGTATAACAGTCTTCAGGTCAATGTTTCGGCAGTTTAACACAGGCCAGAAAAATGGCCTAGAATATGCTATCAAATGCCTGTGAACAGTGTGAAGAAATAAACTGCCTTGCTGCCCCGTACACAGTATAAGCTCCAAAACCGAAACAGCCCGAGTAACCCAGGCTGAGAATAAAGGAATCTATCCACTCGACAACTGTCTGGTTGTGCGTTTGAGAAGTATGATAACGATTAGGGCTTTTAATGGTGTGTTTTCTTCTTTTTGCATATGAAAATAGGGTTTTAAAGCCTCAAAATTAAATAAGAACTTAAGTCTTGAACTTACCGAATAAGTTCGACCTGCCTAAAAGTTGGTTTGAAATGAACTTCCACCAAGTTCGTACAAATATGGTAACTATGGTAAAGACGACACGTACTACCAAGCCTACCCATAAGGCTTGCAAAGGACAGAGACCATCATATGTATTGCCCCCTTTTTCCTCCACGAAGAATCATGGCTAGCCTTTGGTTCCTCCAAGATAAAACAACCAAACAACATACCCTTTTTCCGTCCCTGTAAAACCCCCCCCTTTCACTGCCCTAAGACTAGCTACAAATTCCCTTGGTTCCTCAATGTGACAACACTCAAAACTTTATTCCTCTCTTTAGGTGACAATCTTTTTTCCCTCCACAAAACAATGATGTAATCTCACTCCAACACATACACACACACTTACATGCAAGCTTGACAACGATTATTTCGATTTAACTTTTGCTTGAAGGAGCAATTCACAACACAATAGTTAAGCCAATTGAGAGAGAGAGAGAGAGAGGAGAGAGAGAGAGAGAGAGAGAGAGAGAGAGAGAGAGAGATTGACTTTATCCACAATTTACATAGATTACGGTTAGCTCACACACTTAGTACAATTTAATTATCTTAATCTTTTTTTCTTCAAGTTACTGTATTTGATTTTTGGTTATCATGTTTCCCTCATGAAAACACCTCACTTTTCTTTTTATTTAAGTAAACCAAAGGTTTACAAATAATTTTTAAGAGGAAGCATTTTCAATTACAATTTTACAAGTGGATTTTAGCTCATTTGTTATACAACCTACATTCTTACTCAAGGTTCATAAGGTGGTCTTCCCACTCCTAGTTTCACAGTACAATTTGCAAAATACGTTAAGTTCCAACTTTATTACAAGTAGTTCACGAGAAGACAACATGCAAGGTTGAGGCCTGATTATCCTAGTCGGTAGTGGAGGGTCATCTAGATAAAACCCCTTCCACATGGTCACACAAGATAAAAACGACATCATCTCATGTTATTCAAGCTAAGATAGGATGGAAGGGGTTCATAACATGGCTTTCGAGTGCCATTTAACATGCAAAACGTCATAGAAGAAGGGGGGAGGATAAATAACGTGTTTCTCATCAAGATTCAGATCTTGCTAACTTGTTATAAGTTGAACCATAGAAGAGCATGGT